>OX451737.1:668331496-668926496 GCA_948472305.1 Vicia faba
ATCATGGTCAACAAATGCATGGTCCAATACTTTCAATAATGCTTCCCTGTGGTTGTCAAAATTCATCAACAAAGAGAGTACAAAGACCTTGTAAGGTGTCTGTAATAGCTGATCAATCACCTTGTATTCACTTTTCTTAATCAACTTCAGGACTTCGTCAGTATCATCATTCAAACTGGTTTTGCTGGACAGTCCATTCTCTATCCCATGATAAGGAATCATAACAGGAGTTTGAACATGGGTACTCTAAACTTTCTTTGGAGGTATAACAGCGAACACACAACCGCTACGGGTCAAACCACTAACATTAGCTATGTTAACAACAAAAGAAAGAGAAGGAATATGCACTTCTTTCCCATTTTTGAGCATAGTAGCATTGTATTTGTATGACACGACCTTATTAGAATCATAGGGAGTCGGTCCTTACAGGTATACAACCAAAGGAGAAACAGGAGCCCTTTGTCTGCTATATGTTATTTTCACATATTTAGAAATGTTGAAATGGCGGACTATGACATTCACTTCAGTGTATTCAACTTTTCCTTTGTAAACAATGATCTCAATACTCGTATCAAGAGAAGCTTTATTTGATTCCTCATTTCTTTTTCTATAAGCAAGAATGGCTATTTCTCACTCCTTAAACAAAAACATGCCTTTCAATATATGGAGATCTCCTCTCAGAGTAGCGCATCCCCATGGTTTCTTTTCACATTTCAGGCACCAGTCATGACTAAAATCAATCAACTTTCTTCAAGCCCAGTGTTCATGCACCTCTACGGAAGTTACCATGTTTAGACCCTCAATCATAGGTTCTTTTGCATATCTGGCATACGCCTTAGCGGGAATTAATGCACTATCGTCAAATGTTATAAATTCAGCAGAAACATCTTCAATCATATCCACTTCATTACCATCTCTATTGTAAGTGATTGTGATCTTTATCTCATCCATCAACCTTTAAATATCTCTTCTTACAGCAAGGCATCCACGTGGGTTTCTAGAGCAGACTCCACATGTGGCATGACTGTTTCTAGCAAGGGGAAGCCTGTGGTTGACAAGCAGTTTTCGAATAAGATAAGAAGCCTTAATCTATGCGGTTTATTTGGCTGAAAAGGCGTAAGTTTTTTGAAAACAACATGACGTGTCAATCAAGACGAAAGGTATAGACCAAAAGGAGCTAGTCAACGAAAGGCTTGGGATTCAGATGCGTTAATTAACAAGTGAAGGTGTCGACGAGCAAGGATTTATGATGGTGGGAATGATTATCAACACACAAACTAGTAAGGACATGGGAGACGTTCAATAGCAGTTTGAAACAGTTCTCCACAAGGCCCAATATGGGCTAGTAACTGTTGACGGTTACATATTTAGGATTTCCATTTAAGCAAATATTTGTATTTGTGTCAGAGGT
The DNA here is from genome assembly GCA_948472305.1 of Vicia faba. NCBI lineage: Eukaryota > Viridiplantae > Streptophyta > Magnoliopsida > Fabales > Fabaceae > Vicia > Vicia faba. The sequence continues at coordinate 668,332,908 of OX451737.1, forward strand.
CGTATTTCTTCGCATTTAAGAGTAATACACTCAAAGTACCCACATCTAAGGGAGAAGCGAGTTTTAGGTTTGGCAATGTATGAATGCTTCCACATTTGAATTCATAGCAATTTCGAGTTTTTTCACTTTAAATTACAAGTCTTGTCTTTAATTTATTCGCTTTGCGATTTTCTTCATATTTTCCCTTTTACCTTTTTAAAACCAATTTCAACCCAAAAATACTCAAAACACTAAGTCTAGGATTATTGTAGTCGATCCTGCAAGTAACCTTTAATAAGAGGCTAGCAATTGTTTCACCGAGAAACAAATTGGCATACCCGGTGGGACACGTTTATGTTTGAGTCTTCTTGTTTCGTGCATGAAATTGAGAAGTGGTAGAAAAATGGTAGATCCTAGAACTCCTGAAAGGGATCAGAATTTAGGAGGAAATACCAGCGCGGCGACGAGTGTGGTTCTAGTCTAGCGATCGTATCTTTGATAGTGCCAAATATAGTTACCACAAAACATCCAGTAACTGCAAGACCACCAATGATCACAATGTGATACAGTGGGAGAATTGACTTGAGGTTTTGCGTTTTATCGCAAATGTTGCGGTTAGCAAGAGTCTCCACCAACTTTTCTTTTATCCAAAAGGAAAGGTGAAAAAGCACAGGAAAGACCCTTAAGATGTTTTCTTGAGTTCGGGGGGTAGATTATGAAAAGGGAAGGTATTAGCACCCTTTTCATCCATGGTTTTCCATGGGCTCTTAGTTACTCGCTAGATCATTTGCTTTTGTTTGAAAAGTGTGCTTTGTGTGGTTTTGAAAGTATTTTTGAAAATGGAACTTTGTAATGATTCTCGTTTCTATAAGAACGTATACAAAGTGTTTTATTTCGAAAATAGTTCAAAGACGTGTTTGTAAGATGTGTTTTTTGAAAGTATTTTGAAAATGTAACTTTGTAATGACCCTCGTTTATGTCATACCCCAATTTTTGACCTAAGATCCCTGCTTCATTTGCATTATTTTTCATACGCATCAAGGTCACAGAATACGGTAGGTTTCGAACGTTTCACTTTCGAGCTTTGACTGTGTATAGATTATCGAGTGTTGTGAGCATTTTTATGAATGACTAACCACTAATCAAGCACGAAGTGCATGTTTTGCTGTTTTATTTTCATGTGCAGAAAATAGGTCTGAAAGAAGAGCACCAGACGTTGTACGTCGATTAGGGTTTCAAGTCTCGGGACAGAAATGCTGTCGTTCATTAATTTCCAAAAGAATGGTTCATCAAAGAATTTCTGAAAATTGTGCGTTTATTTCCACATTTTGTCCAGCAAATGGTCTCCGTTTTCTCTGAATATTTTTTCAGGAAGAACAGTCAAATTCTACCAGCTTTGGTTCATGTGTGTTTCACATTGTTCTAAAATACAAGAAAAACCAAGTTATACCGTCATTTTCGATTTCTTGAACCAAAAGTCATCTGCAAATTTTCTCACGACGCAGATTGAATTTCGCCGAAATGGGATAATTAAATTCAAAACTGTTCTAGAAGAATTTATTCGGAATATTCAGAATATTTGGAATTTTATTTATTTGAATCCAAGTGATAATTAAAGAGGAGCTATCAAGAGATCTCATCCAGGAATATTCATTTATCACATGGAATATTTATTCAAGATTATTTTTGTGATTATTTTGGAAGATCTACATCATGGTTATTTAAATACATTGAAGTATTATTTCAAGAAGTTAGTGAGGAATTCTATTTAATTACATGAGGAAATTTATTTGATTACAAATTAATCCATGTGATTTATTTGGATTTCTATTACAAAAGTGCAAGATTAAAGTCCAAGACTTGCATTATTTCATCCAAGTATTATTCAATTATTTCCCAAATTTAAATGGAAGATCTTGAATTTTTATCAAGATATATCAAGATTTATGTTTATGTGAAGATTCAAGATTATTGATAACTACCAAAGAATGGAAAATATATTGAAGAATGCATGTTTATTCATGTTACAATTTATTGGAGTTTATTACAAAGTTGCAAGAAGCTACAAGTTTATACAAGATTTATTTTCAACATAAGAAAAAATTCAGCAAAGGTGCTAATGCAGTCCATGTTTGCAACCTTTCTTCAAGCCCATTTTGTTGTATTTTTGTTGGTCAATAATGCTCCAAACATCCTGGAAAAAAACAACAATTAAAGATGTTGTAAAATGCTACAAAATAGTAAAAAAAAACAACAACATACAACAGCTCCAAGTGCTACCAAAAACCTGCTCCAACCTGCATCAAAGTAGCAGCAATTTGTATCAAAATGGCTAAAATGAATGGTAGGAACAAAGCATAGAAACAGCTTGCCAAAACAGTTCAAATTTCTACTGTTTCCCCCCTCAAATCCCACATACTCCACTATAAATAAGAGCCTTTGTCAACACAAAGAAAAGAGAAAAAAAATTCAGCAAGTAAGAAAAACCAGAAAAATAGAGTGTTGTTCAAAAAGTTTCAGCAAGAGTGGAAACAGAAAATTAGTGTTGTTCTAAAAAAATCCAGCAAGGAGAAAAGATAGAAAATTCAAGGAAGCTTACCATTTTGTTAGAAGCCCCATCGGAGAGGCTCCGATAGGTATTATTCTTTTTCTCCTCTTTATCTACTGCAACATATATTCATGCTTCAATCACTTGCTGTACAATTTTTCTTTGCCGTGTAATATTTGTCTTATCATTCTTTTTTTGTTGTACTGTATTTGAGTTGAGTTGTTGCATGATTGTTAGCATCTAAACATGTTAGTATTCATAATATCGATAATAATAACAAGTGTAATAAAAAGCTTACTTCCGTCGCGTAATACCAATTTATCACTTGATGTCCCAACTTGTTATCCATCTTGCTGTCCCAACTTGTTTAGAGCTTGCTGTCCCAAAAAAAAAAAACACCTTTGCTGTCCAAAACACCTTGGTTATCCTTTTGCTGTTACAAAATTTTCAAAACACTTGCTGTTACACAATAAAAAAAAATATTTGTTGTTCCAATATCCAAAAAATATTTGTTGTTACAATATCCAAAAAATATTTTGTTGTTCTAATATCCCAAAACCAAAAATATTTTGCTATCCTAATATCCATAAAACCATTATGTTGTTATAAAAATCTTAAAAATCCATAAAAACTATTTTTTGCTGTTGCTGTCCAAAAAAAAGCTTGTTATTTTTTTTGCTGTTACAAAATACAAATAATCAAAAAACCATTTGTTCTAATAATCAAAAAACCATTTGTTCTAATAATCAAAAAACCATTTGTTCTAATAATCAAAAAAACCATTTGTTCTTAAAAATCCAAAATCCATGTAAGTATACAATCAGTTTTTTTATTTATTATATTTCTTGAATAAAAAAAATAAACAAAAATAGATATGACTTTTTAACTTCCTCGAACAAAGTCCTCCCTCTCATCCCTCATCCACCGCGAAAAACCTTTCTTCGCTCAACCTCGTTTTCCAGTGTAAAGCCTACAATCTCCGTTCATCACCTTCATTTCGTCATCGTACCTCTGTCTCGAGACCTTATTTCTTCTGATTTTTACTTAGTTCCTCTTAAATCCACCCAAAAATGAAAAATCTTAGAATCTAGCGCCTTCGATTGAACGCCGAGAAGAATGGGGAATCGAACGAACATCACAACATAGTAACAAGAAATGAGTAAAAATAATCAGAGATGTGTAAACGCCTGCCTCTTCAAGAACGATGAAGGTGATGAGAGATCCAGAGGCTATCAGATCTGTGATCTTACAGAAGTAGAGAAGAGTGAAGATGTCGTTTTAGCCTGTTGCAATAAAGATTGATGATTTGATTGGATTGAAGAATAGAGAGTGAATTGAAGAGAGAAGAGATTTCAGATCTACTTAGAGAGAGAAAGAAAGTTTGAATGCATAGAGAGAGGAGGAAAGGAAGCGTTTTTCTGTTGGGAGAACATTGTTGTTACGTTGCTTTCTTCTTACAAATCCCCTTTATTGTTTTTGCTTTCATTGGAATAATAATAATATAAAATTCGCCTCATTTTTCTCTTCCCAACGTAACAAGGTTTTAATAATAATTATTTTTGTTCCTTCCAATGCTCACAACAGCAAGCGCCGCGCCTCCTTAGTATTAGGGTTTTCCCAAAAAAAAATTGTTTTCCTTTCATCCACGACCCGGTGGCCCATTGGGCCTATTTTGGTCCAAATTTTCAATACTTTTTACCTTATGTTTTAAGCAAATCGTGGTATTAATGAATAATGACACAGTTCAATTGGCAAAAGGTGTTAACAACAATCTAAAAGACCTGAGTTTAAGTCCTTGTTGGGTCACTTTTCTGTCTTTATTTCTTTTGGCCATGTCTTTTATTCTTTTGGCCATATTTCCCTTTTATTTAACATACTTAATTAATTATTAATTTAGTTTGCTGTATAATTATTAATTATTATAAAAAACACAAAAATATTTAATTAAAATTCATCTATGTGTATTTTTGTCAACATACTATTTAATTCTTATTTTTATTTTTGTGTTGTTGTTTATTTAATTATTCAAAAATACATGTTTCATGATTTAATTTTTGTTATGTGTTTAATTATTAAAATCTATGATTTTGTAATTTTAATCTTCATGTACTTCTGATTATTTATTTAATCGTTAAAATGCATGCTAGTATGACTTAATTTCATTAGTTAATTGTTCAATTGTAATTTTAATTAATTGATCGTTGATCCGTATATCTTTCGTCCGTCTCAATCCAAGGGGATCGTTTAAATTTTTGTCGACTTCATGTCATCAAACACATAGCGCGAATACCCTCATTCATCTTCCGTTTATTATTTTGTTAAAAAAAACTTAAGATAATTTTCCCAAATATTCGACCTTTCAAAACTCCTACCTTTTAAGTCAAAACTTCGACGTTAAGTCGCCGTATCTTCAAAAACTCGTCCATACCCATTTTTGGCCAAACAATTTATCTTTTAATCAAACAATTTTTTTTAATAAATAGATATTTCAAAAGTTTCCTATAGAATACTATAGATGCATTGGGTGCTAATACCTAACCAACCCCCGAACTCTAGATCTCTTTTCAAAAACGCCTTGTATTTTTCATTACTTTTAAAGTATTATTTTACATTGCATACTTTAGGGTTTTAATTTGCTCTTTTACCTTTTCCCTTGGAAATAATAAAGCGCGGTGGCGACTCTTGCTTTTGTGAGACGAGTTAATTAATAGCTCGATCTCCGATTTACCCCGCTACATTTTTTATCGCTACAGAAATGGCGACTCTGCTGGGGACAGATTGACCTCTTGCTGGTCCATCCCTAAGTGGGTTAAGCCTAGTTTGTTTTATCTGTTTTATTATTATTTTATTTGTTTTATTATGTGTTTATATTGGGGTTGTTTGGGTTTTTTGCAAAGGACGAATCCTATACCCGAATTAAGTTACACTTAAGAATATGACGGGCGGTATAGTCATGTTAACTTTGAGGGAGTAATCCCGAAGAAGGAGGCATGAAATCCCCCACTCAGTGGAAGGCCCTTTTGAACGTAGTATTTGTTTACCGAGTAATCAGGAAGACATTATTATTTTTGACCTGGGAGCTAGAGAAGCTGAGAATCGTAGAACCCTAACCCATCTTGGCCTTTTAGGTGTAGCGCGGAGACTATAACGGAGTAATCCGGAAGTAGTTGTTACGCGATGCTACGCTCGGATGGGTTTATCTTGATAATATTGCTAATTATTGAGTAATCAAGACGTTGGTAATATATGAAGGATGAATGTAGACTCTGGGAACCCTTAGAACCTTGTCTTGCAGGTGCGATTAAACCTTTAGTACATACCCTGAGGAGGGCTTTACCTTTGACTCCATGCTCGAAGCGTTGAACCTTTGAACCCCATATTTGTGAACTTGTGTGTAACTGTTGCATTATCATTCATCCATACATCCATAAACATTTTTTTGTAAAAACTTGTTTTTCGAGGAACTTAAGAATGATTTTTGCAGACATCTCAGGTATTGTTATTATGGAGTTTGGAAGAAGAAACACTCGAAGTTATAGTTTTAAGGAGCCCGAGATTGAAGAACTGAAGCGTTTGATTCCTAAGATCGAGAACCCGATAGAGTTTCAGAAGAAATATGGGTCCATTATACCTCTCATGAAGTGCAAGATGAAGGAAGGCATCCTTAGTACGTTGGTCCAATTTTACGATCCTTTGTATGGATGCTTCACCTTTCCGGATTACTAGTTAATTCCCACCTTAGAAGAGTACTCCTACATACTTGGTTTGCCGATCACCGACTGTGTTCCTTTTTCTGGCTTAGAAGAGGAACCCAAATCTCACGAGATAGCGACCATCACCCACTTGAGGAAGTCGGAGATAGAGGAGAACATGACTACAAAAGGGGGAATCTGAGGCTTATCTGCGCAGTTTTTGTTGAAGAAAGCTCGTCATTTCGCTGAGATAAAAGATACTGTTGCCTTTGAATACGTTTTTTCTTTACTCGCTTATGGTCTATTCTTGTTCCCTAACGTTGATAAGTTTGTAGATATCAACGCCATCAGAATTTTCTTGATTGGAAATCCGGTCTCTACGCTGCTAGGAGATACCTACTACTCCATCCATCTTCGAAACTCTTATCAAGGAGGGATGATTATTTGTTGTGTACCGTTGTTGTATAAGTGGTATGTTTCTCATCTACCTAGGTCTGATGTTTTCTGGGATCTCGAGAAGGAGCCACGATGGGCGCCAAAAATTATGGCTCTCACTCATTTCGACATTGATTGGTATAATCGAGCTTACTATGACGTCAAGATCATCGATAGCTATGGTGCTTTTCCTAACCTGCCTCTTCTTGGTATGAAAGGAGGAATTAACTATAATCCTGTTCTCGCGCGCCGTCAGTTTGGATACCCGATGAGGGAGAAGCCGAACAACATTCATGTGAGTGGTTTCTTTCTACAAGAAGGACAATATCACCAAGCAAATAAGAAGGAGATCGAAGGAGCTTGGCGTCACATCCATAGAAAAGGAAAAGACATGTTAGGACAGAGAGGTGATGTTTCTTTGGAGCCTTACCTACAATGGGTTCGTGCTAGGGCTTATGCTCTCAAGATGCCTTATAAACCCGAGAAACCTTTATTCTCTACTATTGCATCATCATCTATTGATATCCATATCGAGAACATGGGAGAATACCAAGGAAATTTGGGTAGGATGAAGTCTGAGAGAGATGCCTGGAAGGAAAAGTATAATATGTCAGAATATGAGAATAGGGTCCTGACTCGACAACTAAAGGAAAAGGAGGATTTGCTATTTATTCAAGACGGCTGGTTCATTGATCATGATGAGAAGCTTCGTCAAAAGGATGCTTTACTCAAGAAGTATGCAAATGAAAGGAAGAGAAAGAAGGAAGATTCGGTAAGTGTCGCCCTTGTTCCTAATCCACAAAAGGGAATCATTGATCGACTGGTAGCTGAGAAGAAATATATGGAAGACTTTTATGAAGAGAAGATTAGGAAGCTCCAGTTACAGTTGGAATTTGGTCCTTCATCTGATGATTCTGAGTGACCTTTAGTTCTTAGTTTTATTTTTATTACTGTTGTCATTTTGTAAAACTCTGTAAAAGAGCTTCATGTTCCAAAGTTGTAATTCACTGCTTTTTATTATTGGGTTGTTGTCCCAAAGTTGTAATTTATTGATTTTTATTATTGGGTTGTTGTCCCAAAGTTGTAATTTATTGATTTTTATTATTGGGTTGTTATCCCAAAGTTGTAATTTATTGTTTTGTTGTTCCAAAGTTGTAAGTTGTAATTTACCACTTTTGATTAATGAAATGAGTTTTTGTTGTTCCAAATTCCTTTACCATTGATGTGTGCAAAATTATCAAAGTTCCTTGAAAAACTATCAAAACAAATGATCATTTGCATCGCATATCATGCATCATCCAACATTTCACTTCACATGTTTTCTAGAGTCTTATCCTTGTTTCTTTTTCCACTTCGATAGATTGTCAAGCTGTCTCATCGGTACGATACCCGAGCCAATCGTCAGAGGAAGATGGAAGATCTGGAACAAGAAAACCACGAGCTTCGCGAGGAGGTTGCTACCCTTCGTGTTGGAATGGAAAGATTAACTACGCTAGTGGAAAGTTTGATGGCTGCTCAGAATCAACCATCGACTGAAGCTGCTGAGATTCAGACTTCAACTACTGTGGTTTCTGAGATTGTCACCGTTCCAACATCTGTGACTCAAATCAACTCTCCGCTTCAACATCAGATGCCAAAAGGTTTTCCGTGGGGAATGCCTTATAACTTCATGCCAGAAGGGTATCAGCCTGCCGTACAATCCTTGATTCAACCTACTGTGTCCTTTCCTCAACCGGAGACAACTACTGTGCCGCCTGTAATTCCACCTGTGGCACCTTTCCCTCAACCGGTGATGACAACTGTCGTTCCTGTGGTTCATTCTATGCCATACATGAATGAACCTACTTATCATGCTGAGCCTGCAGAAAGTCTGGGTCTTTTCGATAGAATGGAGGAATTTCAGGACCAGTTTCAAGAGATGCAGAGGGAGATCAGAGCGTTAAAAGGAAAATATTTGTTTGGAAAGAATGCTCATGATTTGTGTTTAGTTCCAAATGTAAAGATTCCAGCCAAATTCAAAGTGCCGGCCTTTGAAAGGTATAAAGGTGACCCGTGTCTGCGGAGTCAGTTAACTATGTATGTAAGAAAGATGTCTACATATTCTGATGATCATAATTATTTAATTCACTACTTTCAAGACAGTTTGACTGGTGCCGCTCTAAAATGGTACATGGGTTTGGACAACACCCGGATCCGTAATTTCAATGATCTTAGTGAAGCTTTTGTTTGCCAGTATAAGTACAACGTTGACATGGCGCCGGACAGAGATCAACTCCGGGCGATGTCCCAGAAAGACAGAGAGTCCTTTAAAGAATATGCCCAGAGGTGGCGCGAGATTGCTGCTTAGATTTGTCCCCCTCTCGAAGAGAAGGAAATGACAAAGATATTCCTGAAGACTTTAGGTTCTTTTTATTATGTAAGAATGATTGCCAGCGCACCCAGTGATTTCACCGAGATGGTAAGTATGGGCATGCGGTTGGAAGAAGGAATTCGTGAGGGACGTTTGGTTAAGGAAGGAAGTCCATCTAGCAGTATCAAGAAGTTTGGAAGTGTTTTCCCTAAAAGGAAAGAACAAGATGTTAGTGTAATTTTCCCTGGGAGACCAAGGAGAGGCTATTCACATGTTGCGGCAGTCACTCCGGCTATCCGCCCAACAATGGTGACCCCAACTCATCAAACCCAACCAACTCAACAACCGCCATTTCAACAGCAGCCTCGACAACAGGCTTATCAATTTAATAACCAGAATCGTTCACCAAGGAAACCACAATTTGATGCCATTCCCATGACTTACACTGAGTTGTTCCCCGCTCTGATCAGGAAAAACCTCAACGACAAAGCCTCCTCCTGTCGCACCGAATAGTACTTCTCTGTGGTACAAGGCGGACCAATTCTGTGAGTATCATCAAGGGTCGCCGGGACACAACATTGAAAATTGCTTTGCTCTAAAGGCGGATGTGCAGAGGTTGATTAAGAACGATATCTTGTCTTTCAAGGATGTTAACCCGAATGTTAGAGATAATCCTTTGCCTCGATATGGGTTAGCATCAGTGAATATGGTGGAAGGTTGTCTGGGAAAGTTTCGAGTTTTTCAAGTTGAACACATAAGAGATTTGTTGATCAGGTTACATTAGAGCTTAAGAAGACTTGCCTTTTTTAGGAATCAGCATGATTATGATGTTTGTGAATTTTGTTCAAGAGAAGTTGATTGCCCTATTGTGAAGGAGGATATTCAAAAATTGTTAGACCAAAGGGTTATGACTATTACATATTACAGAGATCCGGCGGATGAAGTGAATGTTATAATACCGCAATTCAACTTGCCTGAACCAGTAGAGATCGTTTACGAAAGTCAAACTGCACCTGTTGCTCCTTTGATCATTTATCCACCTGGTCCTGTGCCTTACAACTCAGACCAAGCTATATCGTATAAGTATAATGCCACAATGATTGAGAATGGGGTAGAAGTCCCTATACCGACAATGCCATCTTTTGTTAACATCACTGATGTGAGTAGAGTTACGAGAAGCGGGCGTATCTTTGCAGCAGTACCTTTGAAGAGACCAGAAGTTCAAGTCAGGAGGCTCATATCGGCAGAAATTCCAGTGAGAAATGTTGAACCAAGGGTTGAGGTAGGCCGATCCAATGAACCTATCCCACACCCCGATGATGATGAGATTCTGAATCTAATCAAGAGGAGTGAATACAAGATTATGGACCAACTATTGCAAACTCCTTCCAAGATTTCTTTGCTTGCTTTACTGAGATATTCTGGTGCCCATAGAGAAGCTTCGATGAAGGTCTTGGACCAGGCATTCGTAGATCATGATGTGACGGTAGACCAGTTTGATGGAATTGTGGGAAATATTACTTCGTGTAACAATCTTGTTTTCAGTGATGAAGAGCTTCCGGAGGAGGGAAGGAACCATAATATGGATTTACATATCTCAATAAGTTGTGGAAATGATACTTTATCAAGTGTGCTGGTAGATACAGGTTCGTCGTTAAATGTAATGCCCAAAACTACATTATCTCGACTTTCATACCAAGATGCTCCCATGAGACCTAGTGGGGTAATTGTCAAAGCGTTTGATGGTTCTAGGAAGACTGTCATTGGTGAAGTGGATCTTCCTATAATAATTGGTCCTCATACCTTTCAAATCACTTTTCAAGTAATGGATATTTGTGCCGCCTACAGTTGCCTATTGGGTCTCCCATGGATCCATGATGCAGGGGCAGTCACTTCCACGCTCCATCAGAGATTGAAGTTTGTAAGGAGTGGAAAGCTGGTAATGATTGGTGGAGAGCAAGCTATGGTGGTAAGCCATTTGTCATCTTTCTCTTTTATTGATGTTGATGAGGATGTTGGGACCCAATTCCAAGCTCTATCTGTTGCTAATAATGAAGTGAAGAAGCAAGGGACATCTATTTCTTCTTTTAAGGATGCGCGACGAGTGGTTGAGAGTGGTTGGGCTGAAGGTTGGGGCCAGGTGTTGACTTTGCCTGAGAACAAATCTGGAGAAGGTCTTGGTTTTCATCCCGTGTCTACAAGAGTTAAGCAGGATACAGTTACCCGTCTGATACAAGAAGTTTTCCGAAGCGCAGGTTTTATCCATCCGACTCTGCCTGAAGTCGATGCTATAATAGGAGACGATTCTGAAGAGGATTTACCCGACTTTGTAACGCATGGAGTGGTTTTCTAGAACTGGATTATTGTTGATATTCCTGTTGTGATGCACATTTCTGTGTAATGTTTTGTTTTATTTTTGAAAAAAAAACTTTCGCTCTGCCCAAGGCGAAGAAGTATTTGTGTCGGGCTATGTTGAAAATAAATCCTTTTGCTCTGCCCAAGGCAAAAGATAAGATGTCTGGGCTCTTTGTTTCAAGTATTGCCAATCATGAATAAAAATGTTATTTGTCCACTACTGTTTTGTTTTTCACTTTTCTAGAAAATGGTATTGAAAATTAATTGGTAGTAATAGGAAAATATAATAACTTCTCTTTTTATATCTGTACAACATTCATATTAATCAATTTCTAAAATAAAGCATAATCATATGTGCAGATTAATCCATGACTTAACCATTGAAAACAATGATCCTATGCCCCCTCCCAACTTTGAATTCCCTGTGTTCAGAGCCGAGGAAGAAGATAGTGAAGAGATTCCTGATGAAATTTCCCGTTTACTTGAGCACGATGAAAAGACTATTCAGCTGTTTGAAGAGCCAGTAGAGATGATCAATTTGGGTTATTAAGAAGATAAAAAGGAAGTCAAGGTCGGAGCATTGCTTATCCCAGAGGTCAAAGAGAAAATGTTGGAGCTTCTCAGAGAATATGTTGATGTGTTTGCTTGGTCCTACCAAGACATACCAGGTTTGGATAACAATATTGTGGAGCATCGTTTGTCGTTGAGACCTGAATGTCCGTCGATTAAGCAGAAGTTGAGAAGGACTCATCCTGATATGGCTGACAAGATCAAAGAAGAAGTTGAAAAGCAAATTAATGCAGGCTTCCTTGTTACATCGGTCTATCCTCAATGGTTAGCCAATATAGTGCCTGTTGCTAAGAAAGATGGAAAAGTTCGGATGTGTGTAGATTATAGAGATCTGAATAGAGCTAGCCCAAAGGATGATTTTCCATTACCACACATTGACGTATTGGTCGACAGTACCGCAAAGTTCAAAGTCTTTTCTTTCAGGGACGATTTCTCTGGTTACAATCAAATCAAGATGGCACCAGAAGATATGGAGAAGACAACTTTCATTACACCTTGGGGAACATTTTTTTATCGAGTAATGTCGTTTGGTTTGAAGAATGTTGGTGCAACGTACCAAAGGGCCATGACTGCTTTGTTCCATGATATGATGCATAAAGAGATAGAAGTGTATGTAGATGACATGATTGCTAAATCGCAAACTGAAGAAGATCATTTAGAACATTTATTGAAATTATTCCAGCGTTTGAGAAAGTATAAACTTTGTCTGCATCCTAACAAGTGCACTTTTGGTGTTTGTTCTGGAAGACTTCTGGGTTTCATTGTCAGTCAGAGAGGTATTGATAAAGTCAAAGCTATTAGGAAAATTCCCGCACCCAAGACGGAAAAACAAGTAAGAGGATTCCTTGGGAGACTGAACTATATTTCTAGATTTATATCTCATATGACTGCTGCCTGTGGGCCGATTTTCAAGCTTCTCCGAAATAACCAAGGATGTGTGTGGACAGAAGATTGTCAGAGAGCTTTTGATAGCATCAAAGAATATTTACTTGAACCTCCCATTTTGATTCCTCCAGTGGAAGGAAGACCTTTGATTATGTACCTGACTATATTGGAAGATTCCATGGGATGTGTACTTGGTCAACAAGATGAGACCGGAAGAAAGGAACATGCCATATATTACCTGAGTAAGAAATTCACAGACTGTGAGTCTCGGTAATCAATGCTTGAGAAGACCTGTTGTGCTTTAGCTTGGGCTGCTCGCTGTCTGCGCCAGTATATGATTAACCACACCACTTGGTTAATCTCCAAAATGGATCCGATTAAGTATATCTTTGAGAAGCCTGCCTTATCTGGAAGAATAGCCCGTTGGCAGATGTTGTTATCTGAATATAACATTGAGTATCACCCTCAGAAAGCAATCAAAGGGAGTATTTTAGCCAATCATTTGGCTCACCAACCAATTGACGATTATCAATCCATCAAGTTTGACTTCCCAGATGAATATGTTATGTACTTGAAAGCTAAAGATTATGGAGAGCCGTTACCCGAAGAAGGACCTGATCCTGAATCCCATTGGGGTTTGATATTTGACGGAGCTATGAATTCTTATGGAAATGGAATTGGGGCAATCATCGTCACTCCCCGAGGTACTCATATCCCGTTCACGGCGAGATTGAAGTTTGACTGCACGAACAACATGGCTGAATATGAGGCATGTATCATGTGTCTCGAAGAAGCAGTGGATCTAAGGATTAAGATTCTTGATATATACGGAGACTCGGCATTGGTAATTAATCAAATCAAAGGAGAATGGGAGACTCGTCATCCTGGTCTAATCCCTTACAGAGATTATGCTAGAAGATTGTTAACTTTCTTCAACAAAGTGGAATTACATCACATCCCTAGAGATGAAAACCAAATGGTTGATGCTTTAGCTACTTTGTCTTTAATGTTTCAAGTGAATGGTTGGAACAATGTGCCTACTATCAGAGTTATGCGCCTCGACAGACCTGCTCATGTGTTCTCAGTAGAAGAGGTCACCGACGACAAACCGAGGTTCTATGACATTAAACGTGTTCTTCAAACTCAAGAGTACCCGCCTGGGGCATCCAATAAAGATAGGAAGACGTTGAGGAGATTGGAAAGTAGTTTCTTCCTCAATGAAGAAGTGTTATATAAGAGGAATTATGACATGGTCCTACTAAGATGCGTAGACAGACATGAAGCAGACAGGCTGATGCAAGAAGTACATGAAGGATCCTTTGGCACTCATGCCAACGGACATGCAATGGCTAAAAAGATGTTGAGAGTTGGTTACTATTGGATGACGATGGAATCTGATTGCTGCAAATATGTGAAGAAATGTCATAAATGCCAAATTTATGCAGACAAGATACATGTACCACCGACCCTCCTCAATGTGATCTCTTCACCTTGACCTTTCTCTATGTGGGGCATTGATATGATTGGAATGATTGAACCCAAAGCTTCAAATGATCATCGTTTCATCTTGGTAGCGATCGATTATTTTACTAAGTGGGTGGAAGCAGCATCTTATGCGAATGTAACAAGACAGGTGGTAGTCAGATTTATCAAGAATCAGATCATTTGTCGATACGGCATCCCGAGCAAGATCATCACTGATAATGGCTCGAATTTGAATAACAAGATGATGAAAGAGCTTTGTGAAGAGTTCAAGATCGAACATCATAACTCTTCTCCCTACAGGCCGAAGATGAATGGGGTTGTTGAAGCTACTAACAAGAACATCAAAAATATTGTCCAGAAGATGGTGGTAACATATAAAGATTGGCATGAAATGCTTCCGTTTGCTTTACATGGATATCGTACTTCAGTTCGAACTTCAACAGGCGCAACCCCATTTTCCCTAGTTTACGGCATGGAGGCAGTACTCCCCGTGGAGGTTGAGATTCCGTCTATGAGAGTGTTGATGGAAGCTAAACTTTCTGAGGCTGAATGGTGTCAAAGTAGATATGATCAGTTGAATTTAATTGAAGAAAAGAGATTGACAGCGTTGTGTCACGGTAAATTATATCAGCAGAGAATGAAGAAGGCTTTTGATAAGAAGGTTCGACCACGCGAGTTCAGAGAAGGTGACCTCGTGCTCAAGAAGATATTATCTTTCCAACCTGATTCTAGGGGCAAGTGGGCTCCGAATTATGAAGGACCGTATGTCGTTAAGAAGGTTTTCTCTGGAGGTGCCATGATTCTCACAAATATGGATGGTGAAGAACTCCCGCGCTCCGTGAACGCCGATGCAGTCAAGAAGTATTTCGCCTAGGTTTGAGTTGACAATTCGCTGAGTTGAAAACCCGAAGGGGCGGCTTAGGCAGGCTTTTAGTCAGACCAGTCATGGCATTTGAACACATCTCGGAATTCGAAGTTGTTAGGGAGAATAGTGATCATTGTTTTTGTGTAACCTTTCTCTTTCATGTACTATTTCCCAAACTTTTGTAAACCGTTGGAGTCGCGTTGTTAGCGAACTACCATCTTATTAATGAAATTTGAGCATTTATCTTTTTATGGGCAAAATTTCAGCTTTTACGGCAATATTTAAAACAAAGTTATTCAACGCATTCCTATTTTTTTAAAATATGTCGTTGAATACTGAAAGGAATATTAACAGTTGTTCCGAAGATGGTCAAGCCATGAAATGCAAAACAATACAGTAATTTATCCTTGCATGATGAACATGTTTTCTTTCAAAATTGTCATGAGGTGTTGGTTGTGTAAACTTGTGTTTCTAGTAGTACTAAGCTTGGTGACTCCCCAGCAATTCCGGTTAAACTTTGTTTCGGTTATCTTTATCTGGGCAGATTTCTGAGGTGTGGTACATTTTGCATCATGTCGGTGGTCTCTTGGTATCAGAAGATTGGATTTGAATATTTTTCTCCCAGAAGATTTGAGCCTTTTAGCGTGATACGCTCTGACGTTGCTTGTTTGTTCCAGTTCCAGTTATTTTTTGTCTTTTTAAGATTGGTCGAGTATCTATTGTTTCGTGATACCTTATCATCTTCAAGATATTCCATCTGCTTGTTTTGTCAGCATAACATTCATTTACTCATTTACACTTATATCACGCATGCATATTCACATTTGTCATTGATTTTGGGTTGTATACTTTGTTTATTCAAACAGCGTACATGTTTCTTTCCAAGTAGAATGTTAACTTAGGCAGAAAATGTGCTTCCTTTCTAAATTCCCCAACTGAGCTAATCCTCGTGGATGAATTTTTGATTTATCCTTCCTTGTCCATTTCTGGATAGGATGAATCCCCAATTGAGTTATTTTCTCATTTGGTGGAGTCTTGTTTGACTGTCTTCTCTCTGGTTTATTCCTGGAGGGAGTTTTTGTCTCTTGCATAGGCTATCTCGTGGTTTTCTCCAAGCTAGGCAACCTAGATGAAGGGTGCATTTATTTTGCGCATTTAAGTATTTGATCTCCTCGGGAAGGATCTATTCATGGTTCCCTTTGACGAAGATTTTATTCTCTGGCAGTGTTATCGCAACTTTCTTCTGAAATCATCTTCGGAAAAACGGCAAGCGGCGGTCTCTTCATGAGCAACTTGTGTGTTATTAATTTTTTGGAAAACGGCAAGCGGCGGTCTCTTCATGAGCAACTTTTGCGTTATTAATTTTTTGGAAAATGGCAAGCGGCGGTCTCTTCATGAGCAACTTGTGCGTTATTATATTTTTGGAAAACGGCAAGCAGCGGTCTCTTCATGAGCAACTTGTGCGTTATTAATTTTTGAAAAATGGCAAGCGGCAGTCTCTTCATGAGCAACTTGTGCGTTATTATTTTTGGAAGACAGCAAGTGGCAGCTTCTTTATTTGAGCAGCTTGTATGTCATAGTTTTTTTTGGAAGACAGCAAGTGGCAGCTTCTTTATTTGAACATCTTGTATGTCATAGTATTTTTTTGGAAGACAGCAAGTGGCAGCTTCTTTATTTGAGTAGCTTGTATGTCATAGTATTTTTGGGAAGACAGCAAGTGGAAACTTCTTTATTTGAGCAGCTTGTATGTCATAGTATTTTTTGGAAGACAGCAAGTGGCAACTTCTTTATTTGAACAACTTGTATGTCATAGCATTTTTGGAAGACAGCAAGTGGCGGCTTCTTTATTTGAGCAGCTTGTGTATCTACAACCATATTATTATTTCAGCATTAATTGGTATCCCTCTGGAAAAATTTCGCAGAAAAATTTGTTGTGAGTCTTTGCCTTCAGAAGTTGGTAGTTCGTTATCAGCAAAATTGATACATCTTTTGTCTATCTTTGACCTTAGGTTGTGAACTCACCGTTATTTTGGGTCAATAATCTATTTTTATGGCCTATGCAAGGCGCCTTCTTTGTTAGGGTCAGAGGTCGTATCCTCTCAAATTTTATTCGCCGTTAAGAGTCTATCATTCGAAGTCGATGGCTTATTTCCCCAGTAGTGTAATAATCTATGTTCTTGTGGTTTGTTGGTGCTTGGTTTCTCCAGCATTATTTTGTCTCATACAGTATCATTCTCTATGAATTTAAATACTACATTCATATCATAAACATAATGGCGGTATCTTAGGGCAAAAATTGCGCATTATGTATTTAAGTACCTTTAATCTCGTCGAGACGAATATTTTAATCTTCATATCTCCAGATAGAAGAAACTTAAATAGGGGCAGCTGTCATACCCCAATTTTTGACCTAAGATCCCTGCTTCATTTGCATTATTTTTCATACGCATCAAGGTCACAGAATACGGTAGGTTTCGAACGTTTCGCTTTCGAGCTTTGACTGTGTAGAGATTATCGAGTGTTGTGAGCATTTTTATGAATGACTAACCACTAATCAAGTACGAAGTGCATGTTTTGCTGTTTTATTTTCATGTGCAGAAAATAGGTCTGAAAGAAGAGCACCAGACGTTGTACGTCGATTAGGGTTTCAAGTCTCGGGACATAAATGTTGTCGTTCGTTAATTTCCAAAAGACTGGTTCATCAAAGAATTTCTGAAAATTGTGTGTTTATTTCCACATTCTGTCCAGCAAATGGTCTCAATTTTCTCCGAATATTTTTTCAGGAAGAACAGTCAAATTCTACCGGCTTTGATTCATGTGTGTTTCACATTGTTCTAAAATACAATAAAAACCAAGTTATACCGTCATTTTTGATTTCTTGAACCAAAAGTCATCTGCAAATTTTCTCACGACGCGGATTGAATTTCGCTGAAATGGGATAATTAAATTCAAAACTGTTCTAGAAGAATTTATTCGGAATATTTGGAATTTTCTTTATTTGAATGCAAGTGATAATTAAGAGGAGCTATCAAGAGATCTCATCCAGGAATATTCATTTATCACATGGAATATTTATTCAAGATTATTTTTGTGATTATTTTGGAAGATCTACATCATGGTTATTTAAATACATTGAAGTATTATTTCAAGAAGTTAGTGAGGAATTCTATTTAATTACATGAGGAATTTTATTTGATTACAAATTAATCCATGTGATTTATTTGGATTTCTATTACAAAAGTGCAAGATTAAAGTCCAAGACTTGCATTATTTCATCCAAGTATTATTCAATTATTTCCCAAATTTAAATGGAAGATCTTGAGTTTTTATCAAGATATATCAAGATTCATGTTTATGTGAAGATTCAAGATTATTCATAACTACCAAAGAATGGAAAATATATTGAACAATGCATGTTTATTCATGTTACAATCTATTGGAGTTTATTACAAAGTTGCAAGAAGCTACAAGTTTATACAAGATTTATTTTCAACATAAGAAAAAATTCAGCAAAGGTGCTAATGCAGTCCATGTTTGCAACCTTTCTTCAAGCCCATTTTGTTGTATTTTCGTTGGTCAATAATGCTCCAAACAGCCTGGAAAAAAACAGCAAATAGAGATGTTGTAAAATGCTACAAAACAGTAAAAAAAAACAGCAACATACAGCAGCTCCAAGTGTTGCCAAAAACCTGCTCCAACCTGCATCAAAGTAGCAGCAATTTGTATCAAAATGACTAAAATGAATGGTAGGAACAAAGCATAGAAACAGCTTGCCAAGACAGTTCAAATTTCTACTGTTTTTCCCCCTCAAATCCCACATACTCCACTATAAATAAGAGCCTTTGTCAACACAAAGAAAAGAGAAAAAAAATTGAACAAGTAAGAAAAACCAGAAAAATAGAGTGTTGTTCTAAAAGTTTCAGTGGAAACAGAAAATTAGTGTTGTTCTAAAAAAATCCAGCAAGGAGAAAAGATAACAAATTCAAGGAAGCTTACCATTTTGTTAGAAGCCCCATCGGAGAGGCTTCGATAGGTATTATTCTTTTTCTCCTCTTTATCTACTGCAACATATATTTATGCTTGAATCACTTGCTGTACCATTTTTCTTTGCCATGTAACATTTGCCTTATCATTCTTTTTTTGTTGTACTGTATTTGAGTTGAGTTGTTGCATGATTGTTAGCATCTAAACATGTTAGTATTCATAATATCGATAATAATAACAAGTGTAATAAAAAGCTTACTTCCGTCGCGTAATACCAATTTATCGCTTGCTATCCCAACTTGTTATCCATCTTGCTGTCCCAACTTGTTATCCATCTTGCTGTCCCAACTTGTTTAGAGCTTGTTGTCCCAAAATAATAAAAAAACACCTTTGCTGTCCAAAACACCTTGGTTATCCTTTTGCTGTTACAAAATTTTCAAAACACTTGCTGTTACACAATAAATAAAAAATTTGTTGTTCCAATATCCAAAAAATATTTGTTGTTACAATATCCAAAAAATATTTTGTTGTTCTAACATCCCAAAACCAAAAATATTTTGCTATCCTAATATCCATAAAACCATTATGTTGTTATAAAAATCCATAAAAACTATTTTTTGCTATTACTGTCCAAAAAAAAGCTTGTTATTTTTTTTGCTGTTACAAAATACAAATAATCAAAAAACCATTTGTTCTAATAATCAAAAAACCATTTGTTCTAATAATCAAAAAAATCATTTGTTCTTAAAAATCCAAAATCCATGTAAGTATTCAATCAGTTTTTTTATTTATTATATTTCTTGAATAAAAAAATAAACAAAAATAGATATGACTTCTTAACTTTCTCGAACAGAGTCCTCCCTCTTATCCCTCATCCGCCGCGAAAAACCTTTTTTCGCTCAACCTCGTTCTCTGGTGTAAAGGCTGCAATCTTCGTTCATCACCTTCATTTCGTCATCGTACCTCTGTCTCGAGACATTATTTCTTCCTATTTTTACTTAGTTCCTCTTAAATCCTCCCAAAAATGAAAAACCTTAGAATCTGGCGCCTTCGATTGAACACCGAGAAGAATGGGGAATCGAACGAACATCACAACATAGTAACAAGAAATGAGTAAAAATAATCAGAGATGTGTAAACGCCTGCCTCTTCAAGAACGATGAAGGTGATGAGAGATCCAGAGGCTATCAGATTTGTGATCTTACAGAAGTAGAGAAGAGTGAAGATGTCATTTTAGCCTGCTGCAATGAAGATTGATGATTTGATTGGATTGAAGAATAGAGAGTGAATTGAAGAGAGAAGAGATTTCAGATATGCTTAGAGAGAGGAAGAAAGTTTGAATGCATAGAGAGAGGAGGAAAGGAAGTGTTTTTCTGTTGGGAGAACATTGCTCTTACGTTGCTTTCTTCTTACAAATCCCCTTTACTGTTTTTGCTTTCATTGGAATAATAATAATAATATAAAATTCGCCTCCTTTTTCTCTTCCCAACGTAACAAGGTTTTAATAATAATTATTTTTTTTCCTTCCAATGCTCACAACAGCAAGCGCCACGCCTCCTTAGTATTAGGGTTTTCCCAAAAAAAAATTTATTTTCCTTTCATCCACGACCTGGTGGCCCATTGGGCCTATTTTGGTCCAAAATTTCAATACTTTTCCCTTAT
Organism: Vicia faba; assembly: GCA_948472305.1. Lineage (NCBI taxonomy): Eukaryota > Viridiplantae > Streptophyta > Magnoliopsida > Fabales > Fabaceae > Vicia > Vicia faba. The sequence continues at coordinate 668,353,717 of OX451737.1, forward strand.
GTTTTAAGCAAATCGTGGTATTAATGAATAATGACACAGTTCAATTGGCAAAAGGTGTTAACGGCAATCTAAGAGACCTGAGTTCAAGTCCTTGTTGGGTCACTTTTATGTCTTTATTTCTTTTGACCATGTCTTTTATTCTTTTGGCCATATTTCCGTTTTATTTAACAAACTTAATTAATTATTAATTTAGTTTGCTGTATAATTATTAATTATTATAAAAAACACATAAAAATGTTTAATTAAAATTCATCTATGTTTATTTTTGTCTACATACTATTTAATTCTTATTTTTATTTTTGTGTTGTTGTTTATTTAATTATTCAAAAATACATGTTTCATGATTTAATTTTTGTTATGTGTTTAATTATTAAAATCTATGATTTCGTAATTTTAATATTCATGTACTTCAGATTATTTATTTAATTGTTAAAATGCATGCTAGTATGATTTAATTTCATTAGTTAATTGTTCAATTGTAATTTTAATTAATTGATCGTTGATCCGTATATCTTTCGTCTGTCTCAATCCAAGGGGATCGTTTAAATTTTTGTCGACTTCATGTCATCAAACACATAGCGCGAATACCCTCATTCATCTTCCGTTTATTATTTTGTTAAAAAAACTTAAGATAATTTTCCCAAATATTCGACCTTTCTAAACTCCTACCTTTTAAGTCAAAACTTCGACGTTAAGTCGCTGTATCTTCAAAAACTCGTCCATACCCATTTTTGGCCAAACAATTTATCTTTTAATCAAACAATTTTTTTAATAAACAGATATTTCAAAAGGTTCCGATAGAATACTATAGATACATTGGGTGCTAATACCTTCCCATTGTATAACCAACCCCCAAACTCTAGACCTCTTTTCAAAAACACCTTGTATTTTTCATTACTTTTAAAGTATTATTTTACATTGCATACTTTAGGGTTTTATTTCGCTCTTTTCCATTTTCCCTTGGAAATAATAAAGCGCGGTGGCGACTCTTGCTTTTGTGAGACAAGTTAATTAATAGCTCGATCTCCGATTTACCCTGCTACATTTTTTATTGCTACAGTTTCTATAAGAACGTATACAAAGTGTTTTGTTTTGAAAATATTCCAAAATGGAAGTGTAGGTGTATAAAAATGTTTTTGTTATGAGCAAGCGAGTAACTAGGAGAGAATCTACCTACTTGAAAGGTCTTAGATGTGCTTTTCCTTCTCCTTTAGATGTTGTTATCTTACCATTGAATTGATAAGAAGCCCCATCGTTGGATGTGAAGGGACGGGCATGGGTCATCGTATGACCATGATAGCAATATTGTGAGATGACTTAGCCCTTTTTCTTTAGGGACTAAGATCATTTTGAAAAGGCAACATTGATAGCGTCATCGAGGGACTATGATCTTGTATTTTCGATTCGTTTGTGCTAAGACATCCCACATGCATAACATGGCCATTTTTATAAGGCAACAAGTGAGATTACCCTAAGGGTGCACATGTGCAGGTGTGTTTGATTGCATGCATTTGTCTTTGATTTTTGGTGGTCTACTTGTTGATTTTATCTTGCCATACACACCCTAGTTACTATACAGCATATGAAAGCAATAAAAGTGCGGAAATATAAAATCCTATGTTATTACAACATTTAGGGGATGGGGTATACAAGTTTATGTGTGGGGGATTGCAAAGAAAATAAACCCTAAATTATCATTACAAACATATTGAAATGCATAAGAATGTACAAGAAAAATGTGAAAACGAACTTGTTTTATTTTAAGAAACTATTTTTTTGTCTTTTGTTTTAAGAAACCAAAATAAGGTGTGAAGGAAATACTTTTGATGTTTTCTGATTAATGGAATGGAGAGTGATAGAAAAATAATGAAAAAGGAAAAATGAATCAGCGTGTTGCTGATAAAATGAAGTCAGAGGTTCTGACCCCGGCGCGCTGCAAAACAAAAACCTGTTAGTGAAAATGTATAAGGTCAGAAGCTCTGAACCCACTGGGAACACAGTAGTTTTCAGAAGCTCTGATGCCACTGGCAGCAAAAACAAGCTTCAGAAGTTCTGATACCACTAGTAACAAAACAAGCTTCAGAAGTTCTGAAACCATTGGCAGAACTTGGTCTCTCTCTCTCTATGCTAGTCAGAACATCTGTAATTTGGTTATTTCTCCATAAAACAGAAGACATGCACATAATAGTTATAGCAGGTGTCATAGCGTTTCAGAAGATAAGAAATATCAGAACTATAAATCAAAGGCAAGCATGTATTTTCTAATCCTAACTTTGAGTTCTAGTTTCTTCAAGAAGCTCCGAACTGATTTATTCCCTACTTAGGCAGACAGAATGCATGAAATTTCAAAATATGTATGACACCAAAAACCTGATATCTACATTGTATCCGAGCATGTAAATCTGGTAATGCTTAAGTAATGTGGTGAGGGTCAGCAGAAACTTACCTTGTAGCTGGAAGAAATTCTGTGAACCGGGGTTAACGTCAACTCTGATGAAGCTCTGAACAGCCTCCTCATGTACTCAGTAAGCTGGAAGTTTTCAACTTCCGGGGATGTCAAGGAGGTGATGTTCTGATTTCTTTGAATGGGTGGATGGAAAATGTATAGCAATATGAACACAGAAGTTTAGGAAGTTTCCAACGTGTGGATCAGAAACTGTGTGAATGTTTTTTTTATTCAAGAAATGATTGAGAACAAGTGGAGTTTTGAATGCAGGGAATCAAAAGTTAACAAGGTTTTATGTGTTGTGTTTAAAGTTCTTAGAACTCTTGGAATTTTCGCAAGGGTTCAAGGCTTTTTTTTCAAAGTTTTGACTTCTTTTACCAATATTTCTCCCCTCTTTCTCAGTGACCAATGGTGTTCTATTTATAGGCAAAGTTTTATGTGTTTGACAGATTTTAGCCTATGCTGGATTAGCAGGCAGGGATTAAGGAAAAGTGAACCCACAAGCAAAAAGGTAGCGCATGGATCCTTACCTAATCCTGTATAAAAGTATTTCTACACTACACGTGGAGAGATCCTTTGGACAAAGACTCAAAAGTGATTGTGAGCATTAATGAGAATTAAATGATGATGAGATTTGTCAAAATTAGAAATCCTGTAATGTGAGATTTTGCATCATTGCTTAACTCTGGGTCAGAAGTTCCATTTTAGCGTAGTCTAGAACAAAACATCCTACTTCTGATCTTAGTATCCTGTTGCCTCAGCATACTCTGAAAGATTCCCCAGGTTTTCCAGTAACCTTCTTTGATTTACCTCTGAAAACTCTGAATTAGAAGTTCTGCTTCAGTGTAGCATCCAATCTTCTGATCCTCTTACCTTCTGGCTCTAGCATGTTCTGAAGGAGCTTTCAGGATTCGTATTATGCTTTATTTCCTTCTTTGCATTACTCTAGCAAAACCTGACTGAACTTGCATAGATGCTGAAAAGCCATGTTCTGACTGAAGACTAAGTGTAGAACCATGTTTACAACTTCTGACTGCACCTGTCTGGAGGCTGGCTCAGAAGTTCTGAAGTGTCATTTTTCTTAAATACTTAGAAAAATTCCAAGTATTTAGAAATTTGGCTTTTGAATTTTTTGGTGATACAAACCTCATATTCCAACATGTTTTGATGAAATATGATTTCAGAGATTTGATTCTGATCCAAAAGTCAAAATTTGACCTTTTAATGTGAAAATGACCATTTTGCCCTTGCAGGCGACTTTCTTGAAAAATTTGTAATTCAAAGCTTGGGATTGGATGGAAGTAAACCTGAGGATCCAGGGTGATTTTTTCGAGAAAATGAGAGGGCAAATTTTGGGGTACAACACACAACTTCTGGGCATTATGCGCCTAGTTTAACAAGAGAAACACACGATGGTGTGGTTCTAGCTTCTGGGTATTATGTGCCTAGTTTTGCAAGAAATATACATGAGTATGGAATTCCCAAAAAAATGATGGCAGAACTGCATACTAGCAGTCTAACATTTGGCGAAAATTCTACATTTTCCCCATATCATGCTCTAGGGCTGTCGGGAAACCAATTTGGGCACTAGTTAAACTATCCTATAATAAATGAATAAGCAAACGTTGGTCATCCGTATGAGTGGACATCCTTCTGATATACATCACCAGGTGGTCACGGGGGCAAGAGTTGCGTTTGTACTTCTCAAATTCTGGCACCTTAAACTTTGCTAGCACTTTCACATTAGGAACTAAGTAGAAGTCACTAACATTCTGGAGTAAACCTTTCCCTTGGAGGGCCTTCAATTCTTTCTGCATTTCATGGAATTGATCTTGAAAGTCATTCATTCGATCATAAAATCCCAAACTTTCACTTGGTGGAGGAGCAGGATGATAAACTTCATCGTTAATAACAAGCATAACATTCACTATAGGTGGTGCAACATGATGAATCTCATTACTAATAATAAGGACAACATGCACCACAAGAGGTGCACAAGAAGCACCATTTTAAACAAATGGAGCAACTTGATCAGAAGGATTGTAACTTTTTGGAATGAAATTCTCAGGCATTCCCCACAGGTAACCGTGAGGCATATTGTATTAAGTAGCAGTAACTGGAGTAACAGAGATGGGAACTGACAGAACCTCTGAAATAGTGGTTGTCTATTGTGGTTGAGTAGCATGAGGAGACGAAGGAGGAGGAAGTGGTGGCTGATTCTGAGTAGCCACTAACGATTCTACCAAAGCAGTCAGGTTTGTCATACCATCTCTCAAAGCAGTAACTTCGTCATGCAGTGCATGTTCTCTTGTTCAAGGTTTTCCATCTTCTTTCTAGAATCAGCCCGATTGTAGCGATGAGACATATTTCTGACTGAACAATAAAGAAACAAGTAAGACACTTGTGAAAGGTAGGAGTGAAGAAATATGTTTGAAATGATGCATGATATGCAATACGTATGACTTATTGTTTTTATTCAAGGAACTCAAAGAATTATAAACAATTGCAAATATTGAGGAACTAAGACATTTAGAAATATTAAAAAATCTCATTTTAATAATAACTTTGGAATGAATTATAACTTTTAGTACAAGTTTCAATAATCCTAAGTACAAGAGGATAAACATATACGAAACTCTACAGGAGCCTCTTTGAAAGTTTGTGTATTTTGGTTATAAATGTTATATACAAAGTAGATGGTGGAGATGAGAAAAGAAATATTTTTTACAATTCTTTGCACTCGTCGCAGTTGTGAACCTTTAGTGCCTATGTACCACCTTTCGTGAAATAGGGGATCAGGGTACTCGTAGTTCACCTTTAAAAATTTTAAAACAAAATAAGTGTGTTGATTAACTTTAAGAGACGAGACATCATCGTCATATCCGAATGGAAAAACATACTTACTACCCATAATTATGAGAAAGGAGAATTTACGTCATATCAAAGTGGAGGATATAGCTTGGATTTTAAAATCAACAAAGCCTCACTCGACACCCAAGTGGAAAATATCTCACTTCACTACATATCGTAGAAGTATAGCAGCTCGCATCACTACAAAGATTGAAAAGAGTCTAATCTTTTGAGAAAATTTTAAAGTAAAAAGCCAAAGTGGCAAAATGGTTTGAATGAGATTGATTGACTTTTAGTCTTCTCACAAAAAATGTCAATGTATGATTAAGTTGGTTAAATTTGATTAAGAAAATATTTTAAGGTTACTTGGACTATTTGGCTACTATCCCTGGCATTTTGGAGTTATGGACTTCTTGGACTTAGGAGTAGAGACCTTGACTACCTTGGAACCTTGTGACTTCTATTGTTTTTTTTTAGTTATGTGGGTTTACCTCGAGACGCTGAGTTATTTGTTTTCTTTGTGTTCAGGTTATTCTGATTATATGCTATCTGCGATTGGGAATTTCTCTGTATACAACTGTTACTCTGCCCAATTTTTGTAAAGACTTAATGCTTTTGAAGTGTGGTATTCTTAATAGGTTTATTATCTTTGCTTGTTTGGTTTCAAATCCAAAGCATGGGAATTATACATTGACTCATTATGTCAAGCGTTGGCTTCTTGTTGGTTAGACGATTATTTTCCCTAGCTTTTACCTTATACTTTAGGATAGTCCCTTCATCACCTCCCTTTTTAAAAATACTTTTAGTCTTGAAATTACAGAAGATGGGAGGTGACGAAGGGACTATCCTAAAGCATAAGCTAAAATCTAGGGAAAAGAAATGTCTAACCAACAAGAAGCCAACACTTGACACAATGAGTCAATGTAGAATTCCCATGCTTTGGATTTGAAACCAAACAAGCAAAGATAATAAACCTCTTAAGAATACCACGCTTCAAAAGCATTAAGTCTTCACAAATATTGGGCAGAGTAACGGATGTATATAGAGAAATTCCCAATCGCAGACAACACATAATCCGAATAACCTGCACACAAAGAAAACAAACAACCCAATGTCTCGGGATAAACCCCAAGAAAAAAAACAACAATAGAAGTCACAAGGTTCCAAGGTAGTCAAGGTCTCTACTCCTAAGTCCAAGAAGTCCATAACTCCAAAATGCCAGGGATAGTAGCCAAATAGTCCAAGTAACCTTAAAGTTTTTTATTGTTCAAGTTGATTATTAGGTGTCTTCAAAAATAAAATGAAAGCTCAAGTGAGCAAAATAAAAATGACATAAATATAAATGCTCAAGTGAGTAAAGATGAAAATAGAATGAGATGTAAATGCTAAAATAAATGGTGCGTAAAAGTAAAGGCGTAAAGTAAAAGCATAAAAATAAAAGTCAATTGTTAATGAGTTAGAAATTAGAGTTTAGTTAAATGACCATCTTGAAACTTGCATTTAAAAACTCATTAGAAGATTGATAAAATCAAATCCTCTCAACAACAAGTTTCATTTGCTTTTTGTCAAGTATATCATTCATTTCAAGTTCTCGAGGCAACAACAAATGGTCAATGGTGTTTAAATGATTCACTTATACCAAAGTTTATGAAGATTCATTAGAGGATTGATAAGACCAAAGCCTCATAATAATGAACCTCAGGGTTATTGGATCAAAGGTTTCAAATTAAACATACTTGGGCTTGCAAACATGGGTTTGGGCCACGAATGATCATTTCTCGAATCGGGACAAAATTTAGCGCTATGTTAAGCCATCGTAAGTGGACTTATATAGAAGTCGCACCTATTTTGAGGCCGGTCAATAACAATCTATGTGCCATATGTTTGGAGTGATGATATAAAGATCATCCTATAACAACATGTAGCACAAAGGAGAAGAGGATGAGATGAAGAGGGAGGGGATACATTTGAATAAAATTTTTAATCATACTATCATTAAAATCATCCATCCATTTTAGTGGAGTTAAACTCAACACTCAAGATGCATTGTATGAAATTAAAGTTTCAAATATCATCAACATCATTCATCCATTTTGGTGGATTTGATTTCTCAACCTATCAACACCCAAGATCCAATGAGGTTGAGAAATTTGTTACCAAATGAAGTCCAAGTCAGAACCAAAATAAAAATAATAAAATAATATTTAATAAAACAAAATTTAAATTGGTTAATAAAAAGGAAAATAATAGATAAAAGACATAAAGTATATTAAAATACAAAATAAAAATCCTAAAAAAAAGTCAGAAGTCAAACATGATTCAATAATAGTTGACAAAAATTTTCAGAATTTTTTTAAGTCAGAAACTATTTTAATAATTTGGAGAAAATAAGCAAAATAAACCAAAATTTGTGAAAAATAGTAAAATCAAAAATAAAAATAAAATGAGGTCACCAATATTTGTCAAGAGATCATTAGATCCTTCCATAAATTTTTTAGAATTTTAATAGACCAAAAAGTATTTTTAAAATAATTAAAATAAAGAAAACAAAGCAAAAATTATGAAAAATATCAAAATAAAAATATGAAAAAATTTACACAAAGTCAGAAATAATTCAAAGTATTTTTGTATATTTTTTTCATAATTTTAGGATAAAAAATAAAAGAGCTATGAATTTTTGAAATTAAAACAAATTTTGTAAAAATAAATAAATCAGAAAAAACCAAACGCGTTGGATCTCATTCTCTTATACACGCTGGAAGATCTAATGGATCTAAGGTGAGGGAGTATCATGAACTCAAGTCAAGGCGCGCGTATGTAACACAAGAAAGTGCAACAAATCAAAATAAAACAATTGGCTGAACATCATTGGTTGAAGAACGACACGTAGGTCGTCTTCAACCTCTAGCCTCCTGCAAATAGGGAAAACCATAATTCTTTAATATGTAAATTTAGACGCTCATAGTGGTATCATCAGACACGTATCTTTTAGACGATCACAACCATATCCTCGCACCAAATCTATATAAAACACAACTCACTCAATTTGGAAAAAAACATAGATGTTTTAAAATATTTAAAATCAAAAATAGAAGCATCAAATGCTTTGATTCACCAAAATTGAGTTAATAGCAAGCATCAGTGAATATTATAAACCATTCCAGTAATTTGAGTTAGAAGATTTTGTGCCTTAAACTACCTGATCGAAGTCAGATGAACTTGCTCTGTAAATGGACTTGGCTAGCATGATTTAGGGAACTTTAAGGCTTGATTCTTCTTCTGTTAGCTTCAGTGAAGTTCAAGGATGGAGGATCAAAAAAGAAATTGGATTGAAAAGTGGAGAAAAGAGGAATTCCAAAATTTAGAAAAGTGAGTTATGGAGGGAGTTTGACAAAGTGATTTTGGTTGTTCAAGCTTGCGAAAATGAGTAGAATAGAGCCTGTATTTATGGGAGAAGTGAATGGGATCAAGAGGAGGGGTGAATAATGCAAATTTAAATGAATTCATGGACACCTGTGTACAAGAGCAAAGTGTGTTCACATGTGCATCAAAACTCATCTAATTGACGCGTTTTGTCACTCTAAATAATCAAATTATCTTTGTTGATCATGCTTAACTGAAAAACGCGTGGTAATTTGATGATTAGAAGCCACATTATGAAAATTGCAATCTGACTTGAAGTGAAACTTAAGTTCCAAGGTACCTACTTTGAATCAATGGTATTCACAGCTCAAGTGGTCTTAGGGTATAATTATTGAAGTATTTGGAAGATAAGGTCACAATATTTGCAATGTGCTAAGAGTGAGATCAAATGGATGCTTGAGCTAAGAGTTGTGATGAGTCAAAGTTGATAAAAAGATGCTGACATTTTGTACTTGGAAAAATTCTAAGTTTTTCTTCAAAAGTGACCTATAATGTTTTGATTCCAAACAAGGACTTACTCCAAAATATTGCTTTGATAAATGATGCTAACTTAAAGTGGACTTCCTAAAGAGAATTGTGAAACTTGAATCACTCAAAAATACCAAGTATGGAAAAAGTTATGATGCCTTGAAATTGGTGAAAATCCATGAGGTGACCTATAATCTTTTGAGTTTTTGAGGCATCTTCCAACCATTTTCAAGTCTTGCACATAAAAGAAAAGTTGAATTTTTACATTCTTAAGATCAATATGGAAAAATAATGGGCTCAAGGAGATAAAAATTCACCAAGCTATGATCCTTTGAAGTCACATAGGGGAATTTGATGGACTATCTAGAAGACTTGTAATCTTTCTTCATAATTAGGAATCTTCCACATAAAATTTGTTTGAAACCTTTGAAGTGATTGGTTGATAACATTTTAAAGGGAAACATATCTTTGGAATCACTAAAAAATCTCAAAATATGAACAAGATATAGCCCTTAGAAGTTAAAAACCCTAGCTCCTAAAGCACCAAAATGACTTGGAGACCCCTTTCAATTTTGACAATCTTCCTTACACAATAACTTTTTCCGTGTGAATTGAAGTTGTTGTGGATGGTAATAAGAATCCATAGCAACAATAACCACTTACAAATATTAAGGATTGAGAGAGTTATGCACTTGTGATCAAGGAAACAAGAACTTTTCCAATTTTGGTCAAACTTCTTCAATCAATTCTTGCATCTTTTGACTTCCTTTGACAAATTGAGGCATGATGAATCATATTAGACCTTGTCATGATATTAATTTAAAGAATCCTTAATAATGAAGCTTTAATCCCAATGAATCTTTGTTGAAGAAGGCATGGAAATAAACTCATGAACCTGATGAAATGTGTTGTGCCCTTACCTATAGTATCATCAATTAGAGCAAACATTTATTGTATTTGTTAGTTAAAAGCTAATCAACACAACAAATTTATGGTTACAATATACAAATCAAGGTGCTTGGTGATTCCTCATGAGAAAACCTAGAGATAGGGAGAAAAACTAAGCCCTAGTGTGAACTTGAGATGATTGAGATGATAGAGGAATCTTACAGGCCAAAATTGGGGTACAACAACTACCCTTATTTAAGTGTCTTCTATCCGGAGATATGAAGGTTAAAATCTTCGTGTCGACGCGATTGAAGATACCTAAATATAAAACAAGCCCAATTTTTGGCCTTAAGATGCCATGCAATGCTTATGATTATGCATGCAAACAAATGAATCCAAAGGTGACATAGGACACCATTGGGGAAACAAAAAATAAAATAAAGGATCAAAAGGAAAATCCTACCAGGAAAATAAATCACTGGTGAACAAAAGACTCGACTCTATTAGGGGTAAAGCCCAAGGTGGAGATAAAGCATCATCAACTCAAATATTGAGGAGAAAAGTAAAGGATAACAACGATCGACAAATAACTGCAAACTATCCACTCACTGAGAAGATATCAAAAAAAGTAACATCGACTCACAAGGAGAAGAAATGGTAAGATAATACCAATAAATGACAATATTTGGTTAGGTCACAAATGATTAGCAACAATACTTATGACTAGAAACAAATGAATTTCCTTAGAGGAAAGTGAATCCCAACGACGAACTATCTCCCATAATGACAAGACTACCATTCATCGGAGTCCAAATCTCAACAACAAACTATCTCCCTTAATGACGAGACTACCATTCATCGGAGTAACGAATCTCAACAATGAACTATCTCTAATAATGACGAGACTACCATCCATCGGAGTAACAAATATCAACAACAAACTATCTCTCATAATGACGAGACTACCATCCATTGGAGTAACAAACCTCAACAACAAACTATCTCCCATAATGACGAGACTACCATCCATTGGAGTAAAAAATATCAACAACGAACTATCTCCCATAATGACGAGACTACCATGCATTGGAGTAATAAATCTCAATAATGAACTATCTCCCATAATGACGAGACTACCATCCATCAGAGTAACAAACCTCAACAACAAACTATCTCCCATAATGACGAGACTACCATTCGTCGGAGTAACAAATCTCAACAGCGAATTATCTCCCATAATGACAAGACTACCATCCATTGGAGCATAAATCTCAACAACAAACTATCTCCCATAATGACGAGACTACCATTCATTGGAGTAATAAACCTCAACAACGAACTATCTCCCATAATGAAGAGACTACCATCCATTGGAGTAACCAATCTCAACAACAAATTATCTCCCATAATAACGAGACTACCATCCATTGGAGTAATAAATCTCAACAACAAACTATCTCCCATAATGACGAGACTACCATCCATTAGAGTAACAAATCTCAACAACAAACTATCTCCCATAATGACGAGACTATCCATCCACTGGAGTACAAATTAATCTTCTCGGGGAACTAACAGACTTACTAGGGAAGTACAAGTTGCTCAAATAAAGAGACCTGCCTCGCTGTTATAAGAAACATTTTAGGCAAAGAAATATGACTTCTCTGGGGAAGTTTCAAAATATTCACACTGAGGAGATAAAGTCTTGTGAAAAATAAATTCTCACCCTCAATCCGGGGTTCAGAGCCTATGAAAATCATAATAATAATGTTTCCAGGAGCCACAGATCCAAGTTAGAAATAAACCGGTGTGAAACAGTCAACCATGATAGCACCTGATGAGAAATAAACTCAAAAGGGAAACACGGGCCTAACCAGACAATGAGCTGAATAGGAAGGCTTGAAGCAAAATTCTTCCACGAGGGATAACTCTGTGGGGAAATTGGAAAGAACATACACTTTCTGCTTAAGGTTGACACTCTATTGGAGAGAGGGTAACATAACTCTCCAAAATAGGGTAATATGTCAACAAAATATTAATGAATGCAAATGAGCAATGAATTCTGATTCAACTATGCATGATGTATGTATGAATGTATAAATATTATCATGTATATGCTAACAAAACAGACACATAACACAGGGAATAACCATACAAAACCAGCTTGGGTAAAGTCAACAGTCGGCTAAATCACATCCAAGATGAAAATTTCATAAGAAAGTAAGCACCCACTGAGGAAAGAAATTCCTATTTCACGGCTTAACTCCTCTGGGAAGAAACACAATCCTAAAGTAATCAAATGATAACAATAAATCGAAACAGCTACAATGATATAACATCCTCCTCCAGACTTCACCGAGGAACATCACACACACTTCAATGGGGAAAACAATGTTTATACGTCTAGACTTCCACTGGAGATACTAATACTAATTTCACTAGGGAAAATGAAAACCACATCGTCTAGATATCAATTGGGAATCTCATGCTGACTTCATTGCGGAGGACAATACTAAATCTCTGAGGGAAGCCCAACATACATTCTTCAATACCAAGAGTGATGATTACACAAACTTCCCTAGAGAGAAATTATGAAACCACATGGGGATAACAACTTTCAAAGAGAAATATTATCTCAGCTTTAATTGGGGATATAAGAAGTTAAACAATACATCAAGAAATTAAAATTATGGGGACTTTAAATCAAATCTGGTACTTGGAGGGAGAAAACCCAAAAAGTTGACAACTGTTTCAACATTTTTTAGAAATGATGCTTCCCTTATCTAGTTGCCTTGCTGGGGAACCTGGGATAGAGGCTTCAGATCATGCAAACCCGAAATTGAAATAATCAACAAATGAACCAAGATTTGACTGGGGAAATATGGGATTTCAAATCCAACATTGCACCATATATCAATTGGTATCATCTCCAACTATTTGAAAAACACAAAGATCATGCTCTTATCAGCAAGAGTGACCTGGGAGAACTTTCCTTGGGAATACACATTTCCAAAATTTCAGAGTTCATCCATCCTTGGAATCACTATTTTTGTTTTTCTTGAATCACAAAAATCTAAAGTAGAAAGTAATTTGTAAATTCTTTACAAAAACAATTTTATTTGTTTAATCTCTTTGTTTTTAAAATTACTATCAATAATAAATGAAATCTTTGCAAGCAGAATAAAATAAGAATACAAAGAATTGGAGAAAAGCTCAAACTTTATTAATAAAATGGTAGTCCGCGAATGGAGAGACCCCATAGATGATTACAAAGTTTGGAAAATGGTAATATATTGGGAAAGATACATTGAAATACAATGACCACTATTCTCCCTAACAACTTTGAATTCATGAGCAGCGACTTCTGTTGAAGTGTGGTGAGGATCCAAGAAGATTGTTGCTTCAATGATTAATGCTTGTTTGACGTAGTTACTTGCCAAGAAATCCCTAACTTTTGCCTAAGCCGCCCCTTTGGGTTTTCAACCTATCGGGAACATTTATTCTGTTTATGTCTCTTATTTTTGTCTAGACTGCCCTTTTGGGTTTTCATCCTACCGAGATGCTCCTTTTTTGCATAAGTCTCCCTTTCGGGTTTTCAACTTAGCGAGCTACTCTTTTATTTCGTTATGCGAAGTATTTCTTGATAGCATCAGCATTCATAGGATGTGGGAACTCCTTTCCATCCATAGTTTCAAGAATCAGTGCACCACCAGAGAAGGCTTTCTTGACAACATATGAGCCTTCAAAATTGGGAGTCCACTTGCCCCTAGAATCAGTGATAAAAGACATGATTTTTCAGAGCACGAGGTCGCCTTCTCTAAATTCACGAGGATTGACCTTCTTACCAAAATCTTTCTTCATTATCTTCTGGTATAACTTGTAAGAACATAGTTTGATTCTACAACCCTCAGTTAGAGTTTTGATGATAACAAAATACAAGATTAAATAAATTGTAAGATTTATAAGACATATATGCTACTTAAAATTATGTTGTGTATTTACAGAAATTCTGATGGAATCAGCATCAGAATATCAGTATCAACATCAGCATCAGAAGATATGTCAGCATCAGAAGATCAAATAACATGTGCTATATGCTGAAGCCTGATGAACAGAATCTGCACATAACATACTCTGACTCTGATCAATATCCTAACCATGTCATCAGCACTCAAGCGTCAGAATAAGCTAAAGCCAAGAACACTCTGATTATCATTAGCAGAACACTCTGAAGTGTCAACGTTACTATGCATTCAAGGCAGATTAATTACCAACGGCTTTATTCCAAGACAAAGATCTTCTCAAAAAGGAAAGAACGTTATGAGCATTGAAATGGATTTATGGACAGCAACGTATCTATTCCTAGGCTACTTAAACAAGTCAGTGAGAAAAGAAATGGCTAATACTCTACACGCATATACACGCCTAAGCTAATCATCCTCACGCACGCTCTCATTTTTGCTAAAGCTTTCAACCGCTTACTCTATAGCTCTAGCAATCTAGTTTCATCTTAAGCTTAATATTGTGTATTATCACAGTTGTGATATATAGTTTTGTAAGAAAACATCAAACACACATTTGTTCATTTATCTATAAGAAAACTTCCTTGAGATAAACCGGTATGTGGTTAGACTCAAGAAGGCTTTAACAATTGTTAAAGCAGTTGTGTATTCAGTTTAATATAGTGGATTAAGACCTCGTTGGAGAGAGGCGAAATCACCTTGACGGGTGGACTGGAGTAGTTTGAGATCAAACGAACCAGGATAAAAATAATGTGTTGTCTGCATTTGATTTCAAGTTTTACAATTCAACCCCCTTCTTGTGTTTTTCACTTCTTCAATTGGTATCAGAGCGCCTGGTTCTTAGCTTATAACACTTAACTGTGTCAGTACAAGATCCAGCGTTAGAAAAACACAATGGCAGGACCACATCAAAACATCATCAATGACAATAATGAAGAAAGAGACAGATTCAGTGGCAAACCTCTAGTCTTTGATGGAGAGAACTTTGATTATTGGAAAGACAGAATTGAAAGCTTCTTTCTGGCCCATGATGTTGATCTGTGGGATATGGTGACTGATGGATACATGCACCCAGTGAATGGAAGTGGTCAGAAGATTGACAGGAAAGCAATGTCTGATCAACAAAAGCGTGATTTCAGAAATCATCACAAGGCCAGAACAATCCTTCTCAGCGCCATCTCTTACTCTGAATATGAAAAGATATCAAACAGAGACACTGCAAAGAATATGTTTGACTCTCTGAGAATGATGCATGAAGGAAACATTCAAGTCAAAGAAACCAAAGCTCTTGCGCTCATTCAGAAGTACGAGGCATTCAAGATGGAAGAAAGTGAATCAATTGAAACGATGTTCTCAAGATTTCAAATTCTGGTGGCTGGTCTCAAAGTTCTGGACAAAGGGTATTCTACTGCTGATCATGTTAAGAATATCATCAGAAGCTTGCCAAAACAGTGGAGGCCAATGGTCACAGCACTGAAGCTAGCTAAGGATCTCAACAAAATCTCTCTGGAGGAACTTGTCATCTCCCTCAGAAGTCACGAGATAGAGCTAGAAGCAGATGAACCCCAAAAGCAAGGTAAGCCATTAGCTTTAAAATCTAACAAAAAATATGACTCCAAAGTTTTGCAGGCTGTTGAAGAAACCTCTGATGGGTCCTGTGATCGGTGGAAATAGAACTGACTATTTTTTAAGATGGTTCGCGAAATGTCGCGATAAGCAAGAGTCGCCACCGTCTTTTATGTTCTCCAACATGGAAAGGACAAAAGCACAGCAAAATTCCTTCTTTGAGAATGTTTCTCGGTTCGGGAGGTAGATTTATAGAAAGGGAAGGTGTTAGCACCCTTTCTATCTGTGGTTATCCACGGGCTCTTAGATACTTGCTCTTATGTTTTCAAAATGTTTGCTTTTCAAATGTGAGTGGGTTTGAAAAAGTTTCTTTGAAAGATTTCTGAATAACTCTTGTATCTGTCCTCAAGAGTGTTTGAAAAATTTGTTTTGAAAGTTTTTGAAAGTGTCCGTGTGAAAAGGTTTTTTATTTGTTTTTGAAAAGAGCAAGTATCTATGAGTCATCTACCTACCCTAAGGAATTAGGCTGTGTAAATGTCCTTAAGGTAGTGCCATCCCACCATTGAGAGGTAGGTAGCACCACCGTTGGAGGTGTTCGGGTCAATTCGATTATAGGGACAGTGTGGTCACCGAAGCAACAGTAGGACACCTTAGAAGCTACCCTTATGTCCTTGATCTTTTTAATCCGAGGCAACCGTTTCGAGGTAACTGTTTCGAGGCAACTGTTTCGAGGCAACTGGATCATGGACATAAGGACCGCTAAAACGTCTTATACTTGACGACCACGTTTCAAAGGCAACGAGTGAGGCGTACCCTAGAAGTGGTGTGTGTATTTGTGTGTTGTTTTCAGTTTAACAGTTATCTTTGATCATGGCATTGTGAGCTACGCGTTGTTTTTAATTGGCATACATTCTTTCATGCAATTTAGAGTTTAAGAGTGCGGAAAATAAAATACAGAAAGATAAAAGCTACGCTATTACAAGGCGCGGGTTTATACATCGCCAAAATACAAAGAACCGTTTTTGATAAAAGATGCGGAAAGTAAAAAAGAAAATACCTAATTACTATTACATCCGGAAAGCAGTTACATAATGATCAATAAGAAAATAAATGCGCGAAAAGAATAAATTGGAACGTCCGAGGGTTTTGACCCTTTGCTTGAAACTAAATTAAATTAAAGCCTAATAATTATTTAATTAAAAGAAAAGAAAATGTTTTTTATGTTTTTTTGTATTTAATAAAAATAAGAAAAAAAGAATTAAAGAAAACCCTAGTTCTAAATTATTTGAATTATTAAAGAAAATGTCAAAGTTAACCTAGTTTAAGCTAATTAATTATTCACATATTTATGTACAAAAATAAATAGTAATTAATAATAATAATAAATAATGAGGAAAATAATTAATTAAGAAAAAGATGAAAATGTCAAAAAAAACCTAATTCTATGTATTTTTTATTTATTAAGAAAAGAGATTAAAATATAAACCTAAATTAAACTAAAGTTAATTATTAGAGTTTATTTACAAAAATAAATTGGTGAAGAAATTAATAAACAATTAAATATATTTGTATTTTTGATTTTTCTGTTTTTTATTATGAAAAGAAAATTATTTTAGGTGAATTAAATAAAAATACTTAAATAAAAATAAAAGAATTAAAAAGAAAAGAAAATTAAATTTAAAATACAAACAAAGGGGGGTGTCTGGCCCATGTGGAGGTGTTTGTGGAATTCTGGCCCATTAGAACAAAGGCCTTGCTCACTTTTCAGGGATCATGTGCACGTTGGTTGACTGAGCCATACCCTGGACTTCATTCTGTGGCCTTCAGATTGATCATCATAAGCGCGTGGCAGGCTTAGGCGTGAGGCTGTATGGTGAGACGTTGGAGAAGTGCTGCATGTGAACGTGTTAAAACAAAAATCATTAAGTATATGGGGGGACCTGGGAATCGAACCCAGGTCCCAATGCTTGCAATACACATCCTCAACCAACTGAGCCAGACAACGCGTTTGTAGTGTAAATGGAAAACAATAATTATATAAAAAAACACATGTTAATGATATAAACAAAAAATATGCGCGCAATTTGAATCACCCAACCACGCTTGGACACCTCAGCTTTCTTCTTCGTTTTCACCTGCAATATGAATGATATAGCGGGGGTTTTAAACCCCCACTAACCATAGCCACGAAAAATAGCGAATAGAAGAGGCGTTAATATAAATTGAGCGCGAGGTTGCCATTCAATTCGTATGGAGCTCCTGAATTCAACTGCATAGGTCTCAAGGTTTAATTTTTCCTCAACAAGAAAGCCCTAATTTGGAGCTTCAGAAACCCTAACGTTTGTTCATGGCAGATTTTGATGCAAGCAGTTTTAGCATAATTAAACGTTACCAAAAGCTTCAGGGAGATGTTAGTAGCATAAATCAATAATCAAAACACATGAATGATGCATACAAATTAGAATTCGATTATGGAAATATTTGTGACAAACGTGACTCTGTTCTACCGTTTCTTTGAGTATGAGAGCCTGTTCTTGGGTGCAATAGCTTCCTGGTAACTCAGGCAAGATGATGGAATTCTTTTTAGGCGTGGAAAGGAACTGCAAGTATGGTTTCAGTTTCACAACTTTCTTGATTTTTTTTGCAAATTGGTTATGGCCTCTGAGCAGTTTTTCACGTGTCTTTCTGAATGGGGTTAGGTCTTGCATATGTATGTGATGCAAATTAGGTCAAAATAAAGCCCATGAATCCATGAATTGATGACTTGAATCTTTGATTGCTAATCATATCTTTTTTCAATCTTTTTCCATGGAAACTTTGCCAATTATGGAAGATCTTGTCTTGTTGATTGATGCACGAAATCCTTAGCATGTGTGGAGTATATTTGCTGCATAAAAAGATTTGACAACCATTATTTGATATTTTTCTACAATTAAAACTAATTAAATGAATTAATAAGAATAAAAATTCAATTAATTAATTAAAAATAAGAAAATAAATCCTTTTAAGCTCAATGGGTCGTGCATAGGCTTTGGGTAATGATTCAAGAAAGAATTTGAGGCCCATTGGCAAATTTGAAGCTTTTTGGGCAATGTTGACTTTTGAAAGTTCCCAAAAATTTCCCAACTTCTCCAATGCATATCTTGCTCAATTTTGAAGCTATGAACATGTTCTTGGACATTTTGGAAAGGTCTTGAAGTCCCCTAACCAATGCCTTTCGTCCCATGTCATTTTGATTTACCAATCTCAAGTTATGGTCTTTGACTTAAAGTGCCTTTTTGTTGACTTTTGAAAATGACCTATAATGTTGAAATTGATAACTTTTTGTGAGAGCATTTCTTGGACTTGAAGTATGAAGATGAGTTGTAGGAAATGTCATTCCCTTCAAAATGAGATTTGGATGGGATTTTTCTGATAAACCATGAGGAAGTTATGCCTTGGTCAATTTGCAGTTGACTTTTCAACTGTCCAAAAATAGAAACTTTTGCATCTTGAGACTTTTTGAGCCATGCTTATGGAATCATGATCAAGAATTGATCAAATGATGATTGTGGCTTCAAAATAAGATGTTGACCAAAATTTTTGACTTTTGACTGTCAAATGACCATTTTTCCCCTGCAGTTGACTATGAAGCAATTAGGGTTTTTGACTGGGCAACTTGATGCTGTGAGTCTTGAAACTTGGCATACGGATTCTTGACAATATATATAGGCATATGGGACTTGATTGGACCCTTGGAAACCTCAATTTCTTTGCAAGAACCAAAACCCTAATTTTGACTGTGTTAGGAGGCAATTGGACTGTGCAACCCTTGAGGGATTTTGAATCATCTGGGGATTGATCTTGCCAACTCTTGAAGAATATGGGAGGGCAAATTTTGGGGTACAACAGGTCCTCATCAGAAGAAGATGAACTATCTCTCCTCTCCAGAAGGGTGAACCAACTATGGAAGCAGAGGCAAAGAAAGTTCAGGAATCCCAGAAGATCTGAAGGCTCTTCAGGAAGCAGAAAGCCAAACAACAAAGACATCATCTGCTATGAATGTAACGAGCAAGGACACTACAAGAGTGATTGCCCAAAGCTTCAGAGGGAAAAGCCCAAAAAGAAGTTTGGCAAGGAAAAGAAGAAAAGTCTCATGGCTACATGGGATGAATCTGACACATCTGAAGCTGACTCAGAATCAGATGATGAGAGAGCAAACATAGCTCTCATGGCAAACATAACAGAAGACAGTGAAGCTTCTGAATCAGACTCTGAATCAGACACAGAAGAGGTATTCCCTGACTTTGCTATTACTTTACTGAGGCTGAACTAGCTGAAAGCCTTAATGAAATTCTGGAAAGATATCAGCAGATCAGAGTCAAATTCAGAAACCTGAAAAGGAATCTTGCTTCTGACTCTAATAAAACTGAGAGTCTCAAATTGGAGAATTCTGAGTTGAAAGATAAAGTTTCAAAATTATAAAATCTATTGCAAAACTCTCAGAATGAAACAATTCCTGAAACTCCCAGCAGTGCTGATGAGATCATCAAGGAGTATGATCACAACTTTCAGAAGTTTCTAGCTAAAAACATAGATAGAAGCAAAATGGCTTCAATGATCTATGGAGTTAGCAGAAATGGCATAAAAGGAATAGGATACCAAGGTAAGGCACCTACACCAAAGAATGCCATGGATTTAGTTATAAAACGAACTCCACTTAACTCACACTTTGTATATGCGCACACACACGACATCAAATATACTAGTAGTAATTATTCTGTCAAACCAAAATTCAACCAGAGTTTTGGTAAAACTAACAAATCAGGACCCAAGAAAATATGGGTACCTAAGGATAAAATAATACATGTTGCAGATATCTTTAGCAGCAAAGCAGAAACACCAGTCATGGTACCTGGACTCTGGTTGCTCACGATACATGACGGGAAGAAAGCATATGTTACAAAGCCTGGAACTTAAGCCTGGAGGCCACGTAGGCTTTGGAGGAAATCAGAGGGGAAAGATCATTGGCTCTGGAACAGTAGGTAATGGAAATCTTCCCTCTATAAGTAATGTTTTATTAGTAGATGGATTAATGCATAATCTGTTATCCATAAGTCAATTAAGTGATAACGGTTATGATATAATCTTTAATTAAAATTCATGCAAAGCTGTTAGTCAGAAAGATGGGACTATCCTATTTAATGGAAAGAGGAGAAATAACATTTATAAAATAAAACTTTATGAACTGAAAAGTCAGAATGTAAAGTGTCTTATGTCTGTTAACAACGAGCAATGGATCTGGCACAGAAGATTGGGGCATGTTAGTATGAGAAGAATATCTCAGATTAACAAACTCAATGTGGTCAGAGGACTTCCTAACCTGAAGTTCAATTCAGATGCTCTGTGTGAAGCATGTCAGAAAGGCAAGTTTGCAAAACCAGCTTTCAAATCTAAAAACGTTGTTTCCACCTCTAAGCCATTAGAACTTCTGCACATCGACTTATTTGGACCAGTTAAAACTGCTTCAGTCAGTGGCAAGAAGTATGGGTTAGTAATCGTAGATGACTATAGCAGATGGACATGGGTAAAGTTCTTAAGACACAAGGACGAGTCACACTCTGTGTTTGTCACCTTCTGCAACCAAGTTCAGAATGAAAAGGATCTTAGAATCGTCAAAGTCAGAAGTGATCATGGTGGAGAGTTTGAAAACAAAGATTTTGAATCATTTTTTAATGACAAAGCATTCTGCATGATTTCTCTTGTCCTAGAACTCCCCAGCAAAATGGAGTTGTAGAACGAAAGAATAGAACATTGCAAGAAATGGCCAGAACCATGATCAACGAGACTAACGTTGCTAAGATCTTCTGGGCAGAGGCAATAAACACAGCATGCTACATTCAAAATAGAATCTCTATAAGACCTATTCTGGAAAAGACTCCATATGAATTGTGGAAGAACAGAAAGCCCAACATTTCATATTTTCATCCATTTGGATGTACTTGTTTTATTTTGAATACTAAAAATTATTTGAACAAGTTTGACTCTAAAGCACAAAAGTGTATTATGTTAGGATACTCTAAACGCTCAAGAGGGTACATAGTATACAATACAGAAACACAAATTGTTGAAGAATCAATCAGTGTTCGTTTTGATGATAAGCTTGACTCTCAAAAGTCAAAGCAGAATGAATTACTTGCAGGTATGGAAGTTGAATTCACAGGTACTGAAGACAAGTCATCAGAAGCTCTCAACAAAGACACTCCCTCAACATCAGAAAGAGGCACTGCAAGCAATCCAGCACCTTCTATTGATCAACTTCAGAAAAGACCATCCAGAAGCAGCATGGATCACCCAGAAGAAACAATCTTAGGAAGAAAGGAAGATCCAATCAGAACAAGATCTAGCTTCAGAAACTCTAAAGAATCCCTCATGGGACTTGTCTCTCTGATTGAACCATCTTTAGTTGATGAAGCACTTCTGGACAATGACTGGACTCTAGCAATGCAAGAAGAGCTAAATTAATTCACAAGGAATGACGTATGGGATCTAGTTCCTAAACCAAAAGGATTTAACGTCATTGGAACAAAATGGGTGTTCAGAAACAAACTGAATGAACAAGGTGAAGTCATCAGAAACAAGGCACAATTGGTAGCACAAGGTTATAGTCAGCAAGAGGGGATAAACTATACGGAAACCTTTGCTCCAGTCGCCAGGTTAGAATCTATCAGACTTTTAATTTCATTTGCTGTAAATAAAGGCATCACTCTGTATCAGATGGATGTTAAGAGTGCTTTCTTAAATGGCTATATAGAAGAAGAGGTATATGTGCACTAACCCCCTGGTTTTGAAAGTTCAAAAAATCCAGAATATGTTTTCAAACTAAAGAAGTCACTGTATGGTCTGAAACAAGCTCCCAGAGCTTGGTATGAAAGACTGAGTAACTTCCTGTTAAAAAAGGAATTCACCAGAGGGAAAGTGGACACAACCTTATTCTGTAAGACAGTTAAGAATGACATCTTGGTATGTCAGATTTATGTTGATGATATCATTTTTGGATCTAATAAACCCTCTCTGGGAAGAAAGTTTGCTAAGTGTATGCAGGCAGAATTTGAGATGAGCCTAATGGGGGAACTGAAATTCTTTCTGGGTATTCAGATCAATCAAACCCCAGAAGGAACTTACATTCATCAGAGCAAATATGTCAGAGAACTTCTGAAGAAATTTGATCTCTCAGAATGTAAGCCATCAAAGATTCCAATGTATCCCACGTGCATTCTGGAAAAAGAAGAGGTAAGCAAAAAGGTAGAACAAAAGGTCTACAGAGGTATGATTGGTTCTCTTCTTTATCTGACAGCTTCAAGGCCTGATATTTTATTCAGTGTATGCATTTGTGCAAGATTCCAATCAGATCCTAGAGAATCTCACTTAACAGCTGTTAAGTGAATTTTCAAGTATCTGAAAGGTATTACTAATCTGGGTCTGTTTTATAGAAAATCAAGTGATTACAGCTTAGTAGGATACTGTGATGCTGACTTTGCTGGAGACAGAGTAGAGCGTAAAAGCACTTCTGGAAGCTGCCAGTTTCTGGGAGAAAATCTGATCTCATGGTCCAGCAAAAGACAATCCACAATTGCTCTATCAACAGCAGAAGCTGAATACATAGCAGCAACTGGATGCAACACACAAATGCTCTGGATGAAAAGTCAACTTGAGGACTTCCAGATATTTGAGAGTAACATTCCTATCCTCTGTGACAACACTTCTGCTATTTGCTTAAGTAAAAATCCAATTTTGCATTCTAGGGCTAAGCATATAGAAATAAAACATCATTTTATTAGGGACTATATTCAGAAAGGGATCTTAAATTTAAAATTTATTGACACAGACCATCAATGGGCTGATATTTTCACAAAACCACTTTCTGAAGATAGGTTCAACTTCATTCTGAAACATCTCAGCATGAAGCTCTGTCCAGAATAAAACTGTTTTAATTTTATATATTAACCTTCAGAATTGTGTTTATTTCTCTATGAACTTCTGATCAATCCTCTTTCAGAATTTTAGAAATGCAGATTGTATCAGAATCTATCCATGAAGATCTGAGCACTTCAGTTCAAGGATAGAAGTGTTGTTCACTCAAGCAAACAAGTGTCATCCAGTCATCAGCTGTTTTCTGAGGCTGAACACGCGTTTACGTTTCTGAAAAGGAAAAACGCTGATTGGATGCATTGAGACACATGTCATGGGTAACCGTTCAAGTATCTTTCTGAATCCCCTAAAATCAGCTATCATTAAATGCTAATAATCATTATTTATTTCTCTCTCTTAAACGTTTATGTTTTCAAAAACTTTTTAGAAATCTATTTAAACACTTCACACCATTCACACTCTTTACCCTTACTTTCGTTTTCTCTCAATATTTCTGTTTTCCGTGTTCTGAACTTAATCATTGCTTCTGTTTCTTATATAAATGCTCTTTTTGCTTCTGTTCATTTTAACTCTGATTATTTATGCTTTTTGATAACTGACAAAAAGGGGGAGAAAGAATGATATTTTTCAATAACGGATTACTGAGACATAAGTCTCAAACATTCTAACATTCTGATCTATTTTATTTTTTTTCTGAAAAGCTTACAGGTACAAGAATCTGATGAATCTGATGAATTCTGATAAAGTAAAGTTCTGATGCTCAAGGTCTCGTGGAATTAAAGGGAAGTAATCAACTCAGGGGGAGTTTTTCTCTTCATTACTCTGATACTTTTTATTCCTTATCTTCTTATCTCTGATACCTTTTATTCGTTATTTGATTATCTCTGATACCGTTTCCTCTCTATCCTTAAACTCTGATACCTTTCATCATTTTATCTTAATTAAAAAAATCCGGTTTTTTTCATCTTCAAAAAGGGGGAGATTGTTAGAACATAGTTTGATTCTACAACCCTCAGTTAGAGTTTTGATGATAACAAAATACAAGATTAAATAAATTGTAAGATTTATAAGACATATATGCTACTTAAAATTATGTTGTGTATTTACAGAAACTCTGATGGAATCAGCATCAGAATATCAGTATCAACATCAGCATCAGAAGATATGTCAACATCAGAAGATCAAATAACATGTGATATACGCTGAAGCCTGATGAACAGAATCTACGCATAACATACTCTGACTCTGATCAAGATCCTAACCATGTCATCAGCACTCAGAAGCGTCAGAATAAGCTAAAGCCAAGAACACTCTGATTATCATTAGCAGAACACTCTGAAGTGTCAACGTTACTATGCATTCAAGACAGATTAATTACCAACGGCTTTATTCCAAGACAAAGATCTTCTCAAAAAGGAAAGAACGTTATGAGCATTGAAATGGATTTATGGACAACAACGTATCTATTCCTAGGCTACTTAAACAAGTCAGTGAGAAAAGAAATGGCTAATACTCTACACGCATATACACGCCTAAGCTAATCATCCTCACGCACGCTCTCATTTTTGCTAAAGCTTTCAACCGCTTACTCTATAGCTCTAGCAATCTAGTTTCATCTTAAGCTTAATATTGTGTATTATCACAGTTGTGATATATAGTTTTGTAAGAAAACATCAAATACACATTTGTTCATTTATCTGTAAGAAAACTTCCTTGAGATAAACCGGTATGTGGTTAGACTCAAGAAGGCTTTAACAGTTGTTAAAGCAGTTGTGTATTCAGTTGAATATAGTGGATTAAGACATCGTTGGAGAGAGGCGAAATCACCTTGACGGGTGGACTGGAGTAGTTTGAGATCAAACGAACCAGGATAAAAATAACGTGTTGTCTGCATTTGATTTCAAGTTTTACAATTCAACCCCCCTTCTTGTGTTTTTCATTTCTTCATAATTGACTATGACACAAGGCCGTCATTCTCTTTTCTTCAATCAAATTCAATTGGTCAAACCTTTTCTGGACCCATTCAGCCTTTGACAATTTGGTTTCCATTATCTCATGTAAATAGGGAATCTCAACCTTAATGGGGAGCACTTCTTCCATACCATACACAAGAGAGAACGGGGTTGCTCCTATTGAAGTACGGGCGGATGTACGATATCCATGCAAAGCAAAAGGGGGCATCTCATGCCAATCTTTATAGGTAACAAACATCTTCTGGATGATCTTCTTGATGTTTTTATTAGCAGCCTCAATAGCCCCATTCATCTTTGGCCTATAAGGATATGAATTGTGATGGACAATCTTGAATTCTTCACAAAGTTCTGTCATCATTTTGTTATTCAGATTCAAGCCATTGTCAGTGATAATCCTGCTTGGCACACCATACCGACATATAAGATTGTTCTTGATAAAGCGTACTACCACCTGCTAGGTGACATTAGCATAAGAAGCTGCTTCCACCCATTTGGTGAAGTAGTCAATTTCGACCAAGATAAAATGATCTCCATTAGACGCCTGGGTTCAATCATTCCAATCATGTCAATACCCCACATAGAGAAAGCCCGTGGGAAAGAAATAACATTGAGAAGCGTCAGAGGTACATGAATTTTGTCAGCATAAATCTGAAATTTATGGAACTTCTTTGCAAATTTGTATCAGTCTGATTCCATTGTCATCCAATAATAACCTTCCCTAAGCATTTTCTTTGCCATTGAATGTCCATTGGCATGAGAACCAAAGGAACCTTCATGTATTTCATGCATCAACATGTTTGCTTCATGTCTATCCACGCATATGAGCAAGACCATGTCATAATTTCTTTTGTATAACACATCTTCATTATGGAAAAAGCTTTCTACCAACCTTCTCAATGTCTTTCTATATTTGTTTGACGCACCAGCTGGGTATTCCTGAGTTTGAAGAAAATGCTTGATATCATAATACCAAGGTTTTTCGTCTGACGTTCCCTCTGTTGCAAACACATGAGCTAGTCTATCCAAATGTGGAACTGTGATACGAGGCACATCGTTCCAAGTATTTACTTGATACATAGAAGCCAAAGTGGCTAAAGCATCTGCCATTTGATTCACATCTCTGGGAATATGATGGAATTCAACTTTATTAAAGAAGGGTAATAATATTATAGCATAGTCTTTGTAGGGAATCAAGCCAACACGAAGAGTATCCAATTCTCCTTTAATCTGATTTATTACCAGAGTTGAATCGCCATATAACTCTAGAATTTTGAATTTGAGATCTATAGCCTCTTTGAGACCCATGATACAAGATTCATACTCTGCCATATTATTAGTACAATCAAATGCCAATCTTGCAGTAAAATGGATATGTGACCCATGAGGAGTGATAATCACGACACCAATTCCTTTACCATAAGCATTCACAGCTCCATCAAATACCATACCCCACATGGATCCAGGATCAGGACCTTCCCCAGGAAATGTTTCATCACAATATTTTATTTTCACAAACATCACATCCTCATCAGTGAAATCATATTTAACAGACTGATAATCATCAACCGGTTGGTGAGCAAGATAATCTGCCAACACACTACTTTTTATAGCCTTCTGAGTACGGTATTCAATATAATATTCAGACAACACCATCTGCCAACGAGAAATTCTTCCAGTAAGAGTAGGCTTTTCAAAAGTATACTTAATCAGACCCATTTTGAAAATCAACTAAGTAGTATGATTCAACATATATTGCTGCAACCATTTTTCCTCCCAGACCAAAGCACAATATGTTTTTCCCAACATAGAATACAACGATTCACAGTCAGTAAACTTCTTGCTGAGATGATAAATGGAATGGTCTTTTCTCCCCGTTTCATCTTGTTGTCCCAAAATGTAGCCCATAGAATTATCTAAGACTGTCAGATACATAATTAGTGGTCTTCCTTCAACGGGAGGGAGCACGATAGGAGCTTCAAGAAGTTACTCTTTAATGCTTTCAAATTCCCTTTGGCAATCATCTGTCCATACACAACCTTGATCTTTCTTTAACAACTTAAAGATCGGCTCACACGTTGCAGTCATATGGGAAATAAATCTGGAAATGTAGTTCAACCGTCCAAGGAAGTCTCTAACTTGGTTTTTAGTTCTTGGTGCAGGCATTTCTTGAATTGCCTTAACTTTGTCAAGATCAACTTCAATTCCTTTTTGGCTGACAATGAAACCTAACAATTTTCATGATCGAACACCAAAGGTGCATTTATTTGGATTCAAGCGGAGACAATACTTCCTCAAACACTGAAACAATTTCAACAAATCTTCTATATGCCTTTCTTCAGTCTGGGATTTGGAAATCATATCATCAACATATAGCTCGATTTCTTTATGCATCAGATCATGGAATAAGATTGTCATAGCCCTCTGGTATGTTGCAACGACGTTCTTTAACCCGAAGGGCATCACTCTGTAACAGAATGTTCCCCGGGGTGTGATAAACGTTGTTTTTTCCATGTCCTCAAGAGCCATTCTAATTTGATTATATCCTAAAAATCCGTTCATGAACGAGAATACTTTGAATTTTGCTGTACTGTCAACTAACATATCAATATGTGGCAATGGAAAGCCATCTTTTGGACTAGCTTTATTTAAATCTCTATAACCAACGCACATGCGAACTTTTCTGTCTTTCTTTAGTACTAGGAAAATATTGGCAATCCACCGAGGGTACACTGATGTCACAAGAAAATCAGCATTAATCTGCTTTAAAACTTCTTCTTTAATTTTCACTGCCATATCAGGGTGAGTTCTTTGCAACTTCTGCTTGATTGGCGAGCATTCTGGCTTTAGCAGCAAATAATGTTCCACAATATCAGTATCCAACCCCGGCATGTCTTTGTAAGACCAAGAAAAGATGTCCACATACTCTTTCAACAATTCAATCAACCTGCTCTTCATATCGGATGAAGCAGTCCTTCAATCTTGACTTCTTTTGGATATTCCTCTGAACCCAAATTAATCGTCTCCAACGAATCTTTATATGGATGAATGGTACTTTCCTCACGCTCAAGAAACCGTGAAACCTCTTATAGTATTTCATCATATTCTTCTTCTCCGGCCACATACGCATGATATTTAAAGTTGGAAGAGGGTGTAGGGTCATTGTACTCAACGAGGTTTTTAATTAATCTGCACATATGATTTATAATTACTTTTAGAAACTGACACATATAGAAAGTAATTGTGCATATTTATTTACAACTATTATTTATTTTAAAAGGTTTTTTCTCATTACCATTTGCCAAGAAAAAGAAGAGAGAAGAAAAAAAAAGACACAATTTGGGAATCAAAAACAACTTTAATTAATGATTTTAAGGATCAAAACAACAAATATGCCCATACAATGTTAATACTTTCACCTTGGGCCGAGTGAAAGATTTTTGAAAAGATTAACAAAAAACAAATTACTTTGAAATATGAATGCAAGATGGAACATCAATAGTGATCCAATTTGGACTCTAACTCCATGCGTCACGTGATTCGGCATCTCTTGCTTTGTTTCATCCTCCAAAATAGCATTGATCTTAGGAATAGTTGGATGAAGATAACCTCCGTTATGAAAGATATTTTTATATTTTCCCAAAGCAGACTTTAGCTTCATAATCTTACCTTTACTTTTCTTCACAGAGAAACCCAAACCAGCTCTATACTTATTCACAGGTGGATCAATAATCTGCCCCCACACCTTGCTAGGACCATTACGCACTACTTGTTGAGCATCCTTAAACAAATCTATATAATTCTCATTTTCCCTTACATTATCAATAGATAAACTTGGAACTGAGTTCCAATAGCAGCTTCATCAGCTTCTACAACACTGAAAGAGGGCAAAGGAGATATTAATAAAGTCTGCTCTCCATTTACAATGACCATCTTTCCTTAATGAACAAACTTCATTTTCTGGTGCAAAGTCGAAGTAACAGCCCCTGCCTGTGGATCCACGGTCGTCCAAATAAAGAGCTATAGGAGGGAATTATATCCATAACTTGGAAAGTAATTTGAAATAAGTGCGGACCTATGTGAATAGGCAAATATATTTCTCTGATGCCCGACTTCCTCAAACCATCAAAAGCTTTCACAATTATGCCACTCGGCCGCATGGAAGTTCCTTGGTACTTCAGCTTCATGAGTGTGCTCCTCGGTATGACATTTAAAGAAGACCCATTGTCAATCATCACATTGGACAAAGAGTCATTCTTACAATTCATGGAGATAAGGAGAGCCAAGTTATGATTCCTTCCTTCATCGAGAAATTCGTTATCACAAAAACTCAGGTTATTACAAGATGTGATATTCCCTATAACACTGCTGAATTGGTCCAGAGACATATCACTTTCCACAAAAGCCTGATCCAAACTCTCATCAAAGATTCCCTATGGGCAGAAGAATTCATTAGCAATTCTAGAATGGATATCTTAGATGGGGTCTGCAACAACAGATCTACAATCTTGTAGTCACTCATCTTGATAATCTTCAACAGGTCATCCACATCTTTTTCCAAAGCAGTACCACTAGATTCCCCCACTGCTTTCTTAGGTTCAGTACTTTTAGCAATCCTTTTATCAGCATTAACATTCCCTCGAATGAAAGGGGAAAAAAGCCGACCACTGTGAGTCACTCGGCTGGCTTCAGCAATATTCTTGACATTAGACAAAGTTTGGATGGGAATTTCCACACCATCCTCCAAGATTGTCGCATTGTATTTATTCGCACGACTTTGTATGATTCATATAGTACAGGGCCTGGCAGGGATATAACCACTGGAGCAGCAACTGGCTTGCTATGGTACTCAATCTCTATAGGGACAGGAACATCAAAACACGACACAATAACATTCACCCCTTCTTCAAAATACTTAGAAATCACAGAATCATTATTAGAGGACATTTCTTCATCAGAAGAAAATAACTCATCTGCAGAAACATACTCATCATCTGACACAGTCTCACCCGAGTAATCTTCAATCAAGTTAATCCCATTGTAATCATCTCTATTGCCTGAGATTTTGATAGTACCATTGTCTAACAATAACTGAACACCCCTTTTCACAATGGAACAACCACGAGAATCTCTGTAGCAGATCTGGCAAGACCCATAATGATGTTTTTCTTGGCCATCCATGTGACAGAATGTAGCGTGCAATTGCACCAAATCATATTCATATAATTCACGTAAAAAATTCGGAATTCACCGAGACATCCATAGACCATATTCACGTCTTCTTCGTACTCTTACCTTAGTCTGATTATATGAATGAGGCCTTTGTCCATCATTTCCTGAAGATCAACTTTTATCTTATCACATCCCTAGACATTTGTACTGCAAATACTACAACCAGCGTGGTCGTGCGTATAGTAGTTGAATTTACAGAGGTCAGCATGCATCTTTACCAAATATCCTCTAACCAGGTTGATATAAAAAATCTGGAAGTCCCCAGAATAACCAGTAACCATGCTTACAACATTTTCTCCTCCATGTTTAGGAAAAGGATTATCTTTCACATTAGGACCAACATCTTTATAGGATAGGAGGCCAGATCTCGCCATCTTTTGTACTTCAGATTTCAAAGGATAACAATTCTCGATGCTGTGCCCTGGGGCTCCTTGATGAAAAGCACACGTCTGATCTGCCTTATAATACCAGGGTAAAGGTGAAGGTATAGCATGGGAAGGCCTGGTTTGAACCAACTTCTTCTGAATCAAAGTCGGGAATAACTTTTCATAGCTCATTGGAATAGAATCAAAGGCCTCTCTTTTCTAACTTTGCCCTTGATTCCCCTGAGGAGATGGTCTTTGGTAGACAACACTGGTTGGTGCTACATTGACAACTAGAGTTACGGAAGCAACATGTTGGTGATACCAATGATGTATTCTATGTGGTTTAATCTTCCTCTCCCCAATAATAGCATTTTTTTCACTTTCTTTCTTTCGAGAGAACCTGCATGATGACTTCTTCGTCCCTTCATCTTTCGTCAAGCGTCCTTCCATGACAGCTTCTTCTAGTCGAACACCCATGCTTACCATTTTGGTGAAATCACTCGGCGCACTGGTGACCATCCTTTCATAATAAAATGATCCAAGGGTTTTCAGGAAGACCTTGGTCATTTCTTGTTCTCCCATAGGTGGTACCACCTGGGTAGTTATCTCGCGCCAACACTGCGCATATTCTTTGAACAACTCCTTGTCTCTCTGAGCCATTGCCCTCAACTGGTCGCAGTCAGGTGCAATGAACATATTATACTTATACTTATTGATAAAGGCTTCCCCCAGATCATTAAAGGTGCAGATATTGCTACTGTCCAAACTCATATACCACTTCAGAGCGGCACCAATTAAACTATCTTGGAAGAAATGAATGAGAAAACAGTAATCATCAGTATGTGTGGAAATTTTTCTGATATACATCACCAGGTGGTCACGAGGACAAGAGTTTCCCTTGTACCTTTCAAATTTCGGCACTTTAAACTTTGCTGGCACTTTTACGTTGGGAACTAGGTAGAGTTCGCTGACGTTATGTCCAAACAATTGTTTTCCTTGAGGTTCCTTCATTTCCTTCTGCATCTCATCGAATTGATCCTGAAAATTATCCAATCATTCATAGAAACCCACACTTTTACTCAATGGATGAACAAGTCAATAAATTTCATCATTAACAAACGATATAGCATTCACTGAAGGAGGTGCAGTATAATGGATCTCATTTTTAGCCATAGGAGTAACATGCACCACCGGAGGTGCAGGAGTAGCAGCAACTTGAACAACTGTAGAAACTTGGGAATCAAGATTGTAACCTTCTAGCATGAAATTTTCAGACATTACCCATGGGTAACCCTGAGGCATGCGGTTTTATGCAACAGTAATTGGAGTAACAGAAATGGGGACTGATGGACCTTCAGAAGCAACCGTTGTTCGATGTGGTTGAGCAGAAGGAGGAACAAGTGATGGCTGATTCTAAGCATCCACCAATGATTCCATCAAAGCAGTTAGATCATCCATATCGCCCTTCAAAGCAGTAACCTCTTCGCGCAGCTCGCGATTCTCTTGTTCAAGATTCTCCATTTTCTTCCTGGAATTAGCCCGAGTATTATACCGGTGAGACAACTTGCTTCTAAACGAGGTAGATAAACACAATAAGACACCTGAGCATGAACAAAAATGCAAGAAATATATGCACGATGATGCATGATATGAAATGCACATGATTTATTTATCATTATTAATATTCCAAGGGACTCAAAGAAATATAGACGATTTTCAAATATTAAAGTACTTACACATTTTGAAATACTGAAAATCTCATTATAATAACTTCAAAAATGGATTACAGCTTTTAATACAAGTTTCAACAATCCCGAGTACAAGAGAAGATAGAATCTAAAATCCTAAGAAGTAAAAGTTGATGAAGATATCTCCACACACTGTCGTTTTCCCGTGAGTCTTGTAATCTGAGCCTTTAACTTCCTGTTCTCTCCTGCATACCTATCAGAGACCTCTTTCCAATCACCAGAGTCATAAAGTGAGTAACTAAGTCCTGATTGAGATATAGAGGAAAATGAATCCTCTTGCTTCTCCATCATCTCTACAACACGACTCTCAAGAATATCAATCAAGTCATCTTTTTCTTTCAAGTCTACTTGGTAGGACATTTCTAAAGTCTGTCACTTGTTCTTCCAAGCCTCCTTCTCCTACTGCATCCTAACTAGGGCAAGCTGAAGCTCTTCCACGTCATCTAAAAGGGGAGGAGTGGTCTTCACAAACATATCAGGCATAGGTTCTTCACGGGAATATGGCATTTTCAATTGAACTGCCCTTGCTTGTACCTACCGGAGATAAGGCTCCAAAGAAACAACTCCTCTAGGTCCTAAATCTTTTCTACTCTTCCTATGAATATGGTGCCAAGCCTTTGCAATTTCATCCTTAGCTTCCTTATTATCTTCTCCCTCTTTGAGAAAGAAACCACTCAGATGAATACTATTTGGCTTGTATCTCATCGGATATCCAAGCCGATGTCGTGCAAGAATGAGATTGTAGTTAATTCCTCCCTTTGTACCGAGAAGAGGTACATTAGGGAAACTTCCATAACTATCGATAATATCCACATCATAGTAAGACCAATGATACCAAACAATGTCAGAATGAGTGAGGGCCATGATCTTTGGAGCCCAACGAGGTTCCTTCTTGACATCCCAGAAAGTATCGGACCGAGGCAGGTGAGAAATAAACCACTGATACATCAAAGGCGTACAACAAATGATCATCCCTCCATGATAAGAATCCTGAAGATGAATGGAGTAGTAAGCATCTCCCAATAATGTAGGAACTTGATTCCCAATCAAAAAGATCCTGATGGCGTTGGGATCCATATATCTTTCGATGTTAGGAAACAAGAATAACCCATAAGCAAGTAGAGCAAAGATGGCCTCAAAAGAAATTGTACTCTTCATCCTAGCAAAGTAGTAAGATTTCTCCAATAAAAACTGAGCAGGTAATCCTCTGATTCCTCCTTTGGTAGTCATGATGGCCTTAATCTCAGACTTCCCCAAGTGAATCACGGCAGCAGTCTCATGAGACTTAGGCTCTCCCTCTAAATCGGTGAAAGGAACACGACCAGTAACAGGTAAACCCAGTAGGTAAGAATACTCCTCTAATGTAGGCATCAACTGATAATCAGGGAAAGTAAAACATCGATACATCAGATCATAGATCTGGACCAAAGTCGAGAGAATACCCTCCTTCATCCTGAGCTTCATAAGAGACACAATGGATCCATATTTCTTCTGAAAATCAGTAGAACTCTCGATCTCAGGAATCAGACTCATCAAATCATCTATCTTAGGATCCTTAAAATTGTACTTCCGAGTTTTTCTTTTTCCAAAATCCACGGCTAAACAATACCTGAGATATTCGCAAAAAGTCAACTTTAAGTCCCTTGAAACAAAAGTTTTAAAGGATGCTCATGGGTTCATGAATGCATGATACAACAATCACGCACAAGATCATAAACATGGTGGGTTCATAGGTTTGACGTCACGAGCATGAGGTCAAAGGTACTACCCTCAAGGTATGGACTAATAGTTTATCACCTGTCAAACAAGGTTCTAAAAGCTTCCCAGAATCTACATCCTTCCTTCAGATATTACCAACGTCCCAATTGACTCGGTAATTAGTAATATTGTCAAGAAAAACTCGTCTGAGTGTAGTATCGTGTGACAACTATTTCCGAATTACTCCGTCATAGCTTCTACACTACACCTAAAAGGCCAAGATGGATTAAGGGTTCTACGGTCCTCAACTTCAGCAGGCTCCCAGGTTGAAAGCAGCACGTCTTCCCGATTACTCGGTAAACGACACTATAGTAAAAGAGGCCTCTACTGAGTGGTGGATCTCATGTCTTCTTTTTTGGGATTACTCCCTCCAAGTTAACATAACTATACCTCCCGTCCTGTCTTAATTTTGCCCAAGTATGGGTAAAGGACTTATGAGAAATCACCAAGCACCCTGAAAACCAGGAAAATCTAGACAAACATATATACAACATATAATATATAACAAATAATAGCACATACACAGATAAACAAAGATAGGCTCAACCCACTTAGGGATGGACCAACATTTGGTCGATATTTCCCCAGCAGAGTCGCCATTAATTTCTGTAGCGGTAGAAATGTTGAGACTAAGCCATTAGATTGACTTGACTCGCACAGATCAAATAAAAATCGCCACAACGATTTGTTGTTTCCAGAGGAATGGAAAAAGAGCGAATAACCCAAAAAAAGGGGATAAAATCTAAGTTTGGGGGTTGGTTATGCAAAGGGAAGGTATTAGAACCCTAAATATCTATGGTACTTCGCAGGAACCTCTTTGAAAATTTGTGTATTTTGGCTATAAATGTTGTATACAAAGTAGGTGGTGGAGATGTGAAAAGAAATATTTTTTATAATTTTTTGCACCCGCCGCGGTTGCGAACCTTTAGTGCCTACGTACCACCTTCCATGCAATATGGGATCAGGGTACTCATAGTTCACCCTTAAAAATTTTAACACAAAATAAGTGTGTTGATTAATTTTAAGAGACGAGACATCATTGTCATATCCGAATGGAAAAACATACTTACTACCCACGATTATGAGAAAGTAGAATTTGCGTCATCTCAAAGTGGAGGATATAGCTTGGATTTTAAAATCAACAAAGAATCAATCGACACCCATATGGAAAATATCTCACTTCACTACATATCGTAGAAGTATAGTAGATTGCATCACTACAAAGATTGACAAGAGTCTAATCTTTTGAGAAAATTTTAAAGTAAAAAGCCAAAGTGGAAAAATGGTTTGAATGAGATTGATTGACTTTTAGTCTTCTCACAAAAAATGTCAAGGTATGATTAAGTTGGTTAAAATTTGATTAAAAAAATATTTTGAAAAATGCATGGACCTAAGTCCAAGTTTATTGTGAAAGTGGTTCAAGTTTAGAAAAAAGAATAGTTTTGAAAAGGAGGGAGAAATTTTTTGAAATTAAAGAAGATGGGAGGAAATGAAGGGATTATCCTAAAGCATAAGGTAAAAGCTAGGGAAAAGAATCATCTAACCAATAAGAAGCCAACACTTGACACAATGAGTCAATGTAGAATTCTCATCCTTTAGATTTGAAACCAAACAAGCAAAGATATTAAACCTCTTAAGAATACCATACTTCAAATGCATTAAGTCTTCACAAAAATTGGGTAGAGTAACGGCTGTATACAGAGAAATTCCTAATCGCGGACAAAGCATATAATCAGAATAACCTGCACAAGAAAACAAACAAACCAATGTCTCGGGGTAAACCCCAAGAACTCCAGACAAAATAACAATATAAGTCACAAGGTTCCAAGGTAGTCAAGGTCTCTACTCCTAAGTCCAAGAAGTACATAACTCCAAAATTACAGGGATAGTAACCAAATAGTCCAAGTAACCTTAAAGTTTTTTATTGTTCAAGTTGATTATTAGGTGTCTTCAAAAAGAAAATGAAAGCTCAAGTGAGCAAAATAAAAATGACATAAAGATAAATGCTCAAGTGAGCAAAGATGAAAATAGCATGAGATGTAAATGCTAAAATAAATGATGCGTACAAGTAAAGGTGTAAAGTAAAAGCATAAAAATAAAAGTAAATTGTTAATGAGTTAGAAATTAGAGGTTAGTTGAATGACCATCTTGAAACTTGCATTTGAAAACTCATTAGAAGATTGATAAAATTAAAGCCTCTCAATAACAAGTTTCATTTGCTTTTTGTTAAGTATATCATTCATTTCAAGTTCTCGAGGCAACAACAAATGGTTAACGATGTTTAAATGTTTCACTTATACCAAATTTTATGAAGATTCATTAGAGGATTGATAATACAAAAGCATCCTAACAATGAACCTCAAGGTTATTGGACCAAAGTTTTCAAATAAAACATACTTGGGCTTACAAACATAGGTTTCGGCCACAGATGATCATTTCTCGAATCGGGACAAAATTTAGCGCTATGTTAAGCAATCGTAAGTGGAATTATATAGAAGTCGCACGTGTTTTGAAGCCGGTAGAGCAATCTATGTGCCATATGTTTGGAGAGATGATATGTAAACCACCTCTAATAAAATGTAGCACAAGTAAGAAAGGGATAAGAGGAGGAGGAGGGGATACATTGTATGAAATTAGGGTTTCAAATATCATCAACATCATTCATCCATTTTAGTGGATTTGGTTTCTCAACCTATCAACACCCAAGATCCAATGAGGTTGAGGAATTTGTTACCAAATGAAGTCCAAGTCAAAACCAAAACCAAAATAATAAAATAATATTTAATAAAACAAAATTAAAATGGTTAATAAAAAGGAAAATAATTGGTAAAAGACAAAGTATATTAAAATACCAAATAAAAATCCTTAAAAAAAAGTCAGAAGTCAAACATGATTCAAAAATAGTTGACAAAAATTTTCAGAATTTTTTTAAGTCAAACTATTTTTAAAATTTGGAGAAAATTAGCAAAATAAACCAAAATTTGTGAAAAATAGTAAAATCAAAAATAAAAATAAAATGAGGTCACCAATATTTGTCAAGAGATCATTGGATCCTTCCATAAATTTTTAGAATTTTAAAAGACGAGAAAATATTTTTAAAATAATTAAAATAAAGCAAACAAAGCAAAAATTATGAAAAATCTCAAACATCAAAATAAAAATATAAAAAATATTCACAGAGTCATAAATAATTCAAAGTATTTTTATATAGTTTTTTCATAATTTTTGGATAAAAAAGAAGAGAGTTATGAATTTTTGAAATTAAAACAAATTTAAAACAAATTTTGTAAAAATAAATAAATCAGAAAAAACCAAACGCGTTGGATCTCATTCACTTATACACGCTTGCAGATCTAACGGATCTGAGATGAAGGAGTATCATGAACCTAAGTCAAGGCGTGCGTATGTAACACAAGAAAGTCCAACAAATCAAAATAAAACAATTGGTTGAGCATCATTGGTTGAAGAACGACACGTAGGTCGTTTCAACCTCTAGCCTCCTGCAAATAGGGAAAAACCATAATTCTTTAATCTGTAAATTTAGACGCTCAAAGTGGTATCATCAGACGGGTCTCTTCAAGACGATCACAGCCATATCCTCGCGCCAAATTCATATAAAACACAACTCACTCGATTTGGAAAACACCAAAGATGTTTTGAAAGATTTGAAATAAAAAACAGAAGCATCAAATGCTTTTATTCACCAAAATTGAGTTAATAGCAAGCACCAGTGAACATCATAAACCATTCCAGTAATTTGAGTTAGAAGATTTGGTGCCTTAAACCACCTAAACAAAGTAAGATGAACTTGCTCTATAAATGGACTCGGCTAGCACGATTTAGGGTACTTTAAGGCTTGATTCTTTTTCAGTTAGCTTCAGTGAAGTTCAAGGATGAAGGATCAACAAAGAAATTAGATTGAAAAGTGGAGAAAAGAGGAATTCGAAAATTCAGAAAAGTGAGTTATGTATGGAGTTTGATAGTGATTTTGACTGTTCAAGCTTACGAAAATGAGTGGAATAGAGCCTATATTTATAGGAGAAGTGAATGGGATCAAGAGAAGGGCTGAATTATGAAAATTCATATGAATTCATGCACACCCGTGTACACGAGCAAAGTGTGTCCACATGTGCATCAAAACTCATCTAGTTGATGTGTTTTGTCACTATAAATAATCCAATTATCTTTTCTGATCATGCTTAAGTGAAAAACGCGTGGTGATTATATGATTAGATGCCACATTATGAAAATTGCAATCTGACTTGAAGTGAAACTTCAGTTCCAATGTACCCACTTTGAATCAATGGTATTCATAGCTCAAGTGGTCTTAGGGTATAATTCTTGAAGTATTTGGAAGATAAGGTCACAATCTTTGCAATGTGCCAAGAGTGAGATCAAATGGATGCTTGAGCTAAGAGTTGTGATGAGTCAAAGTTGAGAAAAAGATACTGACTTTTTGTACTTGGAAAAATTCTAAGTTTTTCTTCAATAGTGACCTATAATGTTTTGATTCCAAACAAGGCCTTCCTCCAAAATCTTGCTTTGATCAATGATTCTATATTGAATTGGACTTCCCAAAGAGAATTGTGAAACCTTAATCACTCACAAATACCAAGTATTTAAAAATTTATGATCCCTTGAAATTGGTGAAAATCCATGAGGTGACCTATAATCTTTTGAGTTTTTGAGGCATCTTCCAACCATTTTCAAGTCTTGCACATAAAAGAAAAGTTGAATTTCACATTCTTAAGATCAATATGGAAAAAGAATGGGCTCAAGGAGATAAAAATTTACCAAGTTATGATCCTTTGAAGTCACATAGGCGAATATGATGGACTATCTAGACGACTTGTAATCTTTCTTCATCATTAGGATCTTCCACACAAAATTTGTTTGAAACCTTTAAAGTGATTGGTTGATAACCCTTTAACGAAAAGAATATATTTATAATACTCAACAATATCAAAATATGAACAAGATATAGCCCTTAGAATTTCAAAACCCTAGCTACTAAAGCACCAAAATGACTTGGAGACCCCTTTCAATTTTGACAATCTTCCTTACACAATAACTTTTGAAGTGTGAATAGAAGTTGTTGTTGATGATAATAAGAATCCATAGAAACAATAAACACTTCCAAATTTTAAGGATTGAGAGAGTTATGCACTTGT
The DNA here is from genome assembly GCA_948472305.1 of Vicia faba. Lineage (NCBI taxonomy): Eukaryota > Viridiplantae > Streptophyta > Magnoliopsida > Fabales > Fabaceae > Vicia > Vicia faba. The sequence continues at coordinate 668,393,535 of OX451737.1, forward strand.
GATCAAGTAAACAAGAACTTGTCCAATTTAGGTCAAACTTCTTCAATAAATTCTTGCATCGTTTGACTTCCTTTGACAAATTGAGGCATGATGAATCATAGTAGACCTTGTCATGATATTACTTTAAAGCATCCTTAAAGATGAAGCTTGAATCCTAATGAAGCTTTGTTGAAGAAGGCATGAAAATAAACTCATGAACCTATGAATCAACCTGATAAAATATGTTGTGCCCTCACCCATAGTATAATCAATTAGAGAAAATATTCATTTTATTTGTTAGTTAAAAGATAATCAACACAAGACATTTATGGTTACAATATACAAATCAAAGTGCTTGGTGATTCCTCATGAGCAAACCTAGAGATAGGGAGAAAAAGCAAGCCCTAGTGTGATCTTGATATGATTGAGTTGATATGAGATGATAGAGGAATCTTAGGGGAAAAATTGGGGCACAACAAAAGGCACAGTGAGCATCTGCCTTATACCAGTATGGAATGCATTTTAGGATAACAGGTGCTGCCCTTGTCTGAACCATATTTTTCTGCGATAAACTAGGTGACAAATCTTCATAAGTCATTGGGATTGGGTCAAAACGCGACACACTTCTTACTCTATTTTGTTGATTGTTGTAAGCCTGTTGTTGATGTTGTTGTATGTTGTAAGCCTGTTGTCGAGGCTGCTGAACTTGTTGAGGGATCTGTGGCTGGTAAGATGGTACCACAGGTGTAGGATTAATGACAGAAGAAATTGTTGTAATATGTTTATGTGGATACCTTCTTCTTGGCCTTCTGAATGATACTGCAATGACATCTTATTCTTTCTTCTTTGGAAAACTATTCCAAATTTCCTGGTCCCACTTGATGAACCAACTTCTTTGGTCAATCGTCCTGCACGGACACCTTCCTCGAGTCGCATTCCCCATATTCACCATTTTAGTAAAATCATTTGGCATACTCACAATCATTCTTTCATAGTAAAAATTGTCCCAAGGTATTCAAAAAGATTTTTGTCACGCAATCTTTGTGCATATTCCTTGAATCTTTCCTTGTCTTTCAGGGACATAGCTCGGAGTTGATCTCTGTCCGGATCCATGTCAACATTATATTTATACTGGCAAACAAAATCTTCACCAAGGTATCTAAAACTATGGATTTGTGTACTATCCAAACCCATGTACCACTAGAGAGCCGCGCCAGACAAACTGTCTTGAAATTAGTGGATCAACAATTAGTCATTATCAATTTGGATTGACATCTTTCTGTAATACATAGTCAAGTGGCTCTCTGGGTAAGAATTCCATTTGTATTTTTCAAAGTCAGGTACTTTGAACTTCGCTGGTATATTCACATTCGGCACCAAGCGCAAGTCATAAGCATTCTTTCCAAATAAGTCCTTACCATAGAGGGTCCTAAGTTATTTTTGTATCTTTTGAAACTGGTTTTGGAATTCATCCATCCTTTCCTCAACACCCAAACATTCAGATGGTTCAACATGGTAAACTTGTTCATTTCCAAATTGGACAATATGTACCACTAGAGGAGGAATAAAAATCACATGATGAGGAATAGTCATTCCATGAGGAGGAGCAGACAATATATGTTGTATTGCGGGAATTTCAACTGCAGGTTGGTATCCCTCAGGCATAAAGTTGAGTGGCAAGTATACCCAGGTGGCATCTGATACCGTGGAATGTTGACTGGAGCTACAGAAACAGAAGTGGTAACAACTTCAGAGATCACTGTGGTATGGAGTTGTGCTTGAGTTGAACGGGGAGATGGGGGGAGTCAGTGACTGATTCTGAGCAGTCACCTTGTTCTCCACCACCGTTGTCAATATTTCCATTCCGGACCGAAGGGTAGTCACCTCTTCACGAAGCTCGTAGTTCTCTTGTTCAAGTGTGATGTCCATATTTTCAAAGATGGGCCTGAGTGTCGTTTGAGTCTATTGGAGAAAGAAGGCACGAGTAAGACTCTAGAATACAAAGACTGGATGGTGAATGATGAACGATGAATGATATGAGACACTAAAAATGATTCATTTATTTTTTGATAGTTTTCAAGGAATAAATTTGCAAACATTGTAAAGGAAACAATACTTTTAAAATGAATCCGGAAAAACATCATTTCATTAATCATGGAAGGATTACATTTGAAGTATACTTTCAAAAGATCCTAAAAATATAATAGGAAATCAACTAAATCCTTTGGGTATTAAGGAGCTCCATTTGAAGAAGAACCAATTCCCCCTCGTAGCTTGAGCTTCTGGATCTTCTCTTCATAGAAATCTTCCATCTCCTTCTTCTCTTTTACCAAAAAATCAACCATTTTCTGCCAAGCATTGGGAGCGGGACCAACATATGTCAAATCCTCTTGCTTCCTCTTCCTCACTTTAGCATAGAATTTGAGTAAAGCATCCTTCCTATGAAGCTTCCCATCTTGTTCCACAAGCCAACCATCTTGAAGAAAAGTATATCCTCCTCGTCCTTCAACTTCATATTCAAATCCCTCTTTTCATACTCCGAGATATGACATTTTCCTTCCCAAATATCTCTTTCCAATCTCATCCTAGCAAAAATGTCCTGATAATCCTCCATGTTTTCAATGGGAATGATGGAAGACGTAGGTGCAACTGATTGAAAAGGTTTTTCAAGGTGATAAGGAATTTTGAGTTTGCAAGCCCTATCATGGACCCACTGAGTAAAATTTTTAAAGGCAATGTAATGTTTCTTTCCTAAATGATCTTTACCTTTCCTTTGAATCCTCTGCCAAGCATCCATAATTTCCCCCTTCAAATCCAGATTATCCCCACCATCAAGGTAAAATAAACCGGATAATAGAATATTATCGGGTTTTTCCTTCATAGGATATCCAAACTGGTGTCTAGCAAAAATAGGGTTGTAGCTGATTCTTCCTTGTATACCAAGAAGAGGTACATTAGAAAAACACCGCAATTGTCAATGATCACCCCTTGTCATATAATGGAATATACCAATTTAAATTTTCTTGGGTAATAGACATAGGCCTTTGGGACCATATAATCTTGCTTGGGTTATCTTTGAAGAGTTGCGACTGCAGCAAGTGTGATTTAAGCCATTGGTATAGTAGAGGTGCACAACATGTGATAGTTGCATATCCCTTTTGAGTTCTATGATGGATAGAGTGGTACGCATCTCCAAGAAAAGTAGGCACTGGGTTACCAATCAATAATATCCAAATAGCATTAACATTGACAAAATGGTCAACATTTGGGAAGATTGCAAGACCATAGATGAGTAAAGAAAAATTTCTTCAAAAGTATCCTTACTGTGTGTTTTTCCCAAGTCAAGAGCTTTTTCCATAAAAAATTTGGAGGTTAAACCTTTGAAGCCTTTTCTAAAAGTGAGGTTTTCTCTTATCTCAGACTCTTCTAGGTGAAGGACTTTAGCAATAACGTGGAGCTCGGGGACCTCTTCAAAACCACTGAAAGGTAAAACATCTGTTACTGGAAAATCAATCCAAAAAGAGTACTCTTCTAAGGTAGGGACCAACTGATAATTGGGGAACATGAAGCAATGATACATGGGATCATAGAACTGAACAAGAGTCTCAAGAATCCCATTTGGATTCTTTACTTGGAGAATACTCAAGAGTCTCCCATAACATTTTCTGAAGTCTTCATGATCAGCTACCAAATACCCCTAGTTTTCTTAACTCTTGTAAATCAGGCCTTTTGAAACTGTACTTCTTAGTGTTCCCCTTTCCAATTTCCATGATTACAAATCCTATTATGTTTGCAAAGAGAATTTTATAAGTTCCTTGAAAAAAGTTTTTAATGAATGCATGGTTATGCAATAATCAACAAACATGGTTTTAAAGTTTCAAAGTCACGAGCACAGAGCCAAAGGTAAAAATCACCCCACAAGGTATGTACTATGAGTTCATTTGTACCTATAAAATAAGGTTCTAAGAGTACTTTTGGAGTCGTGATTCTTGTTTTGGATATTACTGGTTTACACAACTACTTGTGAGTACCAATAATATTCTCAAGAAAAACTCGTTCAAGCATAGTATCACGTAACGGCTAATTCAATACTACTTTTAAATTTCCATCGCACTATATCCTAAAGGCCAAGATGGGTAAAGGGGTTCTACAGCTTCCCAGCTTCTCGGGCTCTCAGGTTGAAAGTAATAATGCTTAAGCAACTGGCTTATTTTAGGATTAACACCCCCAAATAGGCTTCCACTCAGTAGGGTTATCATATACTACTTATGTTAGGATTAGTCCAGTCATGTAACTTTTGATTATACCACCATCCTAATTCTTAAGTGTTACTTTAATCCGGGTGTAGGACTTATCTTTTGAAAAAAAACACCAATACCCAAAGAACCACAAAACAACACATATAAAAAAAATAACAAAAACAAATAAAATAAGCTAGGTTTAACCCTCTTTAGTATACATCTCCCCAATGAAGTTGCCATTTCTGTCACGGTGAAAAATCTAGGAGACCAAGCTATTGAGGAACTTGACTCACAAAGACTTAATAAGTCACCGTCGAACTTTATTGTTTCCAAGGAAAAGGGAAAAGATCAAAACCCTATTGTTTAACATGCAATGAAAGAAGTAAAGACTAAAAGCAAAGCTTAAGAAAGAGATCTAAGGTACGGGGGTTGGTTATACAAAGGGAATGTATTAGCACCCTATGTATCTATAGTAATCTGTAGGAACCACTTATAATATATGTGTTTTATTTTAAAATTGTTTGTTTTGTTAAATGAGTGTGGAGATGGGGAAAGAAGTATATTTTAGGATATTTTTGTTTGGAAAGACATAGTCTTATACCTACGTACCAATTAAGGATCAAAACCTCATAGTTCATGGTAAAAATAACAAAATGGTTCGTTGTGGTTGATTTTAGGAGAAGAGATATTTCATCATCTTTTAGAGATAAAGCTCAACTAATACCACCACAGGCATGAGAAGATGGATATTGCATCATCATGAAGGAAGAGCTACTAACTTGGATATAAAGATCAATAAGTTTCCAACTAATGGCTTCATGTGGAAAGAATCACATTTTACTTCAACAATTACTATGGGGATATGAGAATCATATCTCAAATACGAAGATGATTTATATCTAATCTCTTTGAGAAATTGTTTTAAATTGAAAATCCAAGTGGCAAAAAGATTTGAGTGAGGTTAAGTCACTTTTAGTGTTTTGAAATTTTTTTGATAAGCTTAAGTATATTAAAGCATTTAATTAAAAAAAAGTTTGAAAAATGTAATGATAGAAAGTCAAGGTTTTTATATGAAAAAGGTGATAGTTTAAAAATTAAGCTTTTAGGGTTTAAGTACAAAAGGTTTGGAGTACATGAAGATACATAGGGTGATTATTAACAAGAGTTTTATACAAATGGGGATGCACATGCTTATGACTATCAAGTCAACAATATTATCATTTTCCTTGGATTTTGGGGGCACAAGTATAACAAAACATTAAATGACTAAAATGGTAACAAACATACACATCACAAGCATTTGAACACAAATGGGGAGGTTAACATGTTTATCAAAGTAAAATTTGTGACAAAAGAAAGTCATGAGTCATGAATTAGGGTTTTTACCAAGTTTGTGATTAAACATCAAAAGTCAAATCCTAAACCTAACTAAAAAAATCAAATTTTTCATGGCACATGAACACACAAGGGATGTGGTTTTAAACAACATTCATGGTATGGTTATTATAAAAGAGTTTTAATTGGAATATCAATAAAGAAGCCAAAGAAACGTCTTTTAAAACTACAAAAAAGGATTAATTTTGAATTAAGTGAAAAAGGGTTAAATAAATAATATTTTTTGGTATTTTTCTTATATTCATAAAATAGGATAGATAAATAAATAGTGTTAAAAAAATCATCCCAAAAAGAATTGTTTTGATTAATGAAAATAATTTGTGAAGTTTGATAAAAAAAACAAAAGAAAATGAGTGATAAAGAAATAGGGAAAGGGGCTGCTAAGGGTTGAACTCATGCCTTAGTGGCCATTGGTTAAAAACCTAACCACTGGGCCATGCACTTAGCTTGTAAAAGGGTGCATCCAGTTGAAAATATTTGAAACGGGCTTTAGAAAATCACAAAACAAAAAATATGAGAAAATGGCAAGAGGGGGTTCAAAGTGGTTCGAACCCTCGCCCTTATGCTTTCCAAGACCTTAACACGCAATCTCTTGCCACTAGGGTGGCTGCTTCATTCGGTCATAACACAACAATCATTATATATAAAATAAAATTATTTTTAAAAACTAAAATTTCCTCTTCTTATTCTTCCTCGCACAGACAACAACAACAACACCATTTTCAAAATTCTAACTTCTTCAATTTTCAATCATTTTAAAAACTGTAAACACCAAAGTTGCTTGAAATTTAACAAGAAATTAAACCATGCTATTTACTTTAACTAACACTCAAATATTAACAAGAAATTAACTCAGTACCAAATAACAACCCTAAACGGTGAGTTTCAAAATTCTCATTACACAAGAAACATAAATGAAAACTAATTACATGGCCAGCTTCAGAATAATCATATCTACATTTTATCTTTTGAAACCAAACAGAAATGATGCATGTATATGGATATCATAGTTTGAGAAATTTATCACATTGGAGAAAGCCCAATGCTTCTCATATATCTTTTCAGTGCAATGTGATGATGTATTAAGCTTCCTTGGGCTTCCCAAAAACTATTCCAATCCTTACTTTATGCTGAAAATGGTTGGAACTCTTTGACCAAGTCAAGTTGCAATGATGAAAAAATGGAAATGGGAAGTGAAGGTGGAGCGGTTTAAAAAGTTAGCAGATGTTTGGATGAGTTCTATATGATGATTATGAGGTGTTAGGGTGGTTAACTTGCAAATATATGGAAAGAGTTGTGAGATTAAAAGAAATGGTGTTTTTGGAGCTTTAATGGAGTTTTTGAACCTATTCTGTTTTTGAGAGAGTATGAGGGTGTTTTGGAGTTGTGAGTTGGTATGTTTGAAGTGAAAATGAGCTCTCTATTTATAGAGAAAACTCAGAGGTAATGAGATAGAAAAGTTCTCAAGTTATCAAGTTATGGTTTGGTTCTAATGCAAATATCAAGTTATGTGAACTTCCATGGTTCCAAGGCATAATACAAGGAATGGCTGGGTGAAGAGACATTGTTTCCTTGCTTCAAGTTGGGGTGTAATCATAAAAAAGTAGAGGCATGGGCTCAAGGCATACTTTGTACAAAAAGCTTGCTTTTCAAGAATAACAATGGTGACTTTCTTCCTTAAATGGCAAGTTATTTGGATAATAGATTGTATCACTTGGATAAAGGCTCAAAAGCTTGTGTACTCTTCTGACATTGGATGGATTTAGAGATACTATGGGCTTAAAAGCAAGATTGTATATCATGGCTTGTAGATTTGGTCTTTAGGTCACAAAAATGACTTGTAATGCAACCTTGGACATCTGACTTCATAAATTCAAAACTCCTTGCTCAAGTATGATAAATTCATGCTCTTGGAAATTTTGGAAATCTTGAGACTTTATCTACAACTTTCATGTTGAACACTTTTCTTGAATGAATCTGGATCTTAGTTAAAAATGGCCACGAAGATGAGATAAAAAACGGATTAAAATTTTTTGATAAATTTCTCTAAGTATTGGCATAACTTCACATGCTCACATATCTTAATTTGAGCACTTTTTGGAGATTAACCCTCACATACAAAGTTGTATAACTTTTTATTACCTACAAATTTCAAGTTGAGATTTCTCTTTAAATCAACTTGGATCTTGGTTAAACTTGTTTATGAAGTTAAGGCATTTTTAGGCATAAAACACTTGAATTTTTCTAAGTGTTGGAAAATCTTCAATTTTGATTTTTGTTGACTTTATTGATTCTATTGATTCTTGATGCACAAGTTTGATAATTGTGAGTGATTTGATGATCCTTGATCTTTTAAGTTCAATGTTGACCAAAAAGTCCACTTTTAACTTTTGTTTGACAGTTGACTTTTCATCAGTTGGTTCCAATTTTCTCACTATCAATCAATTCTATCTTTGGAAATATCCTGAGCCCTACAATTAGGTCAAGATGTTTCATTTGAGTTCTTTGAATCATGACTCAAGCCATTAGGTCATGCACTGAGCCAAAAGTCAATGATCCACTCCTTTCAATTAAAACCCTAATTCAAGACTCATATTGATGAAGACCTCTTGATTAAAAAGAAACCTGCTTGACACAAGGAGCAAACACATAGCTATTTTTTTTGTATTTTGTTAGAGATTCAATGATGCATATGAGGTGGGATCTTATGTCAAAAATTAGGGTTTAACATAAGGGAACATTCAAGTCAAAAGACAAAGACAATAAACAAGAATATAAACATCAAAAGAAATAGCTCAAAACCCACCAAACACCTAAGTGTAAAGGTTAAACATAAAATCAAGTAGAAAACAAACAAGATCCTAAACTCTAAGAATTCTTCAAGGTCATCAATTAATGAACAAAAATGTGTCAAATTAAAGACTCAAAACACCCACTAAGGCCCCCTAGGGGTAATGCTCAAATGGTTCTACTCTAAGGAATTACAAACCAAAACACAAGCAATCATCAATCACACCAGCACCCAAGGCTTTAGGTGTCAAACAAACATCATCACTTAGAATATCAAAACAAGATCTTAGGTAAGATAGAAAATCATACAATTTAGCAAGCCCACCTTAAAAGGTGCACACAAACATATCTCAAAGGTAGGGAAAGAATAAAAAAGGAATCCATCAAGAAATAGGTCAAAGGACCAATCAAACATCAAAACTAGTCCCTATGAACTAAGCCACAAATGGTCAAGTCCCTAAGGCTCACCTATGGAAACAAGACAAAGTATAGCTTAATCAAGAAGTTAATTCAAAACAAGATGAGGTTCTATGTTGCAAGAGGCTTCAACAATCATTGAATTCAAATACATGATCAGGAAATTATGTTCTCATCATTTAATATCATCCTCAAGAGGAATCATCTATCCAAAGAAACAAAATGAATAAGGAATCATATAAATGGACTTATGATCATGACAAGTCAGAACCTTACATGAATCATAAACCTCAAGAGGTTTCATCAAGTTCATCAAGTATTAAACACAAAGATCAACTTTGATTTAGGCCATCAACCTCTAAAGGCATCATCAAATGGAAATATCAATTAAAGCAATCAAATGGTCAAATAAAAAGGAAATAGGAGTTATAACTCAAGTCCAACAAGCCAAAGAAAAAATGAGGAAAAAACTTAAAAGGTTGCATAAATGCATTCCCCAAAAAACATCAACAACACATAGAAGTGTCTTCATAAAATAGATGCACCTAGGCTTTACAAAATCCATTATTAAGATGATCAAGACCTCATCAAAATAGACTCAAACATCAAGTCAACCATGAGCAACCAGAGGTCTAAACATGGAAAAAAGAGTTATTCAAAAGGGACTTATAAAAGCCATCAAACAAAAGTCACAAATCAATGACATTTAACAAAGCAATGCTTCACAATTTTTTATTCAAAAATTTATTAAAATAAATGGGAAAAATTAATTGAAAAAATCACAAAATACCTTAGACTCTCAAGTATAAAAAATATATTTTTATAAATTTTTATTGTGAAGAAAAGTGAAATTTATCAATTAAAATGAAAAATGCATCAAATAATTAATTCGACTAAACCAGGGGGTGTCAACCCAAAAAACAGCTACAACTTTAATCGGTTAAGAACTACCAGGCCCACTAAAATCGGGGGTGGGAAAAGCAATGGCCTTAGGCCCAGATCAAAAACACGCTTGGTGTTGCTTAGCAAAGCAGGGGTGTGAAACAAAAACCTTTAAGCCCATCTAAAATTGGTGCGCCTGAGCCCAAAGCACACAAACAATTTTATTACTTCAATATTTAATTTATTATATCAACTTTGTACAAACTATATGTGACTCACATATCAATTGGGCATGCCTTGTCTAAATGAGCTAAAGAAAAAACAGAATCCTTGGCTAATCATATGCTAACACATATCATCAATTATTCAATTAGTCAAAATAAATGAAAATAATAAAATGAGGTGGAGATTAAATAGAACACACAACCAATAAGATGTTGCCACGCCCAGGGCACAACTGTCAAATGTTCAGACCATCAGACGCTGATCTAGGTCTCCGGTCGTCTTCTCTGGTGGCCTCTTTTCCAGAGATAGCCAAGCCCTAATGAAAATGCACCAAATTGGTACCAAATTACTCGTCTTGACGCATAAAACTCAAATCCGACACTAATTTTCATCAATGCATATTCCATCATCAAGAAATCATATTAAACATTCAAGATTTGAATAAAAACTCAAGCAATACATACATGTCTATACAATCAAGTTTGAGCCTAGCTCCAACCCCTGCGTACGCAGGGCATCCAGATGCAGTGCATGAATCCTAACATGGATATTCTAGCATACTGAGAAGGAATCACAAAACTTACCTGTGGAAGATTGGCATGAAATTTACAAGATAACTTTGTAACTCCTCTTTGGATCTTGATAACACAGATGAACGCTCCAGAAACTTCTCTCCACTGAGAAATAAACTCAGAGATCACGCCTAGATCTTGAAGATAAAGGTGTGACGATCAATCCATAACTATGCTTGCTTCAATCGATGATGGAGCCAAAATGAATTTCTTCTTGCCGAAGAGAAGAAGAGGAACGTGGGAATTGATCGAAAAAATATCAACTGTACTATTGTGTCTCTTGTAGTAATAACAGGGAAATTCCCTGAATGTCGATCTCAAGGACTACGTATAAGTATCGAGCCCAATTCATGGTTCAATTAAACAAAAACTTAAACCGGGATTTTGATTTTGTAAAATTAAAATAATTATGAATAAAGTAAATATATGAGGTAAACATTTTTGACAGATATGAGTAACATAATTGGGTAAAGTGTGTAATTTTCCCTGTGACAACCTTGAATCCTTATTTCATCAACAAGTTATAAATACTCAATTACCAGATCTTTAGTTTATTTTCCCCTAATTCCTTAGTGAGAAAACCTTTAATAATTCATCCTAAGCCCTATGTCCATAGAAACTTACCAATAAAATTAAGAATTTTATTATCAAGAATATTTCGAATACTATAGGGTATCCATAGTCCTATGTGATATCTACTATATCATAATCTCATAAAAGCATTAACAATGTTGGTCCAACTTAATTTCTAATCATAAATTAAACCTTGTTTGTCCGGCAGAGAAGGCATTAGAAACATTAAGAGATTAAATCAATAATGAAAACCATTGTGATTGCAAATATAAAATCAAGTCATTACAGAATAAAATCAGGGACACCCCCTAGTATTGGGGGGGGGGGGGGGGTTAGCTACTTATATTGTTCAAATAAAACAAAAGATAAATTGTAAACATTACAAGTATTGGGGAGAAATTTGATCTTCAATCGCTTCCGTTCATGCAAACCTCCTTTCACTGAAACCCTTGTCTTCTCCAATCTTTTCTCGTGTAATTCTTTGCTGTAAAAAAATCCCCTAATTCATCGTTAAAACTCATCTAATTAGAAAACATTCATTTAGGTCGGCTAGAAATACCCAAAACACCCTCGCAGGCCAACTTTTGAGCAAAATAACATAAGATCTTGAAATCAGCATCGCAGCCTAACACGGGTCGTGTCAGGCAACACAAGTTCCCGTGTTGCACCTCTGGAAATTTGCATTTTGTTTTTCTGTTACAGACCTCCTGACACGGGTCCCGAGTCACACCCATGACTTCCAATTTTCCTTTTACTCGTCCTGGCCTTCATCCTGACACGGTCTGTGTCAAGTGACACGGGTGGCCGTGTCAAGTCTCCTGTAGCATGGTATTTTGACTTCCTCTGAAACTCCAAATATCACACTTGTTCACCCGATTTATCCCTATTTATTCCTCTGAGTCTACAAACTATAAAACACATAACTAATGCATAAAATATGGAGAAATGAAATAAAATGCTTGACAATATAAAGAAAAGATAACTAAAACATTGATAAATAACTGTGTAAAAACCATTGATCAAACTCCCCCAAACTTAAATTGTTGCTTGGCCTCAAGCGACAAATACAAGAGCTCAAGAAATTAATAGCATATCGATACTCATACATGAGACGTGTTTTCACATTGATCAAGAAATAGTTGGTTCGGTATTCACATGACGCGAAAAGTTTTTGTGAAAATATTCTAAACCTGAGCTTCCCTTCCAGATACCTCTCCAACTATGCTTTATACTTAAGTCTTTTTCTAATTTTCCTCCTTTTTCATCCGACAATCAAATTAAGGTAATGATAATTATGATGATAATCACATGCACTAGACTAATCAAATTTTTTTATTTAGGAACCAAATAAGAAACTATTGCTCCTTTTAATTACTACCGATGAAATTTTCAAAACTTTGTAGTTAATATTTTGTCCTTGTTTGGACGACGTTTGGGGATCGACCCCCTTTGGGATGAATAACCGGGAGAGGGCTACCCAACTTAGCTGGCCCGTTTCCTTTTACCACCTTTTCATTATTTGGTGCCAAAATTATTTATTTCTAAACCAATCATACATGCATGTGAATCTAGATTATGCCAGATTGTAAAGATAAACTACTCAAGGAGTACTTCTCAAGACACAAGCACTATGGTACAAATCTACATGTTAGACTCGTATCACTGTCATATTATTTGGAACTTCCTACCCTCAAACAATCATCCATTTTTCTCTCTATATTGTTCCCGATCTCTTTGAAATTCAAGCTCTTGCGTAAAACAAAATTTTCAAAAATTTTTTGTCAAAATTTGGGAATCTTCAACATGAGGTTTTACACAGCAAATAGCATAAAACAAACAAAAAAAAAATTTCCCCAAACTTGAATTAAACATTGACCCCAATGTTTTAGAACAAGAGCGAGAAGGGTGACTCACAGAGAACCTTACTGAGGAGATGAAAGGTAATATGACATCAACAGCTGCCTCATAGCTTGCACCTGTAAGACCTTGTTTATTACCTGAAGAAGAAATTAAAAAAACAACAAAAATAAAAAAAAACTAAGTCATTAACAGCATGGGTTTCCTCCCACGTAGCACTTCATTTAACGATGCATGGCTCAACGGTTCATCACCCATGTTAGGGTGGCTTATATGACACAAAGAATACATCACTTTTTTTCTTTATTTTGTTTGATAGCAATCCCATGAACTTAAAGTATTGATGATGATGCATCCAAATCATTTTCAGTTTGATTTTATTGAACAAGGCATAAATGACATCGAATACATTGTCAATTTCTTGTCTTTCATCTGCCTTGTTGTGAAAATAGTTTTTAGGGATACTCTTTTGTTGAAGATTTTCTTGTTAGATATCCACATCTTCACAAATTATTAAATTTGCAGTCTCATCCAAACTAGATCATCTTCAAGTTGCCTTATTTCTTCTTCCCCATATTTCTTTTTTACCTCAAATTCTTCTATTCTTACTATATCTTTTTCATCTGATGTTATGCATTTTTCTTCTGGTTTCACATCTTCTTCTTCCAACTGTAACTTTCGCCAAATAAACCTATCTGGATAAAAGTTAGCTTTCTTACATTCATTCATAAGAATTCTTACCTCCCTCTTATTTGCTTTAAAAAATTTAGTTGGCTCTTCCAAAGTGAATCCCGAATCAAGAGACCAACATGCAGGAGATACAAGTGGCAATGTATCGAAATAATACATGACTATAAAACTATGACACTTTATTAGTAGCAAAGTATAGAAGAACTCATGAAGCAAACATAATCTGACCTTTTATTTTTATTTTTTTAATAATAAAATAAATTTCAAATTAAAAAAACAGAAAACAAATTTTAGTTGAGGAGTAACAAAATTTCAATTGAACTAAAATTAGAATTCAATATTTTGGCAGTCCTCGACAATGGCGCCAAAAACTTGATCAGAAAAATAGTAAGTGTACTATTTTGTCTCTTGTAGTAATAACATGGAAATTCCCCGAATGTCAGTCTCAAGGACTGCGTATAAGAATCGAGTTCAATTTGTGGTTCAATTAAACAAAAACTTAAACTAGGGTTTTGATTTGCTAAAATTAAAATAATTAAGAATAAAGTAAATAGATAAGGTGAATATTTTTTACAGGTATGAGTAACATACAGGGTAAAATGTGTAATTTGCCCTGTAACAACCTTGAATCTTTATTTCATCAACAAGTTCTAAATACTCAATTACCAGATATTTAGTTTATTTTTCCCTAAGTCCTTAGTGAGAAAATCTTTAATCATTCATCCTAAACCTTATGTCCATAGAAACTTACTAATGAAATTAAGTATTTTTATTATCAAGAATATTCCGATTACTATTGAGTATCCCTAGTCCTAGGTTATATCTACTATAGCATAATCTCATAAAAGCATTAACAAGGACGGTCCAGCCTAATTGCTAATCATAAATCAAACCTTGTTTGTCCGACAGAGAAGGCATTAGAAACATAAAGAGATTAAATCAATAATGAAAACCGTTGTGATTTCAAATATAAAATCAAGTTATTACAGAGCCAAATCAGGGACCCCTAGCATTGGGGGGTTTAGCTACTAATAGTGTTTAAAGAAAATAAAAAGATAAATTGTAAACATTACAAGTATTGGGGAGAAATTTGATCTTCAATCGCTTTCGTTCATGCAAACCTCCTTTCACTGGAACCATTGTCTTCTCCAATCTTTTCTCGTGTAATTATTTGCTGTAAAAAATCCCCTAATTCAAAGTGAAAACTCATCTAAATAGCAAACATTCATTTAGGTCGGCTGGAAATACCCAAAACACCCTCGTAGGCCAACTATTAAGCAAAATACCATAAGATCTTGAAATCATTATCGCAGCCCAAGACGGACCGTGTCATGTAACACGGGTGCCCGTGTTGCACCTCTAGAAATTTGTATTTTGTTTTTCTAGTACATACTTCTTGATACGGGCCGTGTCAGCTGACACGAGCGCCCGTGTCACACCCCTGACTTCCCATTTTCCTTTTACTCGTCCTGGCCTTCATCTAGACATGGCCTGTGCCAGGTGACATGGTTGGCCGTGTTAGGCCTCCTGTAATATGGTATTTTGACTTCCTCCGAAACTTCGAATATCACACTTTTTGCCATATTTATCCCGATTTATTCTCTAAGCCTAGAAACACTAAAAAAACACAACCAATGCATAAAATATGGAGAAATGAAATAAAATATTTGAAAATATAAAGAAAAGATAACTAAAATCAACAATAAATAACTGTGTAAAAACCACTGATCAGGAATCTCTCTGAAAATAGCTTGGATTTTGAGAGAATCTGAGGAATTGTGAGGAGATGATGACGATGAATCAGAGCGAGAGAGTGAGTTTGTTATGGAATTCTAACTAATTTTTTTAACCGCCCCCTACTGAAATGTGATCATGATGTTATATAGTAGAGGCTCAAAACGGCTCAGGCGCGTGTATTTAGTTTCTTTTCAAGTTTTGTTGAAATTTGATGGATGAAGAGATAAAAGAGTGTGGGATAAATCTCCATCGTGACCTGTTCCTGTCTGCTTAATTCATAAGCTTTTGAAAAGTATCTTTTATTCTTTTTCTTGGTATTTCTTCCTAAATATGCATGCATGCACAGTGACTGCCTGGCCATTTCGAGTAACTTGTGTGTACGCGCCTGTAGTGCATCCTGTGGAAAACTGTCTAGCATATAATGCTCTATCACCCGCAAAAATGTCCCAATGGTGACATCATGAGCATGATGGTGACATCATGAGCATTTACATGTAGCCTTCTTTGTGATCACATATATTTATGTTCAAGTATCCAAATGACACGAATTTGGTGTCAATTGAAAGAGGAAAGATTGTAAAGCAACTTTGGTATTGGCCTCAAACTGAAAAAATGGTCGGAACGTCCTCAAGAATAGGCATGAAGTCATGATGTTGAAATTGATAATATCACTAGTAAAATTCACTAAGTTAAATATAAAGTTATCTATTTCATGTTTATCACTTTGTGGCCTCCTATCTTCTTCAATAGTGAACCAGAAGGGGCGTTCTTGATATCCTTGGAAATAGGGAAGATCATAGAATAATCTTTATGTTGGCCTCGAGCTGAGAGGATGGTTGTAGCATTCTCAAAAATGGCCATGAAACCCTGGTGTTGAAACTTGCTAAGAACCTCTGAAATCTCACTAAGTTAGATATCAATTCTCCATTTCACCTCTATCACTTCTTGACTTTCTAACTTCTTCAACAATAGACCATATGAGATGCTCTTGGTGTCATTAGGAAGAGCGAAGTTGATAGAGCACATTTGTAGTTAGACATATATTGAGAAACTAGCTGGACTCCCATGCATTTCTCTCGCAAAGTCATGTATTTGTGTCATTTGGAAGCTCTTTGAATTTTCTCTAAATGTTAAACTTTGATCATCATTGAGACCTTCATTTCCAACCTTTGTAACTTTTTATCCTTACACTTTTTGGACTTGATTCCTTCTAGAAAAATTTAGTAAGAAATTTTCTCTTTTTATTGATTCCCTGCTTGCACATTTTGAACCATTGGAGAGCAAGATGTAAGCCTTACAAGTTAGCTAAATGACCATGATTTTTCCTATACTTATAAAAAATTCAAAATCCTAATTTCACCCATTTTAAGATTTTCTTGATTCTTTTGACATTTCCTTGATCAATCATCTTGATTTTATGAAAATGATGAAAAATGTTTATGTTGATCAAAAATTTATTATTTGACCATACTTTGATTTTTGTTGACTTTTCTTCTAATACAAAGTAATTTACCTCTTTTTGACCAATTTAAATCCCTTGAAAGAATTTATGATGATCAATAATGAACATGTAGATCCCTTGAGATGCATATAAGGCCATGGAATTGTGTGTTGCTCAAGGAATCAATCACAGGTTAATTTTAATCCAAACCCTAGCTGATGGCTAATTAGATAGGAGATGGAGATCAACTTCCAATCTTTGAAAGTTCTAGCTATCAAATTCCCATGAGAATTTGTTGAGATACTTCTTAAATGTGTACAAATCTTGTGGATTGAGTGTGCCATTATATTAAGAACTTCTCACTCTCCTCCTTGTTTAGAGCTAATCTTTATCCCCGTGAATGGGGAGAAGCACTAATATCAGGTACCTTGATTCTATAATCAAAGAATCCATGCAATGTATGAATGTATATGCATATGTAACATAAGCCAATTAGGGTTAGAGTTAGAGGGTAAATTTTGGGGTGCAATAGGTATCAGAAAATAAGTTTGTAATATCATAAAAAAACTTTTAATCTTTCACAAATATATTTTGCCTTCATCCATTTAATTTAACTAGGCAAGGTTTTATATTTAGCATCTCATGCTGCCAATTGATCAAATACATCCTTATATCATATGGCAGCATTGAGCATTAAGAATGTAGAGTTCCACCTAGTCTTGCAATCTTGAATAAGCTTTTTTATCATAAGAAAAGTTCACTTGACCACATGACTCTATGAATTTCTCCTCTCTTTTCGGTGTTATTGTCCAATATCCAAACAATATCATTAATATTCTCAATGGCGGACATACCCTCTTTCACAATTAAATTTAGAATGCGTGCACAATAGCGCATGTGGAATAATTGACCTCCCAATATGAGTGACCCTGGTGAAATATTTTTCAAAATGAGTTCAATCATAGCACAATTAGTAGAGTAATTATCAAGTATCAATGTGGAAAACATTTTATCTAAATTTCAATCCATCAAGTATTCAGGTAAGGTATTGTGATACGGTGGGAGAACTGACTTGAGTTTTACGTTTGTATTCGCACTTGTTCGGTTGAGCAAGAGTCGCCACCGACTTTTTATTTTATCCTAAAGGAAAGGTTAAAAAAAGCATAGCAAAAACCTTTTGAGATATTTCGTGGGTTCGGGGGGTAGATTATGAAAAGGGAAGGTATTAGCACCCTTTTCATCCATGGTTATCCATGGGCTCTTAGTTACTCGGTTTTTTAGATCACTTGCCTTGATTTTCGATTGCTTGAAATTGTGGTGTATGTGTGTGTGTTTTGAAAATGTTTTTGAAGAGACGCCTTGTCTTAGGCAACCGTTGTATTTGACTCGTGTTTGAGTGTTTTACAAAAGTGTGTATCTTTTCGAAAAGATGTTTCAAAATGTTTTTGAGAGTTTGTTTTGAAAGTGTTTGTGAAGTGTGGTTTTTGAAAAGAAGGCAAGTGTTTTTGCAAGTCGATCTCAAGTAACTAAGAGTTTTGTCTACCCCTATTATACTCAAAGGTTTTCTCTATGTTTTCAACCTTTTTTTAACAGTTTTGTTCCACCATTGAATTTGGTGGACAATCTTGCGTTTAGGATGTTTAACGGGACGGGCGCGGGTCATCGTATGGACCATGAATGCAATGGTGCCAAGTGTCTTTGGAAATTTGCTTTGAAGGGACTATGATCATTCCGTTTTTAGGCAACTTTCGAAAGCGTCATCGAGGGACTTATGATCATTTGAATTCGTTTTGCCAAAGAAACTTGACGTGCAAGCATGGCCCATTTTGGAAGGCAACATGTGGGATTACCCTAGGGGGTGCAAGTGTGATTGTGTATTGAGTTCATGTATTTGTCTTGTATTAGGTTATCTAGCGTTCGATTTTATGTACATGCAAACCCTAGGTCTAAACATGGTATAATTCGAAAGCGGTAAATTGCAAGAATTTAAAGTCTACGCTATTACAAATAGTATCCGGGAGTGGGGGTACAAATTTACAAATGGGGATGAGACTTTAGGCATATAGTTTCCAATAATTTACAACCAAATCGAATTGCGATAAAAGTGTAAACAATGTATAGTAACGTGTAAGAATAGCAATTGTACATGTATAAGATGTAAAGTGTATTGTGTAAGTGTAATTGTTCATGTATGAGAATTATTTACAAGTTAAGATGTGAATTTAAATGGGTATTATTAAGTATTGTTTTAATTTAAATGAAAAGAATTAAATGTTTATTTATTTAGTCTTTTGTAATCTTGTATATTTCTTTAATATGTACAAAAAAATATTTTAATAAAATGTTTTAAATTTTAATTAAATTATGTATATTAAAAAATATATTTGTCTTGATTATGTACAAATTATTTCTAAGAAAAGAAATTGTATTAACTTAAAGAGAATTTATGTATAAATCAAAATATGTTTTAATAAAATAACAAAAAGTGTTTTAAATAATGCATTTTTATGTATTTTATGTATTAAGATATTAATGTACAAATAAAAATATTTTAAGTTAGAGGAAAAAAATATATTGTGTTCAAAATTATGTTATAAAAAAATTTGATGTAATAAAAAAAACTCATGTTAATTTGTAAAAAGAATATGGATAGTTTTAAAAATGGTTTTGAAAGAAATCAGAAATGGGCTTTAAGGTTTGAGGCCTAAATGCAATTTAGAGGAAATGAATAGAACAGGGGGTATGAACTGGAAATTCGTTGGGCTTCAGTGTGGAAAGGGGTTAGGCCCATTAGCATTTTAACAATGTTTTTAGGGTTGTGAATTTTTGTGTCCCTTGGGACATTTTAGGGTTTGCAGCGTCGTTCTTCGTGTTGCTTCGTTCGTCTTCTTCCACCTTCGCCTGAGTTTCTCTTGCCCATGGTCACCGGCGTCCTCAACCTTCCTCTTCCCTTCAATGGATCGTTAGGGCGACAGATTTCAAGGTAATGATCTTTGTCTTAATCTCATTAGGGTTTTGTTATTTGCATGTTATGATTTCGTATTCTAATGCTTATTATTGTGTTTCTGCTGAGGCATGAAAAGAAAAGGAAGAAAACTGCACTACCTTTTGGAGACGGAGGAGGAAAGGGTTAGGGGGTGCTGTGGTGGCCAAGACGGCGGAGGAAACGGTGACGCGCGCTAGCTTGCTTTGACCCTGGTTTGTGTATTCTGTTTGCTTCTTTTTATTAGGATTTCATGATGATGTGTGACAATCTGAAAATGCCTAGTATGGTTGCTTTCCTCTTCTGTCTCTATTTGCCCTGTTGCCTGCCTTGTATGCTTCAGTACTTCTTTATCTCCTTCTTCTGTTGACCCTAAACGTTTTCCTTTTACTCTTCTTTCTCTGCCTCGTTGCTTGCTTAGTATGCTTGAATGTTTGCCTGTGACAAAAACTTTCTGAGGTTTTTAGGCGTTGCCTTTGAATACTTGCTGGTATTGAATTGAATTCTACGCTTGAGTTGGATTTGATGGTATTTTCTGAGGGCCCTTCATATTGCCTCTTATGTATATCTGTGAATGCTTGAGTATGTTTTTTGAATCTGTATGCTTGATGATTTTTTACGCCCAGGGATGATGTTTTCTGAGGGCTTTTCGTTGTTGGCCTTGAATGCTTTAGTTTGGAAGGTTTGAAATGAAGGTTTATGGCTTTACTGGTTTAGATTGTTGGTTGGTGCTTTGAATGGTAAGGCTTCAGGCTGGATAGTTTGTGTTGTTTGAGGCTTGACAGGATTGGAATGGTAAGGTTTGAAAACTCAGACAGGGTTTAGACTGGACTGTTTTTCTTTGGTTTAAGGTTTGAATATTTTGGCTTAAGCTTTATGCAGGTTTGACAGGGTATACTGATTTTGAAAGGGGTTTTATGGCTTTGACTGATGTTTAACTTTTGTTTATGTTTGTTAACTGTTTTGACAGGGATTAAGGTTTGAAACAGGTACAGGTTTTGGGCTTGTGAGGTCTTTACAGGCACCACTGGTTTATGCTTCAGGCTTCAGTTATGGCCTTACTGGTTTGCTTCTTAAGGCTTGGCCTTGCTTATGCAGGATTTAGGCTTCTGGTTTTTATTTGGCTTGATAAGTTTTGACAGGGTTTTGGTTGTTAAGCTTGAAAGGGCTTGTAGAGGTTTGAAAAGCTTTACAGTTTTTTCTCCTCCTCTGTTTGATATCTTCCCCCCTTTTGATAGTTGTTAGCTGTTTATTATGTCTTATCTTTATGCCTAAAGCCAAACCTGTAAGCCTAAACTCTTTTCTCTCTTCTCTCTCCAGTACCATTAAAATAATAAACAATGTTTTATGTGTACTTTTCTGAAAGGGCAGCACTGGGAAATGATGAAAATGAACTATGTTTGCTTGCACATGTGGTTTAACTCTGCATATTTTATGTCTTCTTGATATCTTTTCATATCTTCTTTTGACAGTTTTGAGCAGCCTTGTACTTTTGTATCTTTGATATCTTTGGCAGCTTTTTGGATAATTTGTGACTTTAGTTAGGCCATTCTGTTTGCCTTTGGACTCTGTAGTTTGATTTGGACTTGGACTTTGCATCATGCTGTTTGAGACTTGAACTATGCAGTTTGACAATTTTGACTTGTGAATTTCAACTTTGTGCATTCCAAATTAGCAAGCAAATATTCATCCCTCTTTGTGAACCGGGAGAAATCCCGTGATTTGCAAAGAGGGCTAACTGATCCCAGTCAGTTGCCCTTAATGATGAACTTTATTTTTATCTGTCTGTCTTTTATTTATTTATCTGCTTCTAACTTTTCTTCTTTTCTTTTTGCAGATAAAAATTGAATGGATAGGAATAGCAAAAGATGAAGAAATGAAGATTTAGAAAAAATTAGGATAGTCTTATTTAGGTTTAAATTACTGTAAAATCATTGTTGTAAACAATTTGTAAACAAAACAATTGTACAAATAATTTAAAAATAAATAAAAGTTTTTATCCAATTAATTCTTTTCCTCTTTTTACTTGTTTACTTTACTATCTATAATTCTTTAAATCAAATAATTGAAAATAAATTCCAACTATTTAATCTTAGAATATAAATAATTAAATAAACAAAGCTTCAGCATTTGATCAATTAAACTTGGCGCTTCCAACATCCAGAGCAAAACAACAGTCAATCACAGCAATTTCCCAGACGCTTTTTCCCTTTACTGACTTTAATCAAACATTGCAAATTCAAACCCAATGCAACCTTTTACTGATTCAGTCAAACAAATGCGAATTCAATCCAAATGCATTCTTTTACTGATTAAGTCAAACAATGCGAATTCAAACCAAATGCATTCTTTTACTGATTAAGTCAAACAATGCGAATTCAATCCAAATCTCGGAATAACTTGCAAATCATCGTAGAATTAAATCTTTCTGAGGAACCGCGCATGAGAACCCTAATTCCTGATTAAATGCCAAAGAAGCGTTCTCTTGATCAAAGTTGAGTCAAAATCAACCAAAACCCTAAGCAAACTGTATGAACTGTTCTAGAGCCATGAAAATCAATAAAACCTTAATTGTGTCTGACTGACGAGAAAAGTCTGTTTGACCGATTCTTGAGCCAGTTTGAAAAATGAGGAAACGCCTGAAGTTGTGATTTCTTGTGGAAAAATGCGAGGGCAAATTTTGGGGTACAACAGTTGCCCCTGTTCAATCTTCTTGAACCTGAAGAGTTAGATTGGCAAGTTTGCCTTTCGCGACTCGAAGGTAAAAGAAGATTGGACACTAGAGTTCCCTAAAATTTGCACTCGGTGATGTGATGGTAGAGGGAATGGGCTTAAAGATGCCATTTGGTGATGGGCTTAAAGATGCCATCTGATGCGATAGAATCTTGTCGGGGGATGGGCTTAGAGATGCCATCTGAGAATGGGCTTAAAGATGCCATCTGGAAATGTTGAACTGTATGTCACCGGTGAGTGGATGAGTATCAGAAAGGCATTCATGTTTTGGAACATCTCTGAACTGGGGGTCTGAATAAGCAATAGAGCAGCATCCGTTGTTGGGAAGCGTCCGTAAACTGTTTTCAGAAGTCTTGAAGTTGAATAAGCAATAGAGCAACATCCGTTGTTGGGAAGCGTCCGTAAACTGTTTTCAAAAATTGCATCTGAACAAGTGATAGATTAACATCCGTTACTGGAGAACCCGTAAACTGTTTTCAGAAGTCTTGAAGGTGGAGGAGGAACCGGTGTAGGGTTTCCTGATGATGAGTTCGTGTAAAACTGCATCTGGATGCATCTGGAATAAGCATCAGAATGTTGCCATGTCTGGGTCACGTCTGAACTATTTCTAGAAAGAATCTCGGAAGATGATCTTTGTCTGTCGACTGATCTTTCCTGAAAAGGTAATGGGTTAGTTGTATGCAATGTCATGATGCGTGATGCAATGTATGTGACATCAATGTTTATGACATGAATGTGATGAATGCGCATGTAAGCTGATGAACTATCTTGCTGAGTGTTGTACCCCAAATTTTGACCTAAGATACCATCTCCCATCTGCATCATTACATTGCAAGTGTTTTGACCTATTTTTATCAATTTTCAAAGCAGATTTAAAATTCATAACTTTTTCAAGTCGAGAGCTGTTTATTTTTTGAACGCTAAATTTATTAATTGATCAATGCTAAAACAATGTTTATTAATTATTTATTATCTTAAATTTAAATAATTGGAATTTATTTTCAGTTATTATATAATTTAAAGATTTATAAATAATAAAGTAAATATTTGAAAAGAAGTTCATTAATTGATCAGACGATGTTTATTAATTATTTATTATCTTAAATTTAAATAATTGGAATTTATTTTCAGTTATTATATAATTTAAAGATTTATAAATAATAAAATAAATATTTGAAAAGAGTTTATTAATTGATCAACAATGTTTATCTAATTATTTATTATTCTAAGTTTAAATAGTTGAAATTTTATTTTTCAGTTATTATAATTTAGAAGAATTATAAATAATGAAGTAAATGATTGAAGAGAAGTTAATTGATCAATGATGTTTATTTAATTATTTATCATTCTAAATTTAAATAATTGGAATTGATTTTCAGTTATTATATAATTTAAAGAATTATAAATGATAAAATAAATAATTGGAAAGAAGAAAAGAATTAACTGAAATAATAGAATTTTATTCATCTTTATTCTAATTATTACAATTGTTGTTTAAATACTGTATTATGTACAAAGTATTTACAATAACAATTACATAAAATGTTTAAAGTAAAATAAAAACTATTTTTCTAAGATTCTAAATCTTCATCTTCTATCCAATGCTTCTTTAATGCTCATTTGATTTTACCTGCAAAAGAATTAAAAGAAAAAAAGTCAGAAGTAAATATAATTAAAAGCGGATAATTAATTTAGCGTTCATCATTAAAAGCAAACGGCTGGAATCAGTTTTTACCCTTTTTGCAAATCATGGGATTTATCCCGGTTCACAAAAAGGGATGAATTTTTATTGATAAAAATGAATGCACAAGTTAAAAATATGCACAAATTTAAATATGCACAAATTAACTCTTGTCAAAATTGCATTTTTCAAAATAAACTGCATAATTAAAAATCAATTGCACATTTCAAAAGCCAACTGCATATTTCAAAAAAAAGCAACAGCATATGCAAGTATGCAAGTCAAGTTTCAATTTTTCAAAAGCCAATATGCAACGTAAACTACCCAAGGTAGGAATAAGTCAAAACACAAGGCTCCCATGCTGTACAATACCATTGACGAAGAGAGCATGTGCAGTTAAAACCATTTATGCAAGCAATGTATTTCCATTTTTCATCATTTTCCAGCTTTCACTTTTTCAGAACTTAAAGTACAGTACATCACATTTTAATGTCAATCTGTACTAAGAGAGAGAAGAGAGAAAGAGTGTGGGCTTTTACAGGTTTTGGCTTAGGCAGAAAAAGGTATAAAAACAAAACAGCAGCAATACAGTAAGAAAAAGGAAGCATAGAAAAAGAATGTCGACAAACTGAATGTAACAGTAGAGGCTCAGAGGTATCAAAAGAAATATAGTAAAATATACATAACTTGTAACACTCCTAAGAGGCCAACCAACTGATATAACACAAACACTTCAAGAAAAAGAGGTTAAGAATCCAAAACCTGTTTTCAAGCCTTAGAATCAAAACTGTCAAACAAAAATATCAAGCAAATTCTCAAGACCATAAGCCTCAAGAACCTGCTGTCCAGCCAAAGCACCACCCTTTCAAACACGAAAAAGTTGTCCATCCAAAGCCAAAAGCCTAAACAACTGGTAAGCTCTAAAACCATCACCAAACCTGTACCATCCTAAACCTTGGCTCTGTCCAGACTAACCATAAACCAGTAAAACCCATATGGCCTAAAACCATTAACTTGCATAACCAGCACATGCCCAAAACCTGCCCAGTTCTAAAGCCATGGCCATGAAACATAATACGCCTAAAACCATAACCTGCACAAACTTGTTACCTATCCAAAATCATGACCAAAAAACCAGTATACCCAAAGAATGTCAAGCATAACATCCAAACCATAAAACCAATTTCCAAACCCACAAAAGGCCTTCAAAAATTCCATCATAGGCAAACGCAAAAGGCAACAGAAGTCAGCAAAGGAGAAGAGAGGAAAAGTATTCGAAGGCAACAGTAAAGCATACAAACGAAAGCATATTCAAGCATACATTCAGGGCCCTCAGAACTCAGGGAGCCCATCATTGGGCTAGCAAACCAAACACAAGGCATCAAGCTAAGCATACCAGGACTATCAAGAAGAAGAAGAAAAGAGCCAAAGCCAAGGTCGACAGAAGAAGAGGAAAGAAATTGTACGAAAGGTTTTCAAGTCATCATCAAACCTAAGGGATAAAGATACAAACCAGGATACCAAGCAAAGCGAAATACCAGGCTCGTCACTGTCTTCCTCGCCTTGGCCTCCTACGCACACGCCCAACCTTCCTCCTCCGTCTCCAAGTAACGATTTCTCTCTCTCTTTCTTTCAAACCCCTCAAACAATCATAATAATTTGAAATAAGAATCAAATGGACACAAAATCATAACATGCAATAATGGAAGCCTTAACGAAGTAAAAAATAATTTGGTACCTTGAGTCTGTCGCCCTAACGCTTTGATTGGAGGGAAGAAGAAGGTGGAGGATGCTGGTGGCCATGGGCAAGGGACTCAGAGGCGAGGGAAGAAGAAGAACGAAGAGGAACACGAGAAGATGAGCGTCGTTCTGTGCATTTAGTTAACCCTAATCCCTTTTTCTCCAAAACTAAAACCATGTTTAACCCTAAAACAAAATATTGAGATATGAATGGACTTAACCCTTTTCCTGCCAAAGCCCAAACGAATTCCTTATACACCCCCCCGTTTCTGTTTTTTGATTGGGCCCTCTCAAAACCTTTTAGCCCATGCAATGGTTTATATTTGTTTATCTAACCCTCTATTTCTAATACACCTCTGCCTATTTATTCTCTTTTAGTTTTTGTTAGAATTATTATTAATTTAGTTAATTAATAAATTAATCAAATAAGAGATGTAATTTAATTAAAATATTTTTAAATAATTTGACCATTTTTATTAAGTTTAACTTTAGGTTTAGTTTAGTAATTTTTAGTATTCCTTTTTTTTTTAAATTAGGTTTAAATTAATAGCTTTTGAGTTTTAATTTAGTTTAGAGTTATTTAATAATTCTTAAATAATGCTTTATATTAATATTAAAAAAACATATAAAAATAGAAACATATAAAATAATAAAAACTTAAAAAAACATTTTATTTTCCTTAATTAATTCTCTTGAGTTATTAATATTAAACAAAAATATAAAAAATGCATGTTCATGCCATTTAATCTGTTTATTTAATCATTGTTGTAGTTATATATAACTTAATCATCATCTATCTAATTTCCTGTTTGATTATTCAGTATTTACTTGTTTATTCCGTTTACGTCTAAATCCAAGGGAAAAAATGATTAAACTGGTCGACTTCATGTCCTCGAGTCCAATCACGCGAACATCTGCATTTCATTAAAACTTAAGACAATTTTTCCCAAATATTCAATCTTTTCAAAACTTATACCTTTTAAGCCAAAACTTCGACATTAGGTCGTCGTACCTTCAAAAACCCGTCCGTACCCCTTTTCGGCCAAAATAATTTATTTTTAATCGAACGAACATTTTAATAAACAGATATTTCAGAAGGTTTCTATAGAATACTATAGATGCATTGGGTGCTAATACCTTCCCATTGTATAACCAACCCCCGAACCATAGATCTCTTTTCAAAAACGCTTTGTATTTTTATTACTTTTAAAAAGTATTATTTTACATTGCATATTTAGGGTTTTATTTCGCTCTTTCCCCTTTTCCCTTGGAAATAATAAAGCGCGGTGGCGACTCTTGCTTTTGTGAGACGAATTAATCAATAATTCGATCTCCGATTTACCCCGCTACATTTTTTATCGCTACACTGAGGATAAATGAATCCTGGATGGCTGAAGATAAAAGAATCTTGACTGCTGCCGGGGAGGGCAAGAATCTTCTGATTGTTGAAAAATGAGAAGTCTTGGGACCACTGTTGGGGGAATCAGAAACTTGGGTTGTATGCCAAACTACTGGGGGACTTCCTGTTTTGAGGAGATCTGTGTAGGATTTCCTGATGATGAGTCCGTGTAACACTGCATTGGGTTTTTGAACACTTTTGACATTGGAATTCCCCAAGTGGTGATGTAGATAATTTCCTGGCTTGTTACAGGTGTTAATCCACAATCGGTCGTTCACAGATATTTTCCCGGCTTGTTACAGGCGTTGATCTGGAACTTAAGAAAGGTGACAGAATGGCAATCGTGTTTGGAGCACCTCTGGACCGTATCTTCCAACAGGTGATGAAGGAATTGCTGAACACTTTTGACATTCGAATGCCCCAAGTGGTGTTGTAGATAATTTCCTGGCTTGTTACAGGTGTTAATCCATAATCGGTCGTTCACAGATGTTTTCCTCGCTTGTTACAGGTGTTGATCTGGAACTTAAGAAAAGTTGGTCAAGGAGATATTGTCCTGGCTGGATACAGGAATCGAATATTCCAACTCTTCAGACGTGCCCTGGCTAGATACAGGAATCGAGTTTGGAAATAGTCGTCAACGGATATGCCCTGGCTGGATACAGGAATCGAATCTTCAAACTCTTCAGACGTGCCCTGGCTAGATACAGGAATCGAGTCTGGAAATAGTCGTCAACAGATATGCCCTGGCTGGATGCAGGAATCGAATCTTCAAACTCTTCAGACGTGCCCTGGCTAGATACAGGAATCGAGTCTGGAAATAGTCGTCAACAGATATGCCCTGGCTGGATACAGGAATCGAATATGGAAATAGTCGTCAACAGATATGCCCTGGCTGGATACAGGAATCGAATCTTCAAACTCTTCAGACGTGCCCTGGCTAGATACAGGAATCGAGTCTTGAAATAGTCGTCAACAGATATGCCCTGGCTGGATACAGGAATCGAATCTTCAAACTCTTCAGACGTGCCCTGGCTAGATACAGGAATCGAGTCTGGAAATAGTCGTCCACAGATATGCCCTGGCTGGATACATGAATCGAATCTTCAAACTCTTCAGACGTGCCCTGGCTAGATACAGGAATCGAGTCTGGAAAAAGTCGTCAACAGATATGCCCTGGCTGGATACAGGAATCGAATCTTCAAACTCTTCAGACGTGCCCTGGCTAGATACAGGAATCGAGTCTGGAAATAGTCGTCAACAGATATGCCCTGGCTGGATACAGGAATCGAATCTTCAAACTCTTCAGACGTGCCATGGCTAGATACAGGAATCGAGTCTGGAAATAGTCGTCAACAGATATGCCCTGGCTGGATACAGGAATCGAATCTTCAAACTCTTCAGACGTGCCCTGGCTAGATACAGGAATCGAGTCTGGAAATAGTCGTCCACAGATATGCCCTGGCTGGATACAAGAATCGAATCTTCAAACTCTTCAGACGTGCCCTGGCTAGATACAGGAATCGAGTCTGGAAATAGTCGTCAATAGATATGCCTTGGCTGGATACAGGAATCGAATCTGGAAATAGTCGTCAACAGATATGCCCTGGCTGGATACAGGAATCGAATCTTCAAACTCTTCAGATGTGCTCTGGCTAGATACAGGAATCGAGTCTGGAAGTAATCGTCAGCAGATATGCCCTGGCTGGATACAGGAATCGAATCTTCAAACTCTTCAGACGTGCCCTGGCTAGATACAGGAATCGAGTCTGGAAATAGTCGTCAACAGATATGCCCTGGCTGGATACAGGAATCGAATCTTCAAACTCTTCAAACGTGCCCTGGCTAGATACAGGAATCGAGTCTGGAAATAGTCGTCAACAGATATGCCCTGGCTGGATACAAGAATCGAATCTTCAAACTCTTCAGACGTACCCTGGCTAGATACAGGAATCGAGTCTGGAAATAATCATCAACAGATATGCCCTGGCTGGATACAGGAATCGAATCTTCAAACTCTTCAGACGTTCCCTGGCTAGATACAGGAATCGAGTCTGGAAATAGTCATCAACAGATATGCCCTGGCTGGATACAGGAATCGAATCTTCAAATTCTTCAGACGTTCTCTGGCTAGATACAGGAATCGAGTCTGGAAATAGTCGTCAACAGATATGCCCTGGCTGGATACAGGAATCGAATCTTCAAACTCTTCAGACGTGTCCTGGCTAGATACAGGAATCGAGTCTGGAAATAGTCGTTAACAGATATGCCCTGGCTGGATACAGGAATCGAATCTTCAAACTCTTCAGACGTGCCCTGGCTAGATACAGGAATCGAGTCTGGAAATAGTCGTCAACAGATATGCCCTGGCTGGATACAGGAATCGAATCTTCAAACTCTTCAGACGTGCCCTGGCTAGATACAGGAATCGAGTCTGGAAATAATCGTCAACAGATATGCCCTGGCTGGATACAGGAATCGAATCTTCAAACTCTTCAGACGTGCCCTGGCTAGATACAGGAATCGAGTTTGGAAATAATCGTCAACAGATATGCCCTGGCTGGATACAGGAATCGAATCTTCAAACTCTTCAGACGTGCCTTGGCTAGATACGGGAATCGAGTCTGGAAATAATCGTCAACAGATATGCCCTGGCTGGATACAGGAATCGAATCTTCAAACTCTTCAGACGTTCCCTGGCTAGATACAGGAATCGAGTCTGGAAATAGTCGTCAACAGATATGCCCTGGCTGGATACAGGAATCGAATCTTCAATCAATCACTCACAGATATGCCCTGGCTAGATACAGGAATCGAATCTGGAATTGTGATAGTTGATCTGTTGGTGGTTGTAATTTCCAGCAGGTGGCGAAGGAATGATTGAACACTTTTGACATTCGAATGCCCCAAGTGATGATGAGTCTTGAATCAGATTATTTTGCGAATTGAGAGATTTCTTGAAATCTTGACTGGACTGCCCCAGGTTAACTGAATTTTGAAAGATCTGTTGAAACCTTGACTGGACTGCCCAGGTTAACTGGATGGTGCTATGTCACCCCCCCTTGTTGATAGGAGATTTGTAATGGAAGTGTCATCCTTTTTGAAGTGATTTTACTCATTGAGAGAGTTTTCGTTCCTCCGAACATTCGCTGTATGAATTTCTTCGCTGTCAAACAAAAAGCCAAATGCAGACAGTGATATTCAAGCAATGCAAAGTTTATGTTTGTCTCGAAGTTTTGCAAAAATGCGTTTTTTAGCAGAAAACGTTTTATAAGACAAGTCAACACAAGATTTAGAGCAAAGCCTTACAGGAGTTAGGATACCTTTGGTAACAGTATGCTTTCGAACTAACCCATGCTTCAATTAGGACTTTTAAAAGGTTGTAACGTGGCTTGGTTCACGGTTTAAGAAACAAAGGATAAAGGCTCAAAGTATATTTGTACCCACCCGCTCTTCGTGATATTCTTCATACCTAAGCTCAGTTAATTGTGCATCATACTCTGTCTTGAGTTTCGAACGACTTTTTGGGTGATGGTTCACGAATTTAATTTGGGGAGACAGTCATCATCTCCTTTTCCTTTTTCAACATTTTTTCACGTTGTCGAGGATTTGTAATGACCTCACTATTTTGATTTTGATTTGTTATCCCTAACTTTTGCCTGACTATTCCCATTTTCGAGATTACAGTCAGCGGGATGCCCCGACTTTCTTAAGCCTCCTTTATAGGTTTTGGCTTGGTGGGCTTTTCTCTTTTGAGAGATTGACTGCCTATGTGATAGGGAACCACCCTTGTCTTTTGATTCCAAAGGAATGCTTTCTTTTTTTGACGTCGTTCGTTGTGTTACGAATTGAGAGTTTGCGACTTCAATGCGTGTTTTTATTTTGAATTAACTGAGATACTACCCTGCCCCAGGTTTATATCAAAGGTTTTGATCGTTTAGAACAGAAGACTCCTACTTCTTTGGCTCGAAGGGGTTGACTAGGGATTATCTTCCTTATAACTCCATTGTTTGGGATTTGAAAGAAATGCATGTACATCATCAGCAAGGTCTGTTCAAAAGCATATTGTATAAGATCATGGTATTGTTTCGTCATCCTCCCTCTAAAGGCTTGCAGCTTTTTATCAAGAGTCAGATATCATAAAGAAAAGCATAAGAGTAGTGAAACGAATGGATGATTTCAAGACAAACATATGCAATGCATTAATGAAAACAAAGTTTAACATCAACAGATAATTGTTTGACAGCAAAAGAAATTACAACTTTGAAAATTCAAAATGAAGCAAAAGTCTTTCAGCTTGAGCTTTGTCACTCCAGGTGGAGAACCCCTTAACGGAAGATTTTCATCTCGCCGTCTGGCATGAATTCCAGCACTCCAATGTCGATCAAATCTTGAATCTTGTTCTTCAAGGCCCAACAGTCGTTGGTGTCGTGTCCCGGGCTGTAGGAGTGGTAAACACAAAATGCGTCGGGACGATAGTTAGGAGAGGAGGTATTGAGCTTCTGAGGAGGATCCCTTAAGGTAAGCAGGTTGACCTCCAACAGGCACTTCAGTATGAAGAATGATGGTATTTCAGTCTCTGTGAACTGTCTTCCCGACGTTTCTTGCTTACGCCGATTACCCCGTTGATGTTGGCGAGGTTGTTGATGGGCTTGTGACCCTGAAGCAAGCGAAGGAGCCTTCCCCTTGTCTTCTTGAGTGGATGGAGGTTGAGCGGTGACTTGCTCTTCAACCTCAGATGTTTGCCCCAATTGGTTGTTTGGAAGCAGTTGGCGGACAAGAACCCTGAGTTCCTCTTGTCTTTGAGATAGGTCTTGGATGAGAGCCACCTGGACCACTAACTGCCCCGTCACTTGGATCCTCAATGTTGCCAGATCAAACTGCAGCTCCGCAAGTTGATCACTCCTGGCATTGTTGGAATTCTCCTAGCCCTTTGTGAGGAGAGCTTTCATTTCTTCTTGCCCCAGAGACAAGTTCAGGAACATTTCCTGCAGCTGAGTAGTCTGGTCCTGGATATCCTTGACAGTTCTTTCTAGAGCCATCTCTTACTGAAATAAACAGCAGGAGAGTAAGGAAACCTGAAAAAGGAAAGATTGTTAAGATGCAATGCATGATATGTGGATGCATGCTTTCAAGGATCTCTTGGGGTAAACACAAGAAAATGTTAGAGGTTGAACTTTGCTCTTGGATTGGAGAACTTTGCACCGGTGGATGTCTTTCCACTAGAATCAAGCTCACCATGTCCAGTGGGTCATAGCCACTGATTCAAGTTGTTGTACTTGATCTTTGACTGGAGAACTTTGTACCAGTGGATGTCTTTCCACGAGAATCAATCTCACCATGTCGAGTGGGTCATAGCCACTGATTCAAGTTGTTGCACTTGATCTTTGATTGGAGAACTTTGTACCGGTGGATGTCTTTCCACGAGAATCAAGCTCACCATGTCGAGTGGGTCATAGAAACTGATTCAAGTTGTTGCACTTGATCTTTGATTGGAGAACTTTGTACCGGTGGATGTCTTTCCACGAGAATCAAGCTCACCATGTCGAGTGGGTCATAGACACTGATTCAAGTTGTTGCACTTGATCTTTGATTGGAGAACTTTGTACCGGTGGATGTCTTTCCACGAGAATCAAGCTCACCATGTCGAGTGGGTCATAGACACTGATTCAAGTTGTTGCACTTGAACTTTGACTGGAGAACTTTGTATCGGTGGATGTCTTTCCACGAGAATCAAGCTCACCATGTCGAGTGGGTCATAGCCACTGATTCAAGTTGTTGCACTTGATCTTTGATTGGAGAACTTTGTACCGGTGGATGTCTTTCCATGAGAATCAAGCTCACCATGTCGAGTGGGTCATAGACACTGATTCAAGTTGTTGCACTTGATCTTTGATCGGAGAACTTTGTACCGGTGGATGTCTTTCCACGAGAATCAAGCTCACCATGTCGAGTGGGTCATAGACATTGATTCAAGTTGTTGCACTTGAACTTTGACTGGAGAACTTTGTATCGGTGGATGTCTTTCCACGATAATCAAGCTCACCATGTCGAGTGGGTCATAGCCACTGATTCAAGTTGTTGTACTTGATCTTTGACTGGCATTTGTTAGAGGAGGAACCTCTTGCCCTTTGGTAGGCGTCTGGTTCAACGTATCCCTGCATCAACAGACCCTCGAGATCCTCGAAAAGGTTATTGAAAATGCTATGGTATGATGTCATGATGTTATGTACATGTATGCAAAAGCAAATGAGTGTATATACAGGTAACCATATTCATACAAAGCAAACAAGTCCTTAGGTTTAGGCTTGCATGAGGTTGTAGGTAAGTACCCTCTTGAAGTTAGTCGGCTCATCCTGTCCTAAAATAGAAACCGGGTTCTAAAGAGCTCAATATCATTGGATTGTTTTCTGTGTTCATCGTTTCGGTTTAGCCACTTACTGGCGACCAAAATATTCCAAGAAAACAACCCTCAAATGAGTGTAGTATCGAGTATCTACCAACTTCGGATTGTACCAAAGTCGGTCATCTCACTACCCCTAAAAAGGATAGGATGGTCAATTAAGGTTCTAAGAGTTCGTTAGTGCTTCATGACATCACTCAGCGGCCCCGTACTCTCCTTGACTGAACTCAAGGGTTACCGGTACTCACAAATATGTCACACTAACATAGCTTACTGCTTCAACCATGTCGGTATACCCCGCACAGTTCCCTCACAGTTTTTTTGCTATTTACCTAAGAAGGTGCCCCAAATCCGGGTGTAGGATTTACAACAAACCCAAACAAGAACCCAAAAGATAAAGCAATCAAGTCAATCAAAGTAACAAAGTAAAGGTGATCTAAACCCTAAGGTAACCCCACTTTTAAGTTTTTCCCCAGCGGAGTCGCCAGTTCTGTGATACGGTGGGAGAACTGACTTGAGTTTTGCGTTTGTATTCGCACTTGTTCGGTTGAGCAAGAGTCGCCACCGACTTTTTATTTTATCCTAAAGGAAAGGTTAAAAAAAGCATAGCAAAAACCTTTTGAGATATTTCGTGGGTTCGGGGGGTAGATTATGAAAAGGGAAGGTATTAGCACCCTTTTCATCCATGGTTATCCATGGGCTCTTAGTTACTCGGTTTTTTAGATCACTTGCCTTGATTTTCGATTGCTTGAAATTGTGGTGTATGTGTGTGTGTTTTGAAAATGTTTTTGAAGAGACGCCTTGTCTTAGGCAACCGTTGTATTTGACTCGTGTTTGAGTGTTTTACAAAAGTGTGTATCTTTTCGAAAAGATGTTTCAAAATGTTTTTGAGAGTTTGTTTTGAAAGTGTTTGTGAAGTGTGGTTTTTGAAAAGAAGGCAAGTGTTTTTGCAAGTCGATCTCAAGTAACTAAGAGTTTTGTCTACCCCTATTATACTCAAAGGTTTTCTCTATGTTTTCAACCTTTTTTTAACAGTTTTGTTCCACCATTGAATTTGGTGGACAATCTTGCGTTTAGGATGTTTAACGGGACGGGCGCGGGTCATCGTATGGACCATGAATGCAATGGTGCCAAGTGTCTTTGGCAATTTGCTTTGAAGGGACTATGATCATTCCGTTTTTAGGCAACTTTCGAAAGCGTCATCGAGGGACTTATGATCATTTGAATTCGTTTTGCCAAAGAAACTTGACGTGCAAGCATGGCCCATTTTGGAAGGCAACATGTGGGATTACCCTAGGGGGTGCAAGTGTGATTGTGTATTGAGTTCATGTATTTGTCTTGTATTAGGTTATCTAGCATTCGATTTTATGTACATGCAAACCCTAGGTCTAAACATGGTATAATTCGAAAGCGGTAAATTGCAAGAATTTAAAGTCTACGCTATTACAAATAGTATCCGGGAGTGGGGGTACAAATTTACAAATGGGGATGAGACTTTAGGCATATAGTGTCCAATAATTTACAACCAAATCGAATTGCGATAAAAGTGTAAACAATGTATAGTAACGTATAAGAATAGCAATTGTACATGTATAAGATGTAAAGTGTATTGTGTAAGTGTAATTGTTCATGTATGAGAATTATTTACAAGTTAAGATGTGAATTTAAATGGGTATTATTAAGTATTGTTTTAATTTAAATGAAAAGAATTAAATGTTTATTTATTTAGTCTTTTGTAATCTTGTATATTTCTTTAATATGTACAAAAAAATATTTTAATTAAATGTTTTAAATTTTAATTAAATTATGTATATTAAAAAATATATTTGTCTTGATTATGTACAAATTATTTCTAAGAAAAGAAATTGTATTAACTTAAAGAGAATTTATGTATAAATCAAAATAAGTTTTAATAAAATAACAAAAAGTGTTTTAAATAATGCATTTGTATGTATTTTATGTATTTTATGTATTAAGATATTAATGTACAAATAAAAATATTTTAAGTTAGAGGAAAAAAATATATTGTGTTCAAAATTATGTTATAAAAAAATTTGATGTAATAAAAAAAACTCATGTTAATTTGTAAAAAGAATATGGATAGTTTTAAAAATGGTTTTGAAAGAAATCAGAAATGGGCTTTAAGGTTTGAGGCCCAAATGCAATTTAGAGGAAATGAATAGAACAGGGGGTATGAACTGGAAATTCGTTGGGCTTCAGTGTGGAAAGGGGTTAGGCCCATTAGCATTTTAACAATGTTTTTAGGGTTGTGAATTTTTGTGTCACTTGGGACATTTTAGGGTTTGCAGCGCCGTTCTTCGTTTTGCTTCGTTCGTCTTCTTCCACCTTCGCCTGAGTTTCTCTTGCCCATGGTCACCGGCGTCCTCAACCTTCCTCTTCCCTTCAATGGATCGTTAGGGCGACAGATTTCAAGGTAATGATCTTTGTCTTAATCTCATTAGGGTTTTGTTATTTGCATGTTATGATTTCGTATTCTAATGCTTATTATTGTGTTTCTGCTGAGGCATGAAAAGAAAAGGAAGAAAACTGCACTACCTTTTGGAGACGGAGGAGGAAAGGGTTGGGGGGTGCTGTGGCGGCCAAGACGGTGGAGGAAACGGTGACGCGCGCTAGCTTGCTTTGACCCTGGTTTGTGTATTCTGTTTGCTTCTTTTTATTAGGATTTCATGATGATGTGTGACAATCTGAAAATGCCTAGTATGGTTGCTTTCCTCTTCTGTCTCTATTTGCCGTGTTGCCTGCCTTGTATGCTTCAGTACTTCTTTATCTCCTTCTTCTGTTGACCCTAAACGTTTGCCTTTTCCTCTTCTTTCTCTGCCTCGTTGCTTGCTTAGTATGCTTGAATGTTTTCCTGTGACGAAAAATTTCTGAGGTTTTTAGGCGTTGCCTTTGAATACTTGCTGGTATTGAATTGAATGCTACGCTTGAGTTGGATTTGATGGTATTTTCTGAGGGCCCTTCATATTGCCTCTTCTGTATATCTGTGAATGCTTGAGTATGTTTTTTGAATCTGTGTGCTTGATGATTTTTTACGCCCAGGGATGATGTTTTCTGAGGGCTTTTCGTTGTTGGCCTTGAATGCTTTAGTTTGGAAGGTTTGAAATGAAGGTTTATGGCTTTACTGGTTTAGATTGTTGGTTGGTGCTTTGAATGGTAAGGCTTCAGGCTGGATAGTTTGTGTTGTTTGAGGCTTGACAGGATTGGAATGGTAAGGTTTGAAAACTCAGGCAGGGTTTAGACTGGACTGTTTTGCTTTGGTTCAAGGTTTGAATATTTTGGCTTAAGCTTTATGCAGGTTTGACAGGGTATACTAATTTTGAAAGGGGTTTTATGGCTTTAACTGATGTTTAACTTTTGTTTATGTTTGTTAACTGTTTTGACAGGGATTAAGGTTTGAAACAGGTACAGGTTTTGGGCTTGTGAGGTCTTTACAGGCTCCACTGGTTTATGCTTCAGGCTTCACTTATGGCCTTACTGGTTTGCTGCTTAAGGCTTGGCCTTGCTTATGCAGGATTTAGGCTTCTGGTTTTTATTTGGCTTGATAAGTTTTGACAGGGTTTTGGTTGTTAAGCTTGAAAGGGCCTGTAGAGGTTTGAAAAGCTTTACAGTTTTTGCTCCTCCTCTGTTTGATATCTTCCCCCCTTTTGATAGCTGTTAGTTGTTTATTATGTCTTATCTTTATGCCTAAAGCCAAACCTGTAAGCCTAAACTCTTTTCTCTCTTCTCTCTCCAGTACCATTAAAATAATAAACAATGTTTTATGTGTACTTTTCTGAAATAGCAGCACTGGGAAATGATGAAAATGAACTATGTTTGCTTGCACATATGGTTTAACTCTGCATATTTTATGTCTTCTTGATATCTTTTCATATCTTCTTTTGACAGTTTTGAGCAGCCTTGTACTTTTGTATCTTTGATATCTTTGGCAGCTTTTTGGATAATTTGTGACTTTAGTTAGGCTATTCTGTTTGCCTTTGGACTCTGTAGTTTGATTTGGACTTGGACTTTGCATCATGCTGTTTGAGACTTGAACTATGCAGTTTGACAATTTTGACTTGTGAATTTCAACTTTGTGCATTCCAAATTAGCAAGAAAATATTCATCCCTCTTTGTGAACTGGGAGAAATCCCGTGATTTGCAAAGAGGGCTAACTGATCCCAGTCAGTTGCCCTTAATGATGAACTTTATTTTTATCTGTCTGTCTTTTATTTATTTATCTGCTTCTAACTTTTCTTCTTTTCTTTTTGCAGATAAAAATTGAATGGAGAGGAATAGCAAAAGATGAAGAAATGAAGATTTAGAAAAAAATTAGGATAGTCTTATTTAGGTTTAAATTACTGTAAAATCATTGTTGTAAACAATTTGTAAACAAAACAATTGTACAAATAATTTAAAAATAAATAAAAGTTTTTATCCAATTAATTCTTTTCCTCTTTTTACTTGTTTACTTTACTATCTATAATTCTTTAAATCAAATAATTGAAAATAAATTCCAACTATTTAATCTTAGAATATAAATAATTAAATAAACAAAGCTTCAGCATTTGATCAATTAAACTTGGCGCTTCCAACATCCAGAGCAAAACAACAGTCAATCACAGCAATTGCCCAGACGCTTTTTCCCTTTACTGACTTTAATCAAACATTGCAAATTCAAACCCAATGCAACCTTTTACTGATTCATTCAAACAAATGCGAATTCAATCCAAATGCATTCTTTTACTGATTAAGTCAAACAATGCGAATTCAAACCAAATGCATTCTTTTACTGATTAAGTCAAACAATGCGAATTCAATCCAAATCTCGGAATAACTTGCAAAGCACCGTAGAATTAAATATTTCTGAGGAACCGCGCATGAGAACCCTAATTCCTGATTAAATGCCAAAGAAGCGTTCTCCTGATCAAAGTTGAGTAAAAATCAACCAAAACCCTAAGCAAACTGTATGAACTGTTCTAGAGCCATGAAAATCAATAAAACCCTAATTGTGTCTGACTGACGAGAAAAGTCTGTTTGACCGATTCTTGAGCCAGTTTGAAAAATCAGGAAACGCCTGAAGCTGTGATTTCTTGTGGAAAAATGCGAGGGCAAATTTTGGGGTACAACAGGTATCAACCAAAGTTTTGCTATTATGAGGGGACGACGCATAAATGAACCAACCATAAATCACTAAAGAAAATCACTAACAATAATCACTAACACGGGAGCATAATAGCAATAACATAATAGAAATAACATAATATCACTAACCCAATAGAAAAAACCATGTTAATACATTAAGGTAGCAAAAATCATGCTAACACAGTAACAAAATCCTATTATTACCAACTATCTAAGAAATTTGAGCCAAACATCTTTTGTAAAGTGTAATGCTGTGAGAGAACTGACCTTTGCGTTTTATCGCAAATGTGCGGATAACTAGAGACGCCATCGAATTTTCTTTTATCCAATAAGGAAAGGGAGAAAAGAACAGGAAAGACGTTGAACATTTTGAGTTCAGGGGGTAAGATATAAAAAGGGAAGGTGTTAGCACCCTTTTCATCCGTAGTTATCTACGGGCTCTTAATCGTTAGCTCACTTTTGAAAATTTCTTTTTTGTGTAAGTGTTTTGAAAAATATTTTGAAAATCCAAAGTACGGCCAACTTTGTAGTGGTTCTTGTATTAGTCCTCAAGAACGCGTACAAAGTTTTTTAGAAAGTATCTTTGAAAGTCATGTGTGAAAATATTTTTTTAGAAAAGTTGTGAGCGAGCGATTAGTAATTTTTTACCCACTCAAGGTCGTTCTTGTTATTTTACTTCTCCTTTAGAGATAGTGTTATCCGTACCATTAGTTGTTAGGTAGCCCTATCTATTGGATGTGAAGGGACAATCGAGGGTCATTGTATGGTCATTGAAGGCAACAGATAAGGATACTTTAGCAATTTATCGTAGGGACTAGATCATTTTTCGTAGGCAACATCGAAGGGTCATCGAGGGACTATGATCTTTTATTCGGAGGGACTTTGCTAAAGTATCCCTATTTTTGAGGGATATGACCATGTTTCTGAAAGGCAACAAAGGGAGGTTATTGATCGAATAAATAGCAAGTGTAATATTTTCACCGATGTAGTAATAGTGGGATTTACCCAAAGATCGATCTCGAGGACTACGTAGGAACATGACCATGTTTCCGAAAGGCAACAAAGGGAGTTTATTGATCGGATAAATAGCAAGTGTACTATTTTCACCGATGTGGTAATAGTGGGATTTACCCAAAGATCGATCTCGAAGACTACGTAGGAAATATTGAGTTTTATTATTAATTCATTTAAACAAAAATAATAGTTTTGGATTTGATTTGAATAAATCCTTGCAAAAGCTTAAATGACTGAATGTAAAATGTGACTTTTTTCTGTTTGATAAAAAGATGCTAGAGGTGAGTGTATGATCTGCCATAAAATAACCTCCATTCTTTGATCTTTTCAACAAGTTCATCTACCTCAATTACTGATTCTTAAGATTATCTTTTCTTAAATCCTTAGTGAAAAAACTTTAACCTCTACCCTAATTTCAATTTCCATTAAAAATTAGTATTGAGGTTAAGCATGTAATTATCAAGAACTATTATGGTCATCATAGGATTCCCCTAGTCCTAGGTGAAATCATTTATAATATCATCATTTAGAAAACTTTAACACGACCGTCCGGTTCTAATGTGTTAAAAACAGTGAAACCCTATGGTCCCATAGGATAAAATTATAAATTCTTCTAAACAATCAAATTGATGCATAAAACTTTTATGTTGAATAAAATAAATAGATCATTATTCTTAACATTGCAAATCAGGGACACCCCCTAGCATTGGGGGGGGGGGGGGGGGGGGGGGGTTAGCCGCACATAATATTCAAAAGTAAAATAACACAGATATTAGGTATAGGCATTACAATAAGTTTAGAATCTTCGATCTTCAATAGCTATCGCGCATGAAGAATTCTTCGTTCCCAAAGCTCCTCTGAATCTCTAGTCTTCTATCGTGCAATTATTCTCTCATTTAAAGAGTCCCCTTTTTCCTTCTACAAAATAGGTTTAAGTAGTCTCGTTTCTCTTAGGTGATTCCAAAATTCCAAAGTAGCCTCCAGGGTCCAAAAACAGTAAAAAATCTCAACTTAAGAATTTTCAACGCCTGAGTTGACACGGGTCGTATCAGTGGACACGGGTACCCGTGTCAGCTTCTGTGAATCTTCCACCAAGCTTGTATGCTTCAGCTGGCTTGACACGGGCCATATTGTGTGACACGGGCGCCCGTGTCGCCTTCTGTTTTCAGCCTATTTCCTTTCTTCTCCTGACACGGCCCGTGTCAGGGCCCCTGCAACTTCATTTTTTGCTTCGTGATTGCACCAATCCTCTGGATATTTTCACCTTCACCTACGATTACCAAAACCTACCAAACCAACCCATCAAAAGCATCTAAAAGACATGAAATTACCATAAAATCAACACAAAAATAGATTTGTGAAAAGCAACATAACTTATACAAAATGATTAAAAGATAAACCAAAGTGTTACAAATTTGATGAACTTGTACCGAATAAGTGACAGAAACAAAGTAGAAATAGTGACTGATCACAACCCCAAACTTATCTCATTGCTTGTCCTCAAGTAATGTAGACGACAACAACAAAGTCACCCTGGAATTTCTTCTTACCACAATACAATCGATGTTCTTCGCAACTCGCTTTCTACCTTCCTGATCAGGATTCTAGATCACTGGTCCGAACTTTTTGCTACACTTCCACATCAAAATATTTTTTTACCTGCAAGCTTTTTCAAACATCTCACCAAATCTCTCGGGGTTTAAGTGTTTTTCACTCAAAATTAAATGTATACAATATCGACTCTTAACTTTGTATGAATTCTACCTTTACTACACAAGCAGATTTCACATAATTTTGGAGGTATTTGGGGTGTAAAGGGCTTGGGTACGGTAGGCTAAACAAAGAAAATGGATAAACAAAGGTTTTATTTTTGGGATTGGAATTTTTATTGTTTTTTTGGTTTCTGTTCTCAACTTATTGCGATGGGATTTTACTCCACCTCGATTCTTTTGCTCTTTGCTTCACTCAGTTTCTGCTTTGAGTGTTTCACGGGTACCTGAGTTTTTTACTGGGGAAATTATTTATTTATGAGTTATTTTCCACTTTTCTTTTCCTAGAGACATTCATGTGTCCCCATTATTTTTCACTCATTCATTTTTTTTCATACTTTCCCTCTTCTATACAGATGATCGCCCTAAACTTAGAACTTCGCAGAGTTTCGAGATTCACAACACTTATGCCGAGCAAGGGTAGGGAGTGTTTGGCCTTGGATTAACATATATGGCTATCGCAAAAAAATGGATAAGTCTCAAATGTGGTTAAAAAAGGATAAACATAAAAAGATGGGATGGCTATAAAGTCTTAGGGTTAAAACAAATAACGTGCCTCAGTGTGTGTTATCATGTTGTGTTGTTCGAGTAGAATACACACCAAATCAGAGCGATAAAGCCATACCTGAATGAACTATTATAATGATATTATTGTGTTTGGATTTATGTATGCTCACTGTTGTACCCCAAAATTTTCCCTCTCATTTTATTCAAGACATTCTCCTAGGGTTCTCAAATGCTCAAGGTTGCTAAAGAATTGATCAGACAAATTCTCCTCCTAAAGCAATGGGTCCACAACTAGGGTTTCATATTTCACAAATAATATTTGGTTTAAAAGGTCTAAAATGGCTTCCATGGTTCCTTATATGTATCAAGGAATGCTCATGTCAAGTTTCAAGCCTTGCATCACAAGTTTGCTCAATCAATGGTTCAAATGACTGAAAATAAATTGTATTGGGTAAAAAGTCAATTCTGGTCAACATACAATCAAACTTCAATATTTTGGTTAACATCAAGATTTTGAAGTCATATTCATCATTTGATCAATGGTTGATCATGATTCCTTAAGAAAAACTATCAAACCATCAAAAGTCAAAAGTTGTTAAATTAAGGTTTTCTTAAGAGAAGTCAACTGAACTTTGACCAAGCATAACTTTAACATGCTTCATCAGTTTTTCCCCAACCAAAGCTATTTTTGAAGGAAATTCAATTCTCTACATCTGTCTCTCTAAGCTTAAGTCCAAAAAATGCTTCATTTGAGAGATATGAGTCAATGCATTACAAGTCAAGTCAATAAAAAGACACTTTTTGTCAAGGCAACTTACACAAGATAAAGTCTTCAAATGCAAAAATGATAAATATAAATACAGTAGGGGAATATTTAGCTTTCTAAAAAGTTAAAGATCATCTTCAAAAGATGAAAATTGATAGAGGTATGACCAGTGCAAGATTCGAAATTTTGAGCAAATGCATGAAGTTCAAATTGAGCAAACTTGATATTTTGGACTAATGGGCCATTGTTTTAAAGTCCAAACGTGTATTACACTATTCATACACCTCTAATATTACGCATTCACCCCTTGACCTCTTTATTTTATTTTATTTTGATTTTTTTAATTAATTTAAGCAAAATTAAATGAAATAATGCAAGGCCTTTCTTACAAGGTCCAAGTCCATAAATATTTGACATAATTTGTCTTATATACTATCACCAATTCTCATACAAAAAAATGAA
Source organism: Vicia faba (assembly GCA_948472305.1). Classification (NCBI taxonomy): domain Eukaryota; kingdom Viridiplantae; phylum Streptophyta; class Magnoliopsida; order Fabales; family Fabaceae; genus Vicia; species Vicia faba. Next base: position 668,436,930 of record OX451737.1, read on the forward strand.
ACCCTTGCCTCAAAAACTTGTCAAAAACCTCAAAATTTATCAAAGAACACTAAAGAACTTCAAACCCTTATCGCAACCCTTTCACTACAAACAAGCCATCTAATTCACTTCCAAGAACTCAGTAGGGTAAGGTTGGATCGATCTCCATAATGAAAAGGGTGTAAAAGCATACATACATGCCATATCGGTTTTGAAACTACATAAATTCCATATGTCGGTTTTCCTTGTGTTTCATTGTATGCTAACTCGTTTAACATGTTCATAAGGTTCAACAATGCAGGAAGGTCTCATGCAATCGGAATCTTGAATCACCATCTTTGCACTGATCTACATGGTTTTCACCATAGCTCCTAAACCAGGTTGTTTTAGCTCCAGATAACTATCCCATTGAACCCGCAACCCTCAATTTATAGGAATAAGGTGTTTTTGGCTTGCTAACCTTTTATATTTTTCAGATTGAATAAGAAGGAAGCCAGAGAAGACGAACGGAGCTAGGGCTCCGACGCCTCTCTGGTTCAAGAAATTTCTTTATATTATACATATGTATTATCACCCCAATGGTTGAAGCACGCACGTTAAGGCATTGGTATCAAAGGACATAGGTTCGATCCAGCCTTTTGTCATTTATTTTCATGTTTTGCAGGGTAAATTTCAAAACACGTTGAAGATGTCTCCTATCATCAAGGCGCGCTTGGCCCAGTGGTGAACGTGTTGTCCGGATTCACTGAGGGAGTGGGTTCAACACCCACCCCTACCATTTGGTTTATTTTCTTTTAATTCTCTCTTCTTCTTACTCTTCCTTTTCCTATTTTTACAAAAAACCTTTCTTTTCAAAACCCTTACATTTTCATAAACCCTAAATAATTTTTAGGTTTTTACTTAATTAACCCTAATTAATTTTTAGGTTTTCATTTAATCAATTCTTTTAACTAATAAATTAATTAGGTTTTTTCGTTTTTCACTAAACTTTTTTAATTAAAATCAACTTAGGGTTTTTTTAGGTTTTTTAATCAATTTCCTTTTTAATTTATTAAAATTATTTAGGTTATTAGGTTAATCATCAAACTTTTCTATCAAACAATCATAAGACGATTTCCTTTTCCTTTTACTTTCGCGTATTTTATCACTTTCGCGTTTGTTCCCAATTATGTATCTGTTTACGGTTTGTAATAGTTTAATTAGGGTTTTTCTATTTCCCTCCATTTTTACTATTTGTACCCCAATTCCCGAAGCCTTGCAATAGCGTAGGATTTTAATTTTCTACACTTATATTTTTATGCCTTGTATATAACTATTATATGTATGCTAATAGGATTTGTATGGAAAGATTAAAAACAATCGTAGAAACCCCTAATTTCAAGATGAATAAACTGAAAACAAATCACTCTTCACACTCGCACCTCTAAGGTAACCTCACTTGTTTCCTTCGGAAACACGGTTATGTCCCTCGAACTTGGGGACGCTTTAGCATTGTCCCTCAATTTAAAAGATCGTAATCCATTGATGACCCTTTTGATGTTGCTTTCGGTAAACCATATAGTCCCTTACGATATAATTGCTAAAGCGCCCCTACGAGTTGCCTTTATGACTGTACGATGACTCGTGCCTGTCCCTTCACATCCAACGATAGGGATACTTACTAACTAATGGTAGGATATAACTATCTAAAGGAGGAGGAAAATAATACGAAAGACCTTGAGTAGGTAGATAGTTCTTAATCGCTTGCTCACATTTTTTAAAACAAAAACATTTCTCATTGTCACACTTTTAAAATATTTTCAAATGAGAACTTTGTACGCATTCTTAACCAATACAAGAATCATTACAAAGTTTCCTAACTATTGGCAAATTTTAAAATATTTTCAAAACACACAACACAAAGCAATTTTCAAAACAAAGTGAGCTAGCGATTAAGAGCGCGTAGATAACTACGGGTGAAAAGGGTGCTAACACCTTCCCTTTTCATAACTTACCCCCCGAACTCAAAATCTATCAAGGTCCTTCTTGTTCTTTTCACCCTTTCCTTATTGGATAAAATAAAAGTCGGTGGCGACTCTTGATATCTGCAACATTTGCGATAAAACGCAAACCAAAAGTCAGTTCTCCTACTGTATTACGGAACTGGTGACTCTGCTAGGGACTACTAATAAGAGGGGTTACCTTTAGAGTTAGATCATTTTAAATTCTTTCCTTGTTTTCCTTGTATGCTTTACATTTGAGGGTTGCTCGGGTTTACTTTTCTTGCAAAGATCCTACACCCAGATTTAGGGGCATTTTAGGTAAGTAGCAATAGATCATGTAAACTATACAACGTATATCGATATGGTTGAAGTGATGGCTACGTTAGTGTGGCACATTGGTTTGCACTGGTGTCCCTCGATTCAGTCGGGGAGAATACTAGGCTTCTGCATGGTGTCATAAGCACTAACTGACCTTTATAATCTTAGTTGACCCAACTTAGCCATTAGAAGGTAGTGATATAGTCGGCTTTGGTTCAGTCTGAAGTTGGTTAATACTAGATGCTACGCTCATTGAGATTCGACTCTTGGGTTTTGTTTGGTGGCAAGTCAGTTCTCGTGCTACACAAAATTTATGGGGAAAATAAGTGATATTGAGATCTCTAGAACCCGATTACTTCTTTAAGACAGGTTGAGCCAACTAAACTTCAAGAGAGTACTTATATACAAACCCCATGCAAGCCTTAAACCTAAGGCCTTTGTGTGTTTTGCTTGTCTTTGATTATCTATTTAAACATGATACCATAACATCATATCATAACTAACCATTTCAAGGACCTAGGGGATTTATCTTTGTTCTGTGTTGTAGAGTCATGACTTCCAGTCGTAAGAATACTATCTGAATCAACATCGTAAGGATACCTTTCAAGCTTGAGGAATTTGTATCAGAGGTTCCTGACAATTCTCAATTCACCAAGAGACATGGTCATCTACTCAGTTTGGTTACTATTGCCTTCCAGTAAGACATGATGAGTGTTTTTTTCCAGTTCTTTGATCCTAAGCATCACTATTTTACCTTCCTGGCTTATCAGTTGGTGCCCACAATGGAAGAATTCTCTAAATTTCTCGAAGTTCCTATTCTTGATCAGATACCCTTCACCTGTCTAGAACAAGTTCAAAAACCTAAAGACGTTGCAGTAGCCATACATCTGAAATGATCGGACATTGTATTTAATTGGGAAACAAGGAATGAAGTTAAGAGTTTTTCTCCTTAATTTCTGATAGAGAAGGCTCAGTGGTTTCTAGATGCCATGAATTTTCGTGCTTTTGAGGATATTTTAGATTTTTTGATATATGGTTTGGTATTATTCCCTAATCCGAAATAATTCATAGATGTGAATGCCATCAAAATATTTCTCACTCATAATCCGATACCTACTTTGCTTGGAGATGTCCTGCTTCCCTCCACACTCGTACTATGAAGAAGAGAGGAAATCTTATGTGTTGTATACCTCTATTGTTCAGATGTTTTATTTCGCACCTGCCCCGATTAGTGATGAAGAACGAACAAGGTTTGAAGTGGTCTCAAAGGTTGATGTCACTCACTCATGCAGATATACATTGGTGTTCTCAATCTCAGGAAGATGTCACTATTATTGATCGCTATGGTGAATTCCCTAATGTACCACTCCTTAGTATAAGAGGGGGCATCACTTACAACCCTTCTCTAGATCTACGTCAGTTTGGTTATGCTCGAAGGGACGGTCCTCATGATACGCTCATCCAGGGTGTTGTGTTCGACTATGAGAATGATCCTCAAAATTACCATCAAAGGTTTATACGTGCTAAGGGCATGGTCAACAAGATTGATAGCAAGACTTTGGGACACAAGAATTCCATTCCTCTAGAGCCTTACCTCAGATGGGTGCAATCTCGTGCTAAGAACCTTAAAATGCCCTATCCTATTATCCTACCTGTGATCCTAGAGCCTATTGTTGAAGGGGATGTTTCTCATACCGTTCTTCATCCCGATAATCCTACTGACTTCGAAGAACTACATAAGTTCTAGATTTAACTCAAGGAAGAAAGAGATACCTTCAAGGCTCAGTTCTATGTTAGTGAGAAGAAAGTACTGGAGCTGACGAAACAACTCCACGAAGAACAAAGCCTCAATGCATATGTCTACATAAAGAGAAAGCGTCCATGGGATACTTGAATTAACATTTTGCTTCTTTGTAACTCTTTTTATCGAAAGCAATTATAATTTGAGCTTGTTACTAAAATTTCTTTTATTTCCTTTTGTTTAAACAAATTTAAATTCCGCAAAGGTCCTTGAAAACATTGCACTTAAATTTTCATATCATGCATATCATCATATAGCAGGTACTTTCTAAGCAGGTTCTCTCATCTTCTTGTTGTTTATTTTAGTAAAAGATGGCACACGAGCAAACTGTAAAAGAACTTCAAGCTCAGAACACTTAGTTTCAGCAAATGTTCTTGGACTTAGCTAAAGGTCAAGACGAGTTGAAGACCCTCATCACAAAGGGGAACAAGAAGAAGACTAAAAAGCCAACAGTCTTTCTTAATATGGGGTAGAATATTCAAGGGTTTAGTTAGAAGGGCTCTAGATTTTAAGGTCCCCCTGAAGGAAGATGATGACCAAGAGAAAGATGACGAGAGTGTGATAGCTGAAGAGAATAACAACCTTGGCTCTGGCCAATAATCTGATGAAGACTATTATTCTGAACAGTATCCTCCTACTGATGACAAATACATGCATCTAGAAGATTGACTTAATGCTATGGAGATACAGAAAGTGTCTGGGATGGAATTTGAAGAGTTGGGTCTTATCTCGGGGGTTATTATCCCTGACAAGTTCAAAGTTCCTATCTTTTCCAAGTATGATTGTGTTTCCTATCCAAAGCTTCAACTGAGATCTTATGTTCGGAAGATCCAACCCCATACTACTGATAGAAAGTTATGGGTTCACTTATTTTAGGAAAGTTTGTCTGGTACACAACTTGAATGGTTCTATCAGCTTGAAGGAACCAATATGCATACTTGAGAAGACTTCGATACTGCTTTTTACAAGTTGTATCAATACAATGCTGACCTTGTACTGACTCGTGTGCAATTACAAAATATGACTATGGGCTCGAATGAATGGTTTAAAGAATATGCCCAAAAGTGGAGAGATCTAGCCGGAAGAGTACAACCTCCTTTGTGTGACAGGGAGCTGGTGGAGATGTTCATGGGCACTTTGATAGGGCCTTTCTTTAATCACCTTATTGGAAGCTCCTCGTCTGATTTTACTTAGTTGATCCTAACCGGGGAACATTTCGAAAGTGGTATCAAGAGCAGAAAAATTCAAGTGGTTGCATCTTCGAGTGTTGTAAAGAAGAAATTTAGCAGAAAGAAATAAGCTAATGTTGTTTATGGCCAGAAGGGTCGTGTTAGAAGTGACCATAATCAGTCTATAGGAGTGGTGCTAATCTCTAATCATGTGCATGTTCTGTTAGACGGTGTGGCAAGTGATCGAGAGGGGGGTGAATAGATCACCTCTTACTTTTTCAAGGATTTAAAATTGTTTTATCAAAGCGAGTTGAAAGCAGCGAAAATCAATGTCCTAAATCAATTCTGTCTACTTTGAACCGACTACTAGAAAACTTGACATGTGAAAACTTTGCTGGATTTTTATTAAATGAAATGGATGAATGTACAACTCAAAAATCTTGACGTTTCAATGCACTTATCATAAAACAGTATTTCCAGTGAATTCAGAAATATGATAGGAATTTTTTCAAACACTTGGCGTATGCTTGTATAATGATTTAATAGGGGTGGTTTGGTGAAAATGTTTGAGCCACTATGTTTATCAGTAGACTGTAAAACTTAGCACGCCAATTGATTTGCAAAATTATAGAATATGTAAAATTGTAAAGAGAAATAAAGAGAGAATGATACGCAGGCAGTTTGGTAAGGAAGTTCCCCACTGTCGTCATCGCAAGTGGGTACGTCTCCCTCTCAATTTCATAATCGAAACTGAGAACTTTTATATTAATACGTTGAATGTTTGATAGCAAGGTTACACTACACAGAAAGAAAGAAATCCCTATGATCTTCTTCTTCTTGTAAGAACCACCACTTGATATGAGCTGTATCAATATTTCCTCCAAAGTCACCAAATGATCCTCCACTTCCACGACCTGTTTGTTTAAATCCTTCTGATTTCCAAACCCCTCGCTACGGATGAATCTGACTCATGCAACCGTGGCTGACAAAACCCTCAAGAACACACCCGTTCTTGAAGGACAAACCCTCTGGTTTATTTCTTGAAGCTTCCTCTTCAACCTTCAACTCAGCTAGACTTCTTCAATACACAGCTGAACGTTATCTCAAACTGCTTGATTCAATTCAACAAGGATGTTTGATTTTCTTTGTTGTTGTTGAATGTAAGATGGTTGAGAAGATGATGAATATGAAGGAATGAAAAGCTTCTGGTTTCTCACAATTGTTTTGCACACAATCTTCTATGTTGCTGTGTTGCTTCTGAAGAAATGCTTGCTTATATTTATAACAGAAAACGGTTAGTCAAAAAGAATGTGACATGAGTCGATGCATGTTGGTCATGTGTCGACTCATGTTAGTTATATGTAATAGGATGAGTCGATACATTATGTTTTGAGTCGATACAAAATCATGTTATAGCGTTTTACAGAACCAACACTTTTATACCCGTCGACACATAATGTGTATGTGTCGATACATACTGATTGTAAATTTAACTTTTGAATTTAAAACATAGTATGAGTCGACACATGATATTATGTATTGATACATATAAGTTTCAAAACATTTTCCAGGATCATCAGAATTTTTTGTGTTGATACATAAGGTTTTGTGTCGATTCATACAAGTATTACAGGGGCATCAAAATATTATGTGTCGATGCATGAAATTTTTGTATCGATGCATGCAGTTTTTAGATTTACATTTCAGGGTCATCAAAGAGTTATGTATCGACTCATAAGCTTTTGTATCGATACATAATAGTTTTGAGATACAATTCCAGGGACTTCAGAAAGTTATGTATTGATACAAAACTTGATGTGTCGACTCATAATGATGCATTATGAGAGAAATGTAATTTTAGCTTATTCAAACATGTTATATTATATTTTTATAGTGCACACATGTATTTATTGTTTCATATATATATTTGCAATCATTCAAAATCAATCTATGAAGTGGTTGCTCACAAACTCCCCCTTTTTGATGATGGCAAATATCTGATGATGTGTCGTGATATAGTGTGAAATGAAAAAAGCTTGCTCCCCTTGAGTTTGTGTATCTTCTTCCTAATACAAGCACAATCTTCACTGACACACTCTTCTTCTCCCCCCTTGACCATATCAAAAAGAGAATAAGCAACATTTTCAAGAAACTCAGCACATAGGAAAATTTATATACAATTTCAGCGGTTAATGGACTTGGCATTCACACAGAATTTCAGGCATAAAGTTATCAATAAGTGAGTAAATAGCAGAGTAAACATAAAGTAATCACGTTAAAAGTAATGCATTGGCAGATAAAAAGTTAGATTACATAAGCACGATAAAATGTTTGAAAGAGACATTTATACAAGCACTTGAAAGAAATAAAATGAGTGAGTCAAGGGAATATGAAAAAGGTCTACTGAGAGAAGTATCAGAATATATCTTTGGTCGATTTAATCTGAACCAACAGATGCTTGAAAATCTTTAACTGAGCGAATTATCAGAATAAATCTTTGGTCGATTTAATCTGAGCAAGAAAAAGGTCTACTGAGAGAAGTATCAGACTAAATATTTGGTCGATTTAATCTGAGCCAGCAGATGTTTGAAGGGAGTAACCATCATGTAGATATTTGCCTTTTCTTGTTTCAGGGAATGACCTACAATTTGTTTTGACAGTTGTTGATGATATTCATCTGTTGATTGTTCTTTCATGAAAAGGTAAAGAGTTAGTTGTATGCAATGACATGATGTATGAAATGCATTGCGTAATGAAGTTCTCAAAATAAATGAGATTGTGCTATATGTGTTTCGTATGCATATGATATGATGTATGAATGTGTAATGTTGTTGAAGTGTATATTTGTCTGGGAAAATAAATCCTAGACTATTGTTGGGGATGAAGAGTATGTGTATTTTTAATTTTGTATAGAATGCTTCCACTGGGGATTCCTATTTATTGGTTCGAGGAAAAGCTGTAGGGGATTTATTTATTTCTATTTGGGGAGTAAAGTTTAGAAACATTGGTCGTCCGCTACTCTATTGGGAAATTTATTTTTTATACACCCTGATTGGGGATAAAAGAGATAGACAATCTTCTGACTTGTCTGGGGAGAACAATTTTGTCAGTGAATTGTAGTAGTCTGGGGAATAGACTTGAGCTGGGAAATTTGTAGTCTGTTATGGAAATAAACCTTGTTGATGGGGAAGTGGTCTGCTGAGGAAACTAACTCTTTTAGGGAAATTTAATTTGCTAAAGATAAGAAACACTGCAGGGTCTCTTTCTTCAGCTTTAGAGGAACGAACTGAGTTGGGGAAGAGAATTTCCATAAATTGTACTGATTGAGACTCCGTGGAGAGATTTAACAGGGAAGAGATTTTATTCCTTTATTTGTTATAGTGATTTGTCGGGGAGGTTGTGTGGAATGTACCCTTATTTGTGAAGACTATTCAGTGGAGATAATCTTGTAGAAGTGGCTATGGCGACTTCACTGGGATAACCTTATGAAAGGGATTATGTGGGGATTTATGGACAGCTTAAGTGTCATCCAGCTCCTAAAGTTTTTTGAGTAAATGTTCATTCATATTCTTATGTATATATTTGTTAACAGTTAATCATGTTCATATGCATATGCTCATTCAATTTTAGTCATTGGACATTTTTGCAAACAAAATAGAAAAACAAAAATTTTGAACTTTAATATGTATTTGTATTGATAATTTTCCTATAAACAGGCGATTTTTTACAGAGAGACGGAAATCCTAGTAAGAGGAAGTCGTTGTAAAAATGAAAGGAGTACAAAGTGAAAACAAATATATATATAGGCATATGGAAGTGATCTAATTGGGTTCTAAACTCTGTTATTGCCCATATGTCTTCGAACATCTCGTCCCTTGCCATCATAAGAAGTTGATTAAACCATTTGAACTTTCGACTTTGGTAATATGTAAGTGATCTAACGGGACATAGTCGTGTGCTTTTAATCCCTAATTTTTGCCTGGACCGCCCTATCGTATTTTCAGTCCACCAGAATACCCTTTTTTTCCCAAGCTGCCTTTTCAGGTTTTCGACTTGCCAGGTGTAAAATATTTTGTATATATCCCTAAATTTTTCCCAAACCCTTTTGATTCATTGGGATGCCCTTATTTTTGCCTATTTATGTCAACCTAGCGGGTTATTTTCATGCATAGTATTTTTTGACTATGTCCGCATTCACAGGGTGCGGGAAATCTTCGTCATCCATAGTGGTTAGCATCATAGCACCGCCCGAGAATACTTTCTTGACAATAAATGTCCCTTCGTAGGTGGAAGTCCATTTTCCCCTGAGATCGCCTTGTGGTAGAATGATGCACTTTATTACCTAGTCACCATCCTGGTATACCTGATGCTTGATCTTCTTGTTGAAAGCTTTGATCATGCGTTTCTGGTACATCTGACCATGACAAACAACCGAAAGCCTCTTCTCGTCAATCAAATTCAAATGATCCAACCTAGTCTAAATCCATTCGTCTTCGTCTAAGTCTGCTTCTTTCATAATCCTTAGAGAAGGAATCTTAACTTCGACATGTAGGACAACTTCCATGCAATAGACCAAAGAGAAAGGGGTTACCCCAGTTGATGTTCATGATGAAGTATGGTAGCTATGAAGAGAAAATGGTAGAATCTCATGCCAATATTTATAGGTCACAACCATCTTTTGCACGATCTTCTTTATATTCATGTTGGTAGCTTCCAATGCGTCATTCATCTTAGTTGTGTATGGAGAAGAGTTATGATGCTTGATCCTGAACTGCATGAAGAGTTCAGTGATAAATTCATTGTTGATATTGGTACAATTTTCAGTGATGATTCTCTTAAGAATACCATACCTACAGAAGAGTTGGTGCTTGATAAACTGGGCTACGACGTTCTTGGTAACTGAGGCAAATGAAGCTGCTTCAACCCACTTGGTAAAGTAGTCAATGGAAACAAGAATGAATCGGTTTCCATTAGAGGCAGTAGGCTTGATCTCTCCAATCATGTCAATTCCCCACATTGCAAATGGCCAGGGAGCAGTCATGACATTTAAAGGAATTGGAGGTATGTGAACCTTGTCAGGATAAACTTGGAACCTATGGCAAGTCCTCGAGTGGTGATGACAATTGGTTTACATGGTCGACCAATAATAACCAGCTCTTAGAATATTCTTGGCCATAGTATGTACGCTAGAATGAGTAAAAAAGATACCTTCATGCATATCCTCCACGATCTTCTCTGCTTCCTTCTTGTCCATACAACGGAGCAGAATTGAATCATGGTTGCACTTGTATAAGATACCATTTCCCAGGAAGAACTTGGCTGAAAATATCCGCAAGAATTTCTTGTCGTTGACTGAAGCCCCTTCAGGATACTCTTGAGCTTAGAGATATCTTTTCACCTCATGAAACCAAGGCTTCTCCTCTACATCATTAGTGTCAATCTCATAGCAGTGCACTGGTTCGTCAAATCTTTCGATAGTAATTATGGGAGCTTCGTTGTCTCATCTGACCATGAGCATAGAAGACATGGTAGCTAAAGCATCTGGCAACTGATTATCTTCCCTCGGGATATGTTCAAAGGTAATATCTTTAAAGTACGGGATCAAGGTCAGCACAAGCTCTTTATAAAGGATAAGTTTTGGATGTTTTGTATCCCACTCTCCTTTAACTTGACTGATGACCAAAGTTGAGTCTCCATATACACTTAAAAATTTGATTCTTAAATCAATAGCAGCTTTAAAACCCAGGATGTATGCTTCATATATTCGACCATATTGTTGGTACAGTCAAAGCAGAGTCTGGCAGTGAAAGGAGTATGGAAACCTTTGGGAGAAATGATCACAGCCCCAATTCTGTTACCTAGTATGATAGAAGCTCCATAAAAAACCATAGTCTATTGGGATCCTTGCTCAGGTCCTTCACACAGTCCAGGTTTTTCACCGTCTGCTATCAGCATGATATTCTTGTCCAGGAATTCAAAGTTCATATCTTGGTAGTCATCTACAGCTTGATGCGCTAAATGATCTTCCAGTACACTTCCTTTTATTTCTTTTAGCATAGTGTATTGTATATCGTATTTAGTTAAGATCATTTGCCATCGGGCTATCCTTTCGGAGAGAGTTGGCTTCTCAAATATATATTTGATGGGATCCATCTTAGAGATCAGTAGAGTGGTATGAGTCAACATATACTATCTTAGTCGGCGAGCAGCCCATGCCAAAGCACAACAAGTTTTCTCGAGCAGTGAATATCTTGTTTCACAGTCGATAAAGTTTTTTCTAAGGTAGTATATTGCATGCTCTTTTCGACTAGGCTCGTCATGCTGCCCCAGCACACACCCCATTGAATTCTCTAACACGATTAAGTACATGATCAGAGGTCTTCCTTCAACTGGTGGCATCAGGATTGGAGGTTCTTGCAAGTACTCCTTGATTATGTCAAAAGCTATTTGACAGTCGTCATTCTATCTTACCACTTGATCTTTCTTCAACAACTTGAATAATGGTTCACAAGTAGCAGTCAAGTGAGAGATGAATTGGGAAATGTAATTGAGTGGTCCTAGAAAACCTTTAACCTCCTTCTCGGTACGAGGAGCTGGTATTTCTCAGATAGCTTTGAATTTGGCGGGATCGACTTCAATTCCTTTTCCGCTGACGACGAAGCCTACGAGCTTTCCAGACCATACCCCGAAGATGAATTTGTTGGGATTCAACCTCATCATGTACTTCTTCAACCTTTCAAACAGCTTGTGCAAATGATCAAGGTGTTCTTCCTCAGTTTGGGATCTTTCTATCATGTTATCAACATAGACTTCTATCTCATGATTAATCCTGTCATGAAATAAAGCTACCATATCCCGTTGATAAGTTGTGCCTGCATTCTTCAGCCCAAAAGGAATGACCTTATAACAGAAGGTGCCCCACTGTGTGACAAAATTTGTCTTCATCGTGTCTTCAGGGGCCATTTTGATTTGGTTATAACCCGAGAAGCCATCTGTGATACGGTGGCAAAACTTACTGTTTTTTATTACTACTGGTTTTGCATTTTTTTTGTTTGCAAATGTACGGTAAGAAAGAGTCGCCACCGTCTTTTATTTTATCCAACAAAGGAAAAGGGAAAAAGAACAGAAAAAACCTTTTTCGAGATGTTTCTGAGTACGGGGGGTAGATTATAGAAAGGGAAGGTGCTGGCACCCTTTCTATCTATGGTTTTCCATGGGATCTTAGAAACTTGCTCATTCTTAAATTGCTTTTGTGTGTTTATGTGTTTGAAAAAGTTTTGAAATTGCCTTAGTACGATGTTTCACTTTATGGTAACCCTTGTATCAGTCCTCAAGGGTGTGATAAAGTGTTTTTGAAAACTTTGTTTGAAAAGTATTTTGAAAGTGTAAGTGTGAAAATTTGTTGTTTGGAGCAAGCACTTAAGAGTTTCTACCTACTCGAAAAAGACTATTCATTTTTCTTATTTCCTTTAGACAGCATTGTCCTACTATTAAGGAGTAGGTAGCTCCATTGTTGGATTTTAAGGGACAATCGAAATGGACGATTATGATCACTAAAGAAATGGTTAGGAAACCTTAGTAGTTACCCTAGAGTCTTAAAGATCTTTCCGAGGCAACATTCGAATGGGTCATCTTTGATCTTTTGGGACTAGAGGGCAACCACTAAAACTCCCTATACTTCATGATCATTTACCGAAGGCAACCGAAGTGGGGAAACCCTAGAAGTGAGAATGTGCAAGTGTTTGCTTTTCAGTCAATTATCTTTGCACATTTAGGGTTTTCTACTATTTTAAATTCTGATCTTTTGCATACAATCCTATTATCAATCATCTAACAGTTTATAATGACGAAAAGTAAAAGTGCGAGAAATTTAAACCTAGCTATTACAAGGCTTTGGGGAGAGGGATTACATAATCAAAACTTGGGGAAAACAGTAAATGAAAGTAGTAATAAACCTAATTTAAAAGCTATTACAAACCCGGAGCAATTACATTAATTGGAAAAATAAATAAATAAATGTGCGCGAGAATAAATTAAATGAATAATTAAGGCTTAACGGATCTAATTGATTTAGAAAATATTTTTTGGTTTTTGGAGAAAAGTAACTAATTTTGCAAATTAACCTAATTTCTAATTAATTTTAATTATGAAAAAAAAGGAATTTAAGTTACCCTAATTAGCCTAATTAATTAATGAAATTAAGTATTAAAAAAACCTAATTCTAATGTTTTTGTGATATTTTGGGATTTTTTAATTTAATAAAAAAACAATGATTTTTTTTAAAAATAATTAAAACCAATAATTAAATAAAGAAAATTAAAACCAAAAAAATTGAAATGGGCCTGATGCTGGAAGTAATTCTGGAGGTGTGAATGGGAATTTTCCAGGCCCAGAATAGCTGGCCCATCTACCTGGTGCATAATCCAGTGAGGATCACCTTTGGAGGGTTCACCATGGGAATTGGTTGATTGGGCGCTGGATCTGATCTTGGGAAGATCCAATGGCTGGATCTGGAGGCGCGTGATCGATGCCTGGTTGTGAGATGCGCTGGATCTGCAAAGAAATTGTAGGAAAAATAATATGCATACACTTGGGATCGAACCCAGGACGTTTGCCTCACGCGTTCTTTCCTTGACCATCTGCGCTGGAAGGCTTAGTTGTTAATATAATAAACAAAATAAAATATAAGTCAAATAAAGCAGTATGCCCCAAAAAAAATGCGTGTGATTCAAATCTCCCAATGGGAGTCTTCCACCTCATTGTCTTCTCCCTGGAACTGTTATTTTAGAAACTGGGCTTTTACCTACAGACGGTTTCGTAACTATAGGCTATAGTGACAGTTCTTGTGCGTGGCTACAAACCTGAAAAAATAAAAAATGCAATACAAGCAATATAAATCCCAACCAAGGGCATGGATCGATTGGAAATAATCCCCTGAGCATGAATAAACCCTTAATTTGTCCTAATTTTTCCTCTAACTAGGGTTCCCTAAATTGGAGCTCCGGAACCCTAGCCATGGCAGATGCCCGTACCTAAACTCAAACTCCAATCAAAGTATTCCAGCACGTTGTAAACATGATAACAAGCATAGATATATAATCAAAATGTGTTTATGATGCCAGAATCAAAGAAATCAAAATTGAGAATATGTGCAAACTGTGACTGTTCTTACGCTTGATTCTTGATGCTTCAGGCTTGGGGAATGAGTGTGGTAGCTTCCTAGAGGTCCAAGGATTGTTGTCTAGTCCTTGAAATTGCTTGAAACTACCTGGGGAGAAGAATTCGATCTGCACTTTTTTTTGACAAAACTTGACACTTTGTTCTTGCTCTTAGGAAGGCAGGCTGCACAAAAAACTTGTGTTCTATGGTTGCAATGCATTGTTATATGTAGTTAATCAGATTAGGGCAATAGAATTGGAAAGAATCAAAAGATATTATGGTCTTGAATTTTGATTCCAATCTTTCCAAACATGGAGATTTCTTCCCATTCTCAAGCTTGCACGATTTTCTCTTGGCTATAGACAGCTTGAATGATCTATAATTCAATGCAAAACAAATCTCATTCCATTGATTTTATTTATTTTGATTTTATTTGAATTTTAAGTAAATATAATCAAAATAAATGAAATAAATAAGTGAATAAGGCATGGGGGGTCCCATAGGTCGTGGACCATACTAGGACTGAGATTCAATCTTGAAAAGATGCGCCCATGTGGGAAAAATGCAATTTTGTGCATTGTTGACTTTGGGCAAATTTCCAAAAATGGCCAACTTTGACAATGCATATCTCTCTCAATTTTGACCCTAAGAGAGTGTTCTTGGACTTTTTAGAAAGCTTAGGATGTCCTCTAAACAACCCTATTTGTTTTATCTCCATTGGATCTTCCATATTCATGTAAGAAGCTTTGACCCAAAAGGTGTTTTTGTTGACTTTTGAAAAGGACCTATAATGTCTGAATTTATATCTTTTCATGAGTGCATTTATTGAACTTGAGGGTTGAAGATGAATTCTAGGTAATTGGATTCTCTTCAAAATGAGCCTTGGATGAGGAGTTTCTGATAAAGTATGAGAAAGTTATGCCTGGTCAAAGTTTGGTTGGCTTTTCCTATAAAAACCCTAATTTAACAACTTTTTAGTTTTGATGAATTAGGAGCATTCCTTGAGGAATCATGATCAAACCTTGATTAAATGATGGATATCACTTCAAAATTTTGATGTTCAGCAAAAATCTTGAAGTTTGACTGTATGTGGGCCACAATTGACTTTTGACCTAGTACAATTGATTATTAGGCATTTGAGCAGTTGACTGAACAAACTTCTTATGTAAGGAATGAAACTTGGCATGGATGATATTGAGGACATATTATGGCAATAGAAACCACTTAGGACCCTTGGAACTCAAACATCTTGATGAGGAGTGAAACCCTAGTTTGAGGCTCATTGTCTTAGGAGGAAGATTTGTCTGGTTAATCCTATGTCAACTTGAGCAATTGAGGACCTCTAGGAGTATGTTTTGAGTAAAATGAGAGGGAAAATTTTGGGGTACAACAGCTGCCCCTGTTCAATCTTATTAAACCTGAGGAGGTAGATTGGGTTGTCTGCCTCTCGTAATCTGAAGGTGGAAGATGATTGAACACTATAGTGCCCAGAAATTTGCACTCGTATGAAGTGAATGACGATCGATAATATCCAAAATGGGCTTACAAATGCCATTTGGAAGGCGACGGATAATTGTCGGAGATGATCTTAAAGATGCCATCTAGGAAAGATATCAATCGCATAAGAGACTTCGCCGGGGAATAGAGTCTGGGAGCTTCGGTTGTCCATTACTCTACTGGGGAAATATGAAATCGACCATATCTGGTCAGGTCCAGGTTTTACAGTGTTGTAAACTATTTTCCTGAGATAAAATAAAAGGAACCTGTATAGGGCTTTCTCGGGATAAGTCCATGCAAAACTGCGTCAAGTAATTCATGAAAAGGAGCCTGGATAGTAGAGCTATGAAAAGGAACCTGGGTGGCAGGGTTACTTTGAAATGAAAGCTTGGATAATAGGGCTATAAGAAGGAACCTGGATTGTAGAGTTACTTCCAAATGAAAGCCTGGATAGTAGGGCTGTGAAAAGGAACCTCGATAGTAGGGTTACTTTGAAATGGAGGCCTGGATAGTAGGGCTATGGGAAGGAACCTGGATAGTAGGGTTACTTTGAAATGAAAGCCTGGATAGTAGGGCTATGAGAAGGAACCTGGATAGTAGGGTTAGTTCGTATTGAAAGCCGGGATAGTAGGGCTATGAGAAGGAACCTGGATAGTAGGGTTACTTCTAAATGAAAGCCTGAATAGTAGGGCTATGGGAAGGAACCTGGATAGTAGGGTTACTTTGAAATGAAATCCTGAATAGTAGGGATATGAGAAGGAACCTGGATAGTAGGGTTACTTCGTAATGAAATTCGGGATAGTAGGGCTATGAGAAGGAACCTGGATAGTAGGGTTACTTAGAAATGAAAGCCTGGATGGTAGGGCTGTGAGAAGGAACCTGGATAGTAGGGTTACTTCAAAATGAAAGCCTGGATGGTAGGGCTGATAGAAGGAACTTGGGTAGTAGGGTTACTTCAAAATAAAAGCCTGGATAGTAGGGCTATGAGAAGGAACCCGGATAGTAAGGTTACTTTGAAATGAAAGCCTGGATGGTAGGGCTGTGAGAAGGAACCTGGATAGTAGGTTTACTTCGAAATGAAAGCTTGGATGGTAGGGCTGCGAGAAGGAACCTGGGTAGTAGGGTTACTTCGAAATAAAAGCCTGGATAGTAGGGCTATGAGAAGGAACTTGGATAGTAGGGTTACTTCGTAATGAAATCCGGGATAGTAGGGATATGATAAGGACCCTGGATAGTAGGGTTACTTCGAAATGAAAGCCTGGATGGTAGGGTTGTGAAAAGGAACCTGGATAGTAGGGTTACTTCGAAATGAAAGCCTGGATGGTAGGGCTGCAAGAAGGAACCTGGGTAGTAGGGTTACTTCGGAATAAAAGCCTGGATAGTAGGGCTATGAGAAGGAACCCGGATAGTAAGGTTACTTCGAAATGAAAGCCTGGATGGTAGGGTTGTAAGAAGAAACCTGGATAGTAGGGTTACTTCGAAATGAAAGCCTGGATGGTAGGGCTGCGAGAAGGAACCTGGATATTAGGGTTACTTTGAAATAAAAGCCTGGATAGTAGGGTTATGAGAAGGAACCCAGATAGTAAGGTTAACTCATGATGAAAGTTGAGATAGTAGGGTTATGAGAAGGAACATGGATAGTAGGGTTACTTAGAAATGAAAGTCTGGATGGTAGGAATGTGAGAAGGAACCTGGATAGTAGAGTTACTTTGAAATGAAAGCTTGGGTAGTAGGGCTATGAGAAGGAACCTAGGTAGTAGGGTTACTTCGAAATGAAAGCCTAGGTAGTAGGGCTATCTCATTTGATCGCGTAGGTTAGTTGACCCATTTGGTTTCGAGAACTGATTTTCCATTAGTTTTCTGCAGATATGACATGTATAACTTCATGAATTGAACTGTTGGAATTGTTGATGATAACCATCTTTCCTGAAAAGGTACGGGATTAATTATATGTGATGCATGAAATTCATTGTGTGATAATGTTCTCAAAATAAATGAGATTATGTTGTATGCAATATGTATGCGCATGTCATGATGTACGAACATGAAATGCTATTATGACATATCCGAGTCTGGGCAAATAAAAACCCACTGCTGTTGGAGAGTACTGGGAATTGAATTCTTGACTGTTGTAGAAAAAGTGGTTCTTCTACTTCCGTTCGGGATGGTGAACGAAGATGACTATGACGTGGATTTACTCCTTTCTATTTATGAATATTCTGCCGGGGAGAGACTCTGGTTAAGAATAACTCTGCGGGGGAATAACTCTGTTTGAGAGAGGAGATTCTTTGCTGGAAGATTTTTCCGATTCATAGAAATAAACTCCACTGGGGAATGAACCTCCGTAGCTAGAGGAATGAACTCTCTTGGGGATTGAACTTCTTTATTCAGATGAATAAAATCTGCTTGGGAGATAACTTTATGAACCACTTGCGATTATAAAATTCGACTGGGGAATATAGATGTTGGCTTTCTGGAGGAACTTTGCTGGGGGAAAGTAACTCTTATTTGGGAAAGCTGATGTCAAAGCTTTGGTTGCTTCTACTCTGTGTGGAGTGTAGACGTCACAGGGTTGTATGTAATGGTGGCCTTGTTTCAAAGATGTCCCTGCCCATGTACCATGTTGAACAGAGTAACTGTCGGGATTATGCTTTGCCCCGTTCCTTAAGTCATGAGCAACTGTCTTTCTGTTTCATATGCAAATATTTGTGAATAACAATCATATTCAAATTCATATGTCAAGAATAAACCATTGGACGTTTTTTCAAAACAAAATTGAAAAATAAAAACAAATGGTTTTGTAAAAATGACTTGTATTAATTTCTGAAATTGGCCTATAACAGGCATTTTTGTACAATGAGGATGACGCTCTAGTAAGAGAACGCCACCATGAAAATGAAAGCTATACAATATTGTGTACAAAGATAAGAAAACATATATGTGTAATAATCCAATTAAGTTTCATTTATGCTATTTCCGCTATGTCTTCGAGCGTCTCATCACTTTGCTGCTTGTCTGAAGCTGACTAGATTGATTGGTGCAGTTTGAGCATGATAGCTGATACTGAAGTCTGATCCCAAGGTGATCCAATGGGACATAGTGATACGCTTTAAATCCCTAAATTTTTCCTGGATCGCCCTTTCGGGTTTTCAGTCCACCGGGATATCCTTTTTTTCCCAAGCCGCCTTTTCAAGTTTTCGACTTGCCGGGTGTACAGATTTTTTTTTGTTTTCATCCCTAATTTTTACCCGAATCCTTTTGGTTCTCCGGGAAGCCCTTATTTTTGCTTAGGCTAGTCAACCTAGCGGGTATTTAATCATGTGTAGTATCTTTTCACTATGTCCGCATTGACAGGGTAAGGAAGGTCGTCACCGTCCATGGTGGTCAGAATCATGGCCCCACCCGAGAAAATGTTTTTGATCACAAATGGCCCTTTGTATGTAGGAGTCAATTTGCCCATGGGATCACCTTGAGGAAGTATGATGAGCTTGATCACTAGATCCCCGACTTAATATGCTTGGTGTCTGACCTTTTTGTTGAAAGCCATGATCATCTGTTTTTGATAGATTTGACCATGACAGACAGTAGTAAGTCTCTTCTCATTGATCAGATTCAGTTGATCAAGTCGAGTCTAGATCCAGTCATCTTCGTTCAAACCTGCATCCTTCATAATCCTGAGAGAAGGTATCTGGACCTCAATAGGTAGGACAACCTCCATGCCATATACCAGAGAGTAGGGTGTTTCCCCTGTCGATGTTCGTGCGGAGGTGCGGTATCCATGAAGAGCAAATGGTAACATCGCATGCCAGTCTTTGTATGTCACCATCATCTTCTGTATGATATTTTTGATGTTCTTATTAGCATCCTCCACAGTGCCATTCATCTTCAGCCGGTATGAAGAAAAGTTATGATGCTGTATCTTGAATTGCTTACAGAGTTCGGTGATTATCGTATTGTTGAGATTCGCACCATTGTCCATGATGATTCTTTCGGGCACACCACAATGGCAAACCACGTCATGCTTGATAAATCGCGCCACAAAATTCTTGGTAACCGTAGAAAAAGAGGCAGCTTCAACCCACTTCATGAAGTAATCAATGGCCACCACGATGAAGTGATGCCCATTGGAAACGGTAGGTCTAATCTCTTCGATCATGTCAATACCCCACATTGCAAAGGGACAAGGAGCCGTTAAGACATTCAAAGGAACAGGAGGCACATGCACCTTATCAACATAGATTTGGCACTTATGACAAGTTCGGGAGTGCTGATAATAATCTGCTTCCATAGTGGACCAATAGTATCCCGCCCGTAGGATCTTTTTAGCCATGGTATGTCCACTTGAATGGGTTCCGAAGGTACCTTCGTGTAGATCTGCCATAATCCTCTCCGCTTCACTCTTGTCTATGCATCGAAGTAAAGTAGAGTCATGGTTGCACTTGTAGAGGATTCCATTACTGAGGAAGAAATTTGCGGCGAACCTTCTCATAAACTTCTTATCATTGACAGATGCCCCCTCGGGATACTATTGAGCCTCGAGATACCTTTTTACTTCGTGAAATCAAGGTTTGTTTGCTACCTCTTCAGTATCAATCTCATAGCAGTACGCTGGTTCATCCAACTTCTCAATGGTGATTCCGGGAGCTTCGTTGTCCCACCTGACCTTGAACATAGATGACATAGTAGCTAGCACTTCCGCTAACTGATTCTCCTCTCGTGGGAAATGTTAAAGGTTTCCTCCTCAAAATGTGGGAGCAATGTCAGCACGTGCTTTTTGTATGAGATGAGATTCGGGTGCTTCGTATCCCATTCTCCTTTGATCTAACTTATCACCAAGGCTGAATCCCCAAAAACGTTTAAGAACTTGATCCTCAGGTCGATAGCAGCTTTGAGACCCATGATGCAGGCTTCATACTCCGCCATGTTTTTGGTACAGCTAAAGCATAGCCGAGTGGTAAAAGGAGTATGGCAGCCCTCGGGGGATATGATTATGGCACCAATGCCATTACCGTGTGCGTTTGAAGCTCCGCCAAAAACCATAGTCCATCGGGATCCTTCTTCAGGTCCTTCATCCGGTCCAGGTTCTTCAAAGTTAGTCACTAGCATAATATTCTCGTCCGAGAACTCAAAATTCATGGACTGGTAGTCATCCACAGCCTGACGAGCCAAATGATCAGCCAATACACTTCCCTTGATTGCTTTCTGTGTTATATATTGGATATCTTATTCGGTTAAGATTATTTTCCATCTTGCTATTCTTCCGGAGAGAGCGGTCTTCTCAAAGATGTACTTGATCGGATCCATCTTAGATATTAACAAAGTAGTGTGGGTCAACATATATTGTCTTAGTCGGCGAGCAGCCCATGCCAAAGCGCAACAAGTTTTCTCGAGCAGTGAGTATCGTGTTTCACAGTCGGTAAACTTTTTGCTAAGGTAGTATATTGCATGCTCTTTTCGACCAGACTCGTCATGGTGTCTCAGCACACACCCCATTGAACTATCTAGCACTATTAAGTACATTATCAAAGGCCGTCCTTCAATCGGAGGCATCCGAATTGGTGGTTCTTGGAGGTATTCCTTGATTCTGCCGAAAGCATTTTGGCATTCGTCATTCCACTTTACAACTTGATCTTTCTTCAGAAGTTTGAAGATCGGCTCACAAGTAGCAATCAGATGTGAAATGAACCTGGCGATATAATTTAGGCATCCCAAGAAACCTCTAACTTCCTTCTCAGTACGGGGAGCCGGAATCGCTTGTATGGCCTTCACCTTTGTAGGGTCTACGTGGATACCTTTTTCACTGACGATGAACCCCAAAAGTTTACCAGACCTTACCCCGAAGGTGCATTTATTCGGATTTAACCTTAACTTGTATGTCTTCAACCTGTCAAACAACTTTTGTAGATGATCAAGGTGTTCTTCCTCGGTTTGAGACATGGGGTATCATGTCATATACATAAACCTCTATCTCATGGTGAATCATATCGTGGAACAAATCTACCATGGCTCACTGATAAATTTCCCCAGCATTCTTCAACCCAAAAGGCATCACCTTGTAACAGAAAGTGACCCACTGCGTGACGAAGGTTGTCTTCTCCATGTCTTCGGATTCCATCTTGATCTGGTTGTAGCCAGAGAAACCATCCATGAAGGAAAAGATTTTGTGTTGTGCGGTGTTGTCAACCAGAACATCGATGTGGGGAACCGGGAAGTCATCCTTGGGGCTTGCCCTGTTCGGGTCTCTGTAGTCCACACACATTCTTACTTTACCATCTTTCTTAGGCACCGGAACTATGTTGGCCACCCATTATGGATAAGAGGTGACAGCTAAGAACCCAGTGTTGAACTGCTTCATGACCTCTGCTTTGATCTTCTCTGACATTTCAGGGTGCATACGATGAACCTTCTGTTTAACCGGAGGAAAATCTTCTTTAGTTGGTAGACAATGAACCACTATATTTGTGTCTAGTCTCGGTATGTCTTCATATGACCAGGCAAAGATCTCAACATAATCGTGCAACATCTGTACTAACCGCTGTTTGACACCAAGCTCCAGATTTGCGCTAATCTTGACTTATTTTCTGTCTACCTTTGTGCCAAAGTTTATTGTCTCAACTGGATCTTCATGAGGCTGTATAGCCCTCTCTTCCTGTTGTAACAGTCTAGCAAGTTCTCCAGGTAACTCACTATCTTCCTCACCTTCGTCCTCGGCTTGGTTGATCGGATTTTCGGAGTTATAACTGGCAATAACAGAATTGTTATCAATGGGATCCAGAGTGGATATGTATCTGCAGTTTGATATGTGAGTGTGTGTAAGAGCATAGCTGTGTTGATAAAGTGAAAAGCAGAAAAGAAAAACAAAGAGCGCAAAATTTGTATGCAAGAACGTCCAATGTTTTATTGATGACATATAATAACCCTAACAAATAAAACATTGTGCCTCGGGTAAGACACAAGGCCATAGAGTTTATATTGTTTATTACAAATCCGAAAAACAAGTAAGACAATTACTCCTGAACAAAAGTAATCGGCACAAAATCTTTGGTCGTCCAGTTACTAGGTCCACGGTTGGTAGTAGGGTAGATCCAGCTGTCAATATCATCCTCATTGTTATCATCTTCCGTGGCGGAGACAACCTCAATAGCATTGATTCCTGATCCATGCTTGGGCATGGGTGCAATTATGACGTTAGGCATCTCAGGAGCATCAAACTCAATCTCCTTTGCCTCGATCAGATCCTATATCTTATTCTTCAGAGCCCAATAGTCGTTTGTATCGTGGCCTGGACTCTCAGAATGGTAAGCACATCGAGCGTTTGGATTGTAACAAGGAGATGTGGTGTTGGGGTTCTTGGGAGCCTCCTTTAAGGTTTCCAAGTTAGATTTTAGCAGATGGGGTAAAACCTCAGACAAGGTCATATTGATCCGGGTGAACTGCCTTTGAGGTCTTTATACCCTTTAGCCAAAGCTATGAACATTTGCTGAAATTGGGCATTTTGTGCCTGGAGATCCTTGATACTTTGTTAAGAAATCATTACTGCTGAAATAAACAGCAAAGAAGATAAGAAACCTATTATGAAACCTGTTTATGCAATGTCATGGATGATATGCGTATGCAATGATTTCAAGGATTCTTAAAGGCTCAAATTTTCTTAACCAAAAGAAACACACGTTAATTGTATTAATAAGTCTGAATTGTTACAAAGAATGCTCCTTAGGCTTACAATCAAACAAAATAAAACTTAAAGCAAAAAGAAAATTAAGTTTCCCATGAGCGCATCCTCTTTGGTGCAATGTAGGCATTTATATTCCTTTCTTCATGAAGTAACCTAGTGAGTTCCAGGACTCTCTTCTCCCTGGCGTTGAATTGAGCTTCAAACGTATCCCGTTCCTCCTTAAGCTGAACCCAGGATTTTTGTAACTCCTCATGATCAGTTGCCATGTCGGGATGAAGAACAAGATAAGAAGTGTCTCCTTCAGCAATTGGTTCCATAATCATGGGTAGGATGGCGGGGTAAGGCATCATAAGACTTTGGGCACGGGCTCGTACCCATTTGAGATAAGGCTCAAGAGGGATGGAATTCTTATGCCCCAGTGTCTTTCTATCAACCCTATGTACCATGCCCCAAGCTCGTGTGAACCTTTTACGCCAACCCTGAGCATCATTCTCATAGTCATAGACGAATCCTTGGATAAGTGTATCATGAGGACCATGCATTCTCGCATATCCAAACTGTCTTAGGGCCAAACAACGATTATAAGTGATTCCTCCCCTAATGCCTAAGAGAGGGACATTAGGGAACTCTCTGCATTGGTCAATGATGGTAACATTATCCGAGGATCGAGGACACCAATGAATACCTGAATGTGTAAGAGTCATTAGCCTATGAGACCATCTCAAACCCTGTTCATTCTTCAAGACAGATCGGGGTAGGTGGGAAATAAACCACCTAGCCAAAAGAGGAGTGCAACATAGAAGGGTCCCTCTTTTCTTTATAGTGCGAGTATGCAGAGAATGTAGGATATCTCCAAGCAGAGTAGGTACCGGATTGCGTGACAGGAAAACCTTAACTGCATTCACATCTATGAGATGGTCCGGATTAGGGAACAGTACCAACTCATAGATGAGAACGGTGAACACCTCTTCAAAAGCTTGTAATTCCAGAGTATCCCAAAAATGATGAGCTTTCTCAAATAAGAACTTAGCCAAAAAACCATAGACACCTCTCCTGGTTTCCCAATTTGCTACTACGTCAGACCGTTGTAAGGATAGAGCTTTAGCAATATCTTCAGGTTTAGGGTCTCTTCCATACCATTGAAAGGTACCTTTTTAAGGATAGGCACCCCCAGTAACAGAGAAAACTCCTCTATAGTAGGCACTAACTGGTAATCCGGAAAGGTGAAGCAGTGATGTAGAAGGTCAAAGAACTGAAAGAGCACTTTTAACATTTCTTCATCAAGGTTTGAGGTGACCAAGCTGAGAAGTCGACCATGTCTTTCAGTGAAGGGATAGCTTTCAGGAACCCTTGATACTAAATCCTTAAGCTGAGGAGGTATCTTTACCAGACTGACTTGGATAGTGAATCTACGGGCGAGGGCCATGTTCTACAAAACAAGACAAAAATAAACCCTAAGAATCCTTGAAATGGTTAGTATGATATGCTATGTTATGATGTCATGATTATGCTCAGATATAGCATGTATAGCAAACACAATAAAATCACACAGAGACCTTAGGTTTAAGGCTTGCTTGGATTTCAAGGTAATATCCTCTTGAAGTTGGGTTGGTTCAATCTGTCCTAAATATAGTAACCAGGTTCTAAGGGATCTCAATATCACCGATCTTTCCCCCAATTTTTTTTCCGATAGACAATTGACTTGCCACCAAACAAAACTCAAGATTCAAACCTTAATGAGTGTAGCATCGAGTATCAACTGACTTTTGGTTTACACCAAAGACGGCTATCTCACTACGTCCTAACAGCCAAGTTGGTCAATTAAGGTGCTAAGGTCAGTTGATGCTTTAAGATACCATGCAGCGGCCCCGTATTCTCATTGATTACTCAAGGGCTACCAGTACACACCAAAGTATCGCATCAACGTAGCTACTATTTCAACCGTGTCGGTATACCCCGCACAGCTCCCTCACAGTTTATTGCTACTTACCTAAAAGAAATTCCCCGATCCAGGTTTAGGATCCAAACAACCAAACAGATACCCTTAAAAGTAAGTCAAGAAAGACAAGCCAAAGAAACAATTAAGAATGACCTAGATCCTAAGGTAAACCCCACTTTTTGTAAATCCCCAGCAGAGTCGCCAGTTCTGTGATACGGTGGCAGAACTGACTATTTTTTGTTACTACTGGTTTTGCGTTTTTTTGTTTGCAAATGTACGGTAAGCAAGATTCGCCACCGTCTTTTATTTTATCCAACAAAGGAAAAGGGAAAAAGAACAGAAAAAACCTTTTTCGAGATGTTTCTGAGTACGGGGGTAGATTATAGAAAGGGAAGGTGCTGGCACCCTTTCTATCCATGGTTTTCCATGGGATCTTAGATACTTGCTCATTCTTAAATTTCTTTTGTGTGTTTATGTGTTTGAAAAAGTTTTGAAATTGCCTTAGTACGACGTTTCACTTTATGGTAACCCTTGTATCAGTCCTCAAGGGTGTGATAAAGTGTTTTTGAAAACTTTGTTTGAAAAGTATTTTGAAAGTGTAAGTGTGAAAGGTTGTTGTTTGGAGCAAGTACTTGAGAGTTTCTACCTACTCGAAAAAGACTGTTCGTTTTTTTTATTTCCTTTAGACAGCATTGTCCTACTATTAAGGAGTAGGTAGCTCCATTGTTGGATTTTAAGGGACAATCGAAATGGACGATTATGATCACTAAAGAAATGGTTAGGAAACCTTAGTAGTTACCCTAGAGTCTTAAAGATCTTTCCGAGGCAACATTCAAATGGGTCATCTTTGATCTTTTGGGATTAGAGGGCAACCACTAAAACTCCCTATACTTCATGATCATTTACCGAAGGCAACCGAAGTGGGGAAACCCTAGAAGTGAGAATGTGCAAGTGTTTGCTTTTCAGTCAATTATCTTTGCACATTTAGGGTTTTCTACTGTTTTAAATTCTGATCTTTTGCATACAATCCTATTATCAATCATCTAACAGTTTATAATGACGAAAAGTAAAAGTGCGATAAATTTAAACCTAGCTATTACAAGGCTTTGGGGAGGGGGATTACATAATCAAAACTTGGGGAAAACAGTAAATGAAAGTAGTAATAAACCTAATTTAAAAGCTATTAAAAACCCGGAGCAATTACATTAATTGGAAAAATAAATAAATAAATGCGCGCGAGAATAAATTAAATGAATAATTAAGGCTTAACGGATCTAATTGATTTAGAAAATATTTTTTGGTTTTTGGAGAAAAGTAACTAATTTTGCAAATTAACCTAATTTCTAATTAATTTTAATTATGAAAAAAAAGGAATTTAAGTTACCCTAATTAACCTAATTAATTAATGAAATTAAGTATTAAAAAAACCTAATTCTAATGTTTTTGTGATATTTTGGGATTTTTTAATTTAATAAAAAAACAATGATTTTTTTTAAAAATAATTAAAACCAATAATTAAATAAAGAAAATTAAAACCAAAAAAATTGAAATGGGCCTGATGCTGGAAGTAATTCTGGGGGTGTGAATTGGAATTTTCCAGGCCCAGAATAGTTGGCCCATCTGCCTGGCGCGTGATCCAGTGAGGATCACCTTTGGAGGGTTCACCATGGGAATTGGTTGATTGGGCGCTGGATCTGATCTTGGGAAGATCCAATGGCTGGATCTGGAGGCGCATGATGGATGCCTGGTTGTGAGATGCGCTGGATCTACAAAGAAATTGTAGGAAAAATAATATGCATACGCCTGGGGTCGAACCCAGGACGTTTTCCTCACGCGTTCGTTCCTTGACCATCTGCGCTGGAAGGCTTAGTTGTTAATCTAATAAACATAATAAAATATAAGTCAAACAAAGCAGTATGCCCCAAAAAAACGCGCGTGATTCAAATCTCCCAATGGGAGTCTTCAACCTCATTGTCTTCTCCCTAGAACTGTTGTTTTAGAAACTAGGCTTTTACCTACAAACGGTTTCGTCACTATAGGTTATAGTGACAGTTATTGTGCGTGGCTACAATCCTGAAAAAATCAAAAATGCAATACAAGCAAAAATAAATCCCAACCAAGGGCATGGATCAATTGTAAATAATCTCATAAGCATGAATAAACCCTTAATTTGACCTAATTTTGCCTCTAACTAGGGTTCCCCAAATTGGAGCTCTGGAACCCTAGTCATGGTAGATGCCCGTACCTGCACTCAAACTCCAATCAAAGTATTCCAGGATGTTGTAAACATGATAACAAGCATAGATATATAATCAAAATATGTTTATGATGCCAGAATCAAAGAAATCGAAACTGAGAATATGTGCAAACCGTGACTGTTCTTATGCTTGATTCTTGATGCTTCAGGCTTGCGGAATGAGTGTGGTAGCTTCCTAGAGGTCCAAGGATTGTTGTTTAGTCCTTAAAATTGCTTGAAACTTCCTGGGGAGAAGAATCCGATCTGCTCTTTTTTTGACAAAACTTGACACTTTGTTCTTGCTCTTAGGGAGGCAGGTTGCGCAAGAAACTTGTGTTCTAGGGTTGCAATGCATTGTTATATATAGTGAATCAGATTAGGGCAATAGAATTGGAAAGAATCAAAAGATATTATGGTCTTGAGTTTTGATTCCAATCTTTCCAAACATGGAGTTTTCTTCCCATTCTCAAGCTTGCACGATTTTCTCTTGGATATAGACAGCTTGCTTGATCTATAATTCAATGCAAAACAAATCTCATTCCATTGATTTTATTTATTTTGATTTTATTTGAATTTTAAGTAAATAAAATCAAAACAAATGAAATAAATAAGTGAATAAGGAATGGGGGGTCTCATAGATCGTGGACCATACTAGGACTGAGATTCAATCTTGAAAAAATGGGCCCATGTGGAAAAAATGCAATTTTGTGCATTGTTGACTTTGGGCAAATTTCCAAAAATGGCCAACTTTGACAATGCATATCTCTCTCAATTTTAATCCTAAGAGGGTGTTCACTGACTTTTTAGAAAGCTTAGGATGTTCTCTAAACAACCCTTTTGGTTTCATCTCCATTGGATCTTCCATATTCATTTAAGAAGCTTTGACCCAAAATGTGTTTTTGTTGACTTTTGAAAAGGACCTATAATGTCTGAATTTATATCTTTTCAAGACTGCATTTCTTGAACTTGAGGGCTGAAGATGAGTTGTAGTGAATTGGATTCTCTTCAAAATGAGCCTTGGATGAGGAATTTCTGATAAAGTGTGAGAATGTTATGCCTGGTCAAAGTTTGGTTGACTTTTCCTATAGAAACCCTAATTTAGCAACTTTTGAGTTTTGATGAATTAGGAGCATTCCTTGAGGAATCATGATCAACCCTTGTTCAAATGATGGATATCACTTAAAAATGTTGATGTTGACCAAAAATCTTTAAGTTTAACTGTATGTGGGCCACAATTGACTTTTGACCTTGTATAGTTGATTTTCAGGCATTTGAGCAGTTGAATGAGCAAATTTCTTGTGTAAGGCATGAAACTTGGATTGGATGATATTGAGGACATATTGGGGAAATTAAAACCACTTAGGACCCTTGGAACTCAAACATCTTGATGAGGAGTGAAACCCTAGTTTGAGGCTCATTGTCTTAGGAGGAGGATTTGTCTGGTCAATCCTTAGTCAACTTTAGCAATTGAGGACCTCTAGGAGTATATTTTGACTAAAATGGGAGGAAAATTTTTGGGGTAAAACACCATCCATGAAGGAAAACACCTTGTGTTGAGAAGTGTTGTCAACTAAGACATCAATATGTGGTAGTGCAAAGTCATCTATGGGGCTTGTCGTATTTAAATCCATGTAATTTACACACATACAGACCTTACCGTCTTTCTTCGGCACTGGAACAACATTTGCAACCTATTGGGGGTACGACATCACTGCCAAGAAACCTGTATTAAACTATTTCATTACCTCATCCTTGATCTTCTCAGACATATTAGGGTGCATGTGACGAACCTTTTGTTTGATCGGAGAATAACCTATTTTCATTGGAAGACGATGAACCACGATATCAGTATCGAGCCCTGGCATGTCTTCTTATGACCAAGCAAAGACCTCAACATATTCGTGCAACATTTGAAACAATCTGCTATTGACATTGTCTTCTAGGTTGGCACCAATCTTGATTTCTTTCTTATCTGCCTCAGTACCTAAATGTATCACTTTGACCGATTCTTCGTGCGGTTGGATGGCCTTTTCCTCTTGTATCATGACTTTGGCGAGTTCTCCAAGTATCTCACAATCTTCTTCACCTTCGTCATCGGCTTGATAGATTAGATTTTCAAAGTCATAAACGACAATAGCTGAATTGTTATTAATGAGATACAAAGTGGATGTGGATCTGCAAATGTGTGTGTGTGTGTGTGTGTGTGTGTGCATGTAATGTCACATGGCTATTTTTGAAAAGAAGTAAAATAAAAGAAAGATAAAGAGCACAAAATTTGAATGCAAAGTTGTCCAATGTTTTCATTAAATGAGCATATGATATATGAAATTACAAACCCTTAACAAATGGACCATTGTGCCTCAGGCAAGGCACATGGTTTAAAGTCATTGTTTTGAAGGAAATTATACAGACAAAGTTCTTAAAGCAAAAAAAATAGGAAATAGTAATTACTCCTGGTTGAAGGAGATTGAGATGAAGTCTTTGGCCTTCCAGTTGTTAAGTCCACCGTCAGTAGTTGGGAATATCCAATCGTCGAAGTCACCATTACTATCATTGTCTTCCAGAGCATTGACTTCATTGTTACTAATAAGGAGAGGTGGTCCACCAGCACGAGCACGTCGAACCTCTTTCTGAGCCTTTGAAGTAAAACCCAATCCAAATTTTCCAGATTTGTAGGGGATATCAGGAAGTTGTCCCCAGATAGTGCAGCCTCAATCTTCTACAACAGCCCTAGCATCCTTCAGAGAGGCCATTCTTGGTGTGCCTTTAGAGATTTCAGGAGTAGCCGGAGTAGCAACAACAACCATTAGAGGGATTACCTCAAATGCTTGACAGGGGGTTTCAATTAATTCTCCATCCATTTCAACGTATTTAAAAGAATTCAAATAACTGACCATACATTCTTCCTCTCCACAGATTGTGAAAATCTTCCCTTTCACTGGGTATTTCAACATTTGATGTAATGTAGAGGTAACGGCACCTGCCCCATGAATCCATGGGCGTCCGAGTAAACATGAATAGGCTGGGCGAATATCCAGTACATAGAAAGTTGAATTGAAAACTTGAAATCCTACCTTGATCGGGAGATCAACCTCTCTATGGACCATCCTCTTTGACCCGTTGAAGTCTCTCACCACAATATCTCTAGGTTTCAGCACCAACCCAACACAATCCAGTCTATCCAAAGCACCTTTAGGTAAAACATTGAGGGAGGACCCAATATCTACCAACACGTGCACCAGAGTGGTGCCTTTGCATTCGATAGAGATGTGGAGAGCCTTGTTGTGATTCTTCCCCTCCGGAGTTAAATCTACATCAGAAAAT
Source organism: Vicia faba (assembly GCA_948472305.1). Lineage (NCBI taxonomy): Eukaryota > Viridiplantae > Streptophyta > Magnoliopsida > Fabales > Fabaceae > Vicia > Vicia faba. Next base: position 668,468,009 of record OX451737.1, read on the forward strand.
CCTAAGCCATTATCAGCAGTTAGACTTGTAACACAATTCTCAAATTGATCAATAGTGGTCTCTTGAGGTACATGGGCGTTCTTCAAGAATTTCAGCAGAGCTTGGGCATGTGCTTCGTAGCATAACAACAAGAACAATATGGATATTTTTGAGGTGTATGTCCCAGTTGTTCAACTATTTTGTAGTCACTTTTTTAGATGATCTTCACAATTTCTTCCATCTCTTGTCTAGATGGGTCTTCAATTGACACTTCTTTTGAGGGTGCCTTCATCAAGGAAGGCTCAGTAACTTTCTCTTTACCTCGGGTAGTAGTTGGTCTATCAGCAGGAATACGAACAGGTGTTGTTGTAGTTGTTGGAGGAGATATCTCCGGAGAGAAGACCCTTCCTGTCTTAGTGACCTTACTAGTTCCATAAATGTTTGTAACTTCAGGCTCTTCATTTTCAATTATCCATCGCTCTTGCTTGACGCCATGATAATAAACTTCTGCCCCATAGTTCCAAGGCACTGCTTTGTCAGATGAATAGGGGACTGGCCCCGGTGTAGTGATGATTAAGGGAGCCACTCTTGGCTCAGCAGGGATCCTTATAAGGCCTTTAGAGGTGATCCTAATAGGAGTGTTGGAGATTATGATTATGGAAACGTCTTGAGGTATACTTTCATGTAAACTCTTCATGGACGGAGTTTTCTCGAACATAATTTCATGGTTGTCAATCAGGCATTGGACACCTTTCTTCAGCCACATACAACCATTAGTTTGGGAATCACAATGGTAACAATTTTCACGGCAGCCAGGAAATAAACCCGATCTCAGCAAATTCTTCTTAACAGTTAATAAGGGAGTAGTCAAATCATTGATGGTGGAGACAAAGGAGGAATCGTCAATGGCATTGATACCTTTACCACGACTGGGCATGGGAGCAGTAATGACATTAGGGGTTTGTGGAGGGCCAAACTCAATCACTTTGTTATCAATCAAATCTTGGATCTTGCTCTTTAAGGCCCAACAATCATTGGTATCGTGCCCAGAGCTATTGGAATGATAGGCACATTTTGCATTTGGGTTGTATTTTGGAGATGAAGTATTGGGGTTTTGAGGAGGATTCCTCAGTGTTACCAAATTTACCTTCAATAGATGTTGTAAAGCTTGATACAGTGGCATATTGATTCTATTGAATTTCCTCCTCGGGGCATCTTGCCTTTGTTAATTGTTTGATTGTTATGGTCGTTGAACTGGGGTTGGGTTTAAAATTAATACAGCTCCTACCGACTGATGACGATCATTCTTGATAAGACTTCTTTGTCCATAAATAGCATTAGTCTCTTTCTTTCCAATAAATGGTTTCTTTACAGCATTAGAGGTTGAGGCCGTAGCGATCTTTCCGCTCTTGATTCCACTTTTAACTTGCTCTCCAGTCAAGATCAAATCGATAAACCCTGACGAAGAACTCCCAATCAGCAAATTAAAGAATGGGTCAGTCAAGGTGCCCATAAACATATCTACTAATTCTGTCAGCCAAAGGGGGTTGCACCCTTCCATCCAGGTCCCTCCATTTTTGAGCATACTCCTTAAAGCCTTCATTTGAACCCATTGTCATATTTTGTAATTGCACGCGAGTTGGTGCAAGATCAGCATTGTATTGTTATTGTATGTAGAAGGCAGCATCCAAATCCTCCCATGTGTGAATATTATCCCTCTAAAGTTGATAGAACCACTCCAATTGTATCCCAGATAAGCTTTCTTGGAAGAAGTGTACCCATAACTTCCTATCGGCAGTGTGTGGTTGAATCTTGCAGACATAAGACCTCATATGCATCTTTGGATAGGAGATCCTATCATATTTGGTGAAGACAAGAACTTTAAATTTGTGGAGAATGACCACCCCAGGGACTATACCTAAGTCTCCAAAGTCCAAACCAAGCACTGTTTGGATCTCTACAGCCTTAAGTCGGTCTTCCAGCTACTTGTACTTCTCATCCTCTGGTGGATACTGCTCTCCGGAGTAGTCTTCGTCCTCAGTAATATGGTTATTTCCACCCCCATGTCTAGTTCTTCTAACCTCCTCTTCTTGATTTTCTTCATCCTCAGAAGAAGCCTCTTCTATTTGAGCTAGTCGGGTGGGCCCCATGAACCTTCTTCCCATGTTGAGGGTAACATCCCTCTTCTTGGTTTTCTTCTTGGTGGCAAGGAGTACCATCATTTATTGCTTACCTTTAGCTAGGTTGAGGGGAGTCTCTTGGATATGCGTGTTAAGTTTGCAGATCTTTGACAGTTTGCTCTAGAGCCATCTTATACTGAAATAAATAGTAAAAAGATGAGGAGACCTGTATCGGTAAACCTGCTTATGATATGATGCATGCTATGTGGATGCAATGTTTCCAAGGACCTTAAGGAATTTAAATTTGTTATCCAAAAAGGAAACAAGCACAAAAATTGTATTAATAAATTCAAGATTACAACTGTCCCTTGGGCTTACAGTGAAAAAGCAAAAAGGGTGTCAAAAGAAAACAAAATAGACTTCTAAAACAAAAGACTCAAATCTCCCACAGACGCTTCCTTTTTGGTGCAATGTATGCATTCAGGCTTTGCTCCTCGTGAAGTTGCCTTATGAGCTCCAACACTTTCTTCTCGCTTACGTAGAATCAAGCTTCAAATGTGTCTCGTTCCCCCTTGATTTGAATCCATGATCTCTGCAATTCCTCGAAGTCAGTACGCATGTCTGGATATAGAATGGTGTAAGGAATATCTCCCTCGGCAACAGGCCCCACAACTATTGGTAGAATAGTAGGATATGGCATCATGAGATTCTGAGTGCGAGCTCGCACCCATTTGAGATAAGGATCCAAAGGAATGGATTTATTATGCCCGAAATTATTGATATCAACCTTTTTCACCATGCCCCAAGCATGCACAAACCTTGGATGATAACCTTGAACACCGTTCTCATAGTCGAATACAATACCTTGAATGAGTGCGTCATGGGGACTATCTCTTCGAGCATAGCCAAATTGTCGTAGAGCTAGAGAAGGATTACAAGTAATACCTCTCATAATTCCCAAGAGTGGAACATTATGGAACTCCCCACAATGGTCAATGATAGTAATATCCTCTTGAGATCGAGAGCACCAATGGATATCTGTATGAGAAAGCGACATTATCCTTTGCGACCAATACAGACCTTGTTCATTCTTCAAAACTAACTGGGGTAGGTGAGAAATAAACCACCTAGACAACAACAGAATGCAACAAATAAGAGCCCCTTTCTTCCTCATGGTGCGAGTTTGAAGAGTATGCAAAATGTCTCCAAGTAAAGTAGGCACAAGGTTACGAGAAAGGAAGATCTTGACAGCATTGACATCTATGAGTTGGTCTGGATTAGGGAACAATACTAACCCATAGATTAGAAGATCCAAGACTTCTTCAAAGGCTTGCAATCCATATCCTCCCAAAACAGTCGAGCCTTTTTTAATAGGAACTTGGCTAGGAAACCCTTGACTCCGCTCCTTGTTTCCCAATTGGCTATAATATCAGACCTTTTCAAGTGTAGGGTTGATGCAATCTCCTCAAGTTATGGATCCTTTTCTAAACCGCTGAAGGGTACTTGATCAATAATATATACTCCTAATAGTTGAGAGAACTCTTCCATTATGGGCACCAATTGATAGTCGAGAAAGGTGAAACAATGATGTTTAGGATCAAAGAATTGAAAGAGCACACGCATCATTTCTTCTTTAAAGCTTGAGGTAACCAGATTGAGAAGTCGGCCATGCCTTTTGGTGAACGGAGAATTCTCGGGAACCCTTGATGCTAACTCTTGGAGTTGAGGAGGCACTTTTACAAAGCTGATGCGGATGGTATTTCAATGAGTGGAAGCTATACCCTACAAAACAGGACAAAGATAAATCCCTAGGTCCTTGAAATGGTTAGTAAAAATATGGTGTCATTTTGTTATGATGTTTATGATGTTATGAACAAATAATCATATACACACAGAGCACACAAGGCCTTAGGTTTAGGCTTGCATGAGGTTTATAGGTAAGTACCCTTTTGAAGCTTTAGTTGGTTCAACCTGTCCTAAAAGAAGTAGTCGGGTTCTAAGGAATCTCAATATCATTAATCTTTCTTCATCGGGCATTATTTCAGCATAAATAATTTGTTCTTACAGCAAAAATATCCCGAAAGTCCGATCTCAATGAGTATAGTATCGAGTATCAACCAACTTCAGTCTTGCACCAAAGCCAGTTATCTCACTACTTTCTAATAGCCAAGTTATTCAACTAAGGTTCTATGGTCAGTTAGTGCTTCATGACACCACACAACGGCCCCGTATTCTCCTTGATTTAACTCAAGGGACACCGGTACCAACAAATTTGTCACACTAACGTAGCCATCGCTTCAACCATATCGGTCTATGCTGTACAGTTTCCATGATCTATTGCTACTTACCTAATATGCTCCAAATCTGGGTATAGGTGTTTTACAAGTAATAAACCCAAGCATAAACCACAAATGTAAAGCAAACAATTAAAGCAAATAAAGATGATCTAGCTCTTAAGGTAACCCCACTTTTAGTTTAAATATCCCTAGCAAAGTCGCCGGTTCTGTAATATAGTGGGAGAACTGACTTGGTATTTTACGTTTTATCGCAAATGTTGCGGATAGCAAGAGTCGCCGCAGACTTTTCTTTTATCCAATAAAGAAAAGGGTGAAAAGAACAAGAAATACCTTTTGAGAATTTTCTTCAGTTCGGGAAGTAGGTTATGAAAAGGGAAGGTGTTAGTACCCTTTTCATCTGTAGTTATCTATTGGATCTTAATTGCTAGCTCACTTTGAAATGCTTTGTGTTTGTGTAAGTTTCAAAATATTTTGAAAACGCCTAAGTTTGGAAAACTTCGCAATGATTCTCGTATCGTTGAGAATGTATACAAAGTGTTGGTTTTGAAAATATTTGTTGAAAGGGAATGTTTGGAAATATGTTTGAAAATGCCAAGGTAAGGCAATTTTGTAATGATTCTCGTATTGTTGAGAAAGTATACAAAATGTTTGTTTTGAAAGATGTTTTGAAAGTGTGAGGTGTGGAAATGATTTTTTTTATGAGCAAGCAATTACGAGTAATCTACCTACTTAAAAAATCTTTATTATTTTCCTCCTCCTTTAGATAGTGCTAGTTTACCATTGGTTGGTAAAGAGCCATATCACTGGATGTGAGGGACGGGCGTGGGTTATCGTATAGCCATAGAAGGAAACTTGTAAGATGTTATAGAAATTTTCATAAGGGACTAAGATTATTTACCGAAGGCAACATTGAAGGCTCATCGAGGGACCACAATCTTTTAATCGAGGGTCTTTGCTAAAACATCCCACGTTCGAGGGACATGAGTTTTTTTATCCGAGGCAACAAGTGTGGGTTACCCTAGAGGTGCATGTGTGTAAGGTGTTTTGTTTTCATGTATATTATTGAATTAAGGTTTTGCTAGGGTTGATTTTAGTCTTGTCATGCAAACCCTAATTACTAGCAATAATATGGAAAGAGATAAATTGATAAATTTAAATGTCCTATGCTATAACAATACTTTTGGGGATGGGGGATACAAATTTACAAATGAGGATGACGAGTAAAATAAACCCTACTGACTATTAAAATACTTTGACAATCACATAAATTATAATGCGAAATAGTAAAAAACGCGCCAAGAATGTAAAGTAAGTAGAAATTGTTTTTTGGGGTTTTTTAATGGAAATGGTTTTGTAATTAACTTAATTAAACTAATTAATTTTATAAGAAAAGTTAAATAATTTATCTAAACAAAACCTAACGTCTAAGTTAATTTAAAAAAATTAAATAAAATCTAAGTCTAGATTAGTTTTAATCCTAAAAAGAAAAGACTAATTAATTAAGAAAATATTTTTGGAGTTTTAAAAATAAAATTAGGAAGTTTTTAATATAATTATTTAGGAAAAAGACGTTTTTTGTATTTTAGATTAAATAAAATAAATAAATCAAAGGAAAGTAAAAGAAAATAAAATTAAAATAAAATATTGGGGCCTGGTGTTAAAAAAGAAATTTATAGGGTATGAGAAGAAATAAAAGAGTCTGTGCCCAATAACCATTTTTGTTTGAAGTCAGAAAATAAAAAGAAAGAAAATAATGGGCTTACGTATGATTAAGTAAAAAGGGGTAAGATATTAATTATAAAAAAGGGCCCAATTCAGAAGGCCCGGCGCTTTGTTTGTCATCCAGTGTTGCCAGCCTTTAATGGTCCATGGAGGATGCTTGCACCTGGAATGTCCATCTTAGATATAGGTAGATCAGAGGGTGATGGTGGGGCGCATGGTACACGTTTTGAGCTTGCTTGCACAGGATCTGTAATGTAAATGTTAGAAAAAAGCAAAATGCTTCACGCTTGGATCGAACCCAGGACAATGCATAGTTATGACTTATACACGTGTGCTCTACCACTGGGGTGGCTATACATCCCGTGTTTAATACACAAACCAATAAATATATTACAATCTCAGTCCTGATTATAACTTCATCTTCATCCTTGTGCCAGAATGTTCATAAGCATTTTTGAAATCTGTAACTTCCTCATTTATCAACCAAATAGGAAAATGTAAACATGAAAGTTGCTTGAAATTTCATCACAATTTTAAATATGTAAATAACTTAAGTTAACACTCAAAGATGAACACAAATTTTGCTTGGTACAAAATTCTGACCTAATTTTTTTGTAACTTTAACTTTAAAATTTGCATCACTCAGGCAAGATAAATGAAAATTAAGGGCATGGTTAGCTTCAAGACAATGATGTCTACATTTTATCTTTACAAAATAACTATTAATGATGCTTGTATGAGAAGTTCAAAGTTTAGAAAACTTACCTCAAAATTGGAAAGTGTGTTTGAAGTTTAAACACTCCTGGAGGTGTTGTGATGATCTGGATAGCTTCTCCAGACTCCTAGGAAGCTAATGCAAAGCTTACTTTATGCTGAGAGTGCTTGAATCTTCTTGTAGAAGTCAATGTGCAGGTTACTGTTTTATGAAATGGAAGATTGTGATGGAGGTGTTGCAGTTGTGAAACAGGGATGGGGATGAGTTATATTTGACGTAAGGAAGCTTCGAAAATGATTTAGATGGAAAACACACGAGTGCATTATGAGATTGGAGTTTTTGGACAGAAATGACAAACAATGGAGGGTTTGATGCAATTATGAGTTTGAGGGAGTTTGCGGGAGTTTCAAGGCTTGTGAATTTACCCGTTATGTTACAAATAACCTCTCTATTTATAGGCAAGAGGTTTGGAAGCTTGAAGGGATCAGAAACAAAAGATCACATGTTATGGTATTGAAACTTGATTTTGAAGCAAGCTTGACAAACATGGTTTCAATGCATAGTACAAGGGCTTATATTGTAGCTAGAGGCTTTAAACATGTTTCTTCTGAGCATACATGTTGAGTGTGATCAGAACAAATAAGTTAGAGGCTCAAGACAAGTTAACTTTGTGATTAAAGTCACTTTTCCAAAATGGAAGTGTGAACTTTCTTCCCTAAATGGCATGATCACTTGGACAAAGGCTCAAGCTCTTGGATCATAGCTCAATTAGTTGTGTAAACATCTTATTATGGATAGATTTGCAAGTCAAGAGGCTTGCAAAGTAAGATTATGCAGCATAGTTGTGAGATTGGATCATGTGTTCATCAAGAACATGACTTGTAATTCAAGAATGGATGCCCAACTTCTTCTCTTTGATTCTCCTAGCTCAAGTGTGATCTCTTCAAGTTCTTTGACATTTTGGAAAGCTTGAAAAACTGTACACAACCTTCATGTTGACCACTTTGGCTAAATCATCTTGGAACTAGGTGAAAATTGGTCAAGAAGTTAGGTCAAAAATCTGCCTAAACTAGTTGAAAATTTCACTAAGTTTTTTAGGAAAAATGTCATGACTTCATGAGCCTATATCTTCAAATATAAGCATTTTTGGACATAAAACCTCTAATACAAAGTTGTAGAGTTCATCAAGATCTACAACTTTCATGTTGAAAATATTCCTTGAATCATCTTGCATCTTGGTAAAAATTTGTCCTGAAGTATTGAAATTATCAAGGTTAAAAATACTTAGAAATTTTCTAAGTTTTGAAAACTTTAACTTTTTGTGGACTTTCTTGACTTTCTTGATTCTTGATGATCAAGTTTGATATTTTTGAGTATCTTGATGAATCTTGACCTTTGAAATTCAATGTTGACCAAAAGTCAAAGTTTGACTTTTTGTGTATCAGTTGACTTTTCATCATTTGATCAAATTTCAACTATCAATCAAATGATCTTGAGAAGTGATTTGAGACATGAAATTAGGTCAAGGTATTGTGTTTGAATCATTATATCATGCTTTAAGCCATTAGGTCATGTACTAGGTCAAAAGTCAATGATCAATCATTCTCAGTCAAAACCCTAATTTTTACCATTTTGCCCCTTTGATGATTTGAATGTTTTTCTTGAGGAATTGTGATCAATCCTTAATAAATTTATGAATACGACTTAAAAATTTTGATGTTGCTAAAAAATCTTGAAGTTTGACTGTAGTTTAACCATAGTTGACTTTTTACCCAATACAATTGATTTTCTATCTTCTGAGCAATTGACTGAGCAATTTTGAGATGCAAGACTTAAAATTTGGCATGAGCATTCTTGGAGACCTATAATGAACCATGAAAGTAATTTGAAGCATCAAAAGTCCAATTTTCCTTGAGAAAACCAAAACCCTAATTTGTGGGCTCAATGCTTAGAAGGTGAACTTGTCTGATCAAACTCTTGGAAATTCTTGAGCATTCGAGATCTCTTGTGAGAAATGTATTGAGAAAAGAGAGGGAAAATTTTGGGGTACAACAGGTTGAAAACATGGTTCCGATACCAAAGAAAGATGGCAAGGTACATATGTGTGTACCCTACAGGGATCTGAACAGGGCAAGCCCCAAAGATAACTTCCCACTGCCATATATAGATGTTTTGGTCGATAACACCGTTCAACACAAGGTATTCTCCTTCATGGAAGGCTTCTCGAGTTATAATCAGATCAATATGGAACCTGAAGACATGGAGAAAACAACCTTCGTCACACAATGGGGCACTTTCTGCTACAAGGTTATGCCTTTTGGGTAGAAGAACACTGACGCAACATATCAACGTGCCATGGTAGCTTTATTCCATGATATGATCCATCACGAGATTAAGGTTTACGTTGATGATATCATAGCCAGATCACAGACTGAAGAAGAGCATCTTGACCAGCTACACAAGCTATTTGAGAGGTTGAAAAAGTACAAGCTGAGGTTGAATCCGAACAAGTACAATTTTGGGGTGAGATCCGATAAGCTCCTGGTTTCGTTGTCAGTGGTAAAGGTATCGAAGTTGATCCCGCTAAGTTCAAAGTTATTGAAGAAATCCCTTCTCCCTGTACCGAGAAGTAAGTTATAGGTTTCTTGGGACGATTGAACTACATTGCTCGATTCATTTCTCATTTGACCGCTACTTTTGAGCCAATCTTTAAGTTGTTGAAGAAATATCAGATAGTTAAATGGAACGGCGTTTGTCAGACAGCCTTTGACAAGATCGGAGAGTACTTACAAGAACCTCCAATCTTGATGCCACCAGTTAAGGAAAACCTCTGATTATGTATCTAACAGTGTTAGAGAACTCAATGGGGTGTGTATTGGGCCAGCATGACGAGTATGGTCGAAAAGAGCATGCAATATACTAACTTAGTAAAAAATTTACCGACTGTGAAACAAGATACTCAATGCTCGAGAAAACTTGTTACGCTTTGGCATGGGTTGCTCGCCGACTAAGACAGTATATGTTGACTCATACTACCTTGTTGATCTCTAAGATGGATCCAATTAAATATGTATTCGAGAGGCCCGCTCTATCCGAAAGAATAGCAAGATTGCAAATGGTCTTAACAGAATACGACATTCAGTACACCATTCAAAAAGCAATCAAAGGAAGTGTATCGGAAGATCATTTGGCTCATCAAGCTGTACACGACTATCAATCTATGAATTTTGAGTTCCCAGATGAGAATATTATGTTAATTACTGATAAGAAGAACCTGGACCATATGAAGAACCTGGGCCAGGATCCCGATGGACTATGGTTTTCGATGGAGCTTCTAACGCACTTGGCACAGAATTGGTGCTGTAATCATCTCTCCACAGGGTTTCCATACACCCTTTACTGCCAGACTTTGCTTTGACTGTACCAACAACATGGCCAAATATAAATTGTGCATCATGGGCATCAGAGTTGCTATTGACTTGAGGATTAAGTTCTTGAATGTATATGGGGACTCAGCCCTGGTGATCAGTCAAATCAAGGGATAATGGGATACTAAGCACCCAAATCTCATATCTTATCTGGAGCATATATCGACACTAATTTCGTACTTCGAGGAGATTACTTTTGAGCATATCCCACGAGAAGAGAATTAGTTGGCAGACGCATTAGCTAAAATGTCATCTATGTTCAAATTCATATGGGACAACAAGGCTCCAAGAATTACCACAATATTAGTATCAAGCCCTGGCATGTCTTCATATGACCAAGCAAATATTTCAACATAGTCATGCAACATCTAAATTAACCTCTTTTTGACACTGTCTTATAGGTTGGCACCTATCTTGACTTCTTTCTTGTCTTTTTCGATACCCAAGTTAACCACCTCGACCGAATCTTCATGTGTCCGTATGGCCCTTTATACTTGCATTAACAACCTAGCAAGTTCTCCAGGTGTTTCACAATCTTCCTCACCTCCATCCTCAGCTTGGTAGATTAGATTTTCGAAGTCATAATTGGCAATAGGAGAACTATTATCAATAGGATCCAGGGTGGATTTGGATCTGCAATTTGTTGTATGGGTGTGTATAAGAATACATAGCTATTTTGAAAACAATAAAGTAAAAGAAATACAAAGAGCGTAAAATTTGAGTGCAAACATTTATTGATTTATTAAATGAAAATATGCTTATGAATAATTACAACCCTAACAAATGGACCATTGTGCCCCGGGTAAGGCACAAGGCTTAAAGCCATTGTTTAAATTACATAACCAAAATTTGAAAGTAAGAAAAATAGAAAATAGCATTTACTCCTGACTAAAGAAGATTGGTATAAAGTCTTTAGCCTTCCAATTGTTAAGCCCATTGCTGGTTGTAGGGAAGATCCAACTGTCTATGTTGTAGCCACTATCATTGTCTTCCACAACATTAACATGATTGTTGTGAACTCCATTGTTGTTGATGCAGAATGGCGGTCTCCCAGAATTGGCATGAAGACGACGGGCAGCCCTCTGAGCTTGAGAAGTGAAACCCAAACCAAATTTACCTGAATTATAAGGAATATCGGGAAGTTGTCCCCAAACAGTGCAACCACCTTCTTCAACCACGGCCCAAGTGTAATACGGTGGGAGAACTGACTTTACTGGTTTTTGCGTTTTATCACAAATGTTGCGGTTAGCAAGAGTCGCCACCGACTTTTCTTTTATCTAATAAAGGAAAGTGTGAAAAGAACAAGAAAGACCTTTTAAAGATTTTGAGTTCGGGGGGTAGGTTATGGAAAGGGAAGGTGTTAGAACCCTTTCCATCTGTAGTTATCTACGGGCTCTTAGTTGATATCTCACTTTCAAAAATGCTATCTTTTTGTGTAAGTGTGTTTGAAAATATTTTTGAAAAGATGCCTTAGTGCGGAAAACTTTGTAATGTTTCTTGTATCATTGATAACGTATACAAAGTGTTTTTTGTCTTTGAAAATATTTAGGAAAAAAATAGTTTGTGTATGTATGAAAAATTGTTTTGTTTTGTTTTTTGTGAGCAAGAAACTACGAGTTATCTACCTACTTGAATGGTCTTTGTTCTTTTCCTCTTTTCCTTTGGATAGTGCTATCCTACCATTAGTTAGTAGGTAGCCCTATAATGGGATGTTTTTAGGGACAGGCGCGGGTCATCGTACAGTCATAAAGGCAACTTGTAGGACGCTTTAGAAATTTATTGTAAGGGACTAGATCATTTACCAAAAGGCAACATCGAAGGGTCATCGAGGGACTATGATCTTTGTGTCGAGGGACTTTTCTAAAGTGTCCCACGTTCGAGGGACATGATGTATTATTTTTCTGAAGGCGACAAGTGGAGGTACCTTAAAGGTGTGCATGTGTGAGTGTATTGTGTTTCAGTTATTTATCTTTAAACATTTAGGTTTTTCTACCGTTTGTTTTCAGATCTTATCATGCACGCCTATTAACATTCATCTAGCAGTTAATATATGTACAAAAACCAAAAGTGAAAGAATTTAAACTATGTTATTACAATGCTTCAGGATGGGGGAATTACAAACCAAAAAATAGGGGAAAAGAAAATGTAAAGGTCCTAGATTAAGTTATTACAATCCATATGCAAATACATAATATTTGTAAAAACAATAATGTGGATAAATAAATAAAGGCGCAAAGAGGAGAAAGCCCTAGAAATTTCTAAGTGACAAAAAGAAAGAAATATTTTTGGTTGTTTTGTATTTTTTATTAAGAAATATTTGAGTTAAATTAAGAAATCCCTAAGTCTAATTAATTAATTTAAAAAATGATTAATAAAAATTAATTTAATTAAAAAAACTAATTCTAATTATTTTTGTGATTTTGATTTTATAAATAAGAAATTAATTAATTTAAAGAAAAAAGAAAATGCATTAAGTTAAACAAAACAAAATGAGATAATAAATAAATAAATAAAAAAGGTGATTATGGGCCAGATTGCAACCAGCAATCAAGGGGTAAAAATCAAAATTCTAGGGCCCAATCCAGAATTTCTGGCGCTGCAAAGTAGAAAATGGGGGGTGGAAGTCAGAAAACATTATAGACCCAATAAATCAGAGCCCAAACGCTGCGCCTAATTTGGTGAAGACAATCTTTTGATGATCCACGGTGGGAATGCATCCTTGGGAAGCTGGATCTGCCTCTGTTGGCATCTGATGGCCCAGATATGAAGGTGTTGCACCCCAAAATTTACCCTCTTGATTTAGGCCTATGTTTCATCATGAACATCATAGTGCATTGCATTCATACATTGTGATAGGATCAAAGTACTTTGGTTGCCAAGTTTTCCTCAAAGCTTTGAAGGTTGATTACATGGACAAGTTGCTCAAGAAATATCCTACCATCCAAATCTCTGGATCTTTTGAGCTCAAAGGTTATGGTATATCTCAAGATGTTTTTACCCATCTCTTTGGATTCATCATCCAAATTAGGGTTTTCTTGAGCAAGATTGTTGGCCAATGTATAAGACTTGATTTAGGGAGCCACAACATTCCTTTGATATTTGAAAGGTGTTTACACAAGGAATTGGTCAAGACACCCAGAGGATTTGAAGTTTTGAAGATGATTCATCAGTCTCCTAATGAGTTGACCAAAATTAGGGTTTTGGTTTTCATCAAGATTTCTTGAGAATTTTGAAGTAAAATTTTTCACATGGCCTTTATATGTTTGGAAGATCATATGTTTGAAGTTTTAGTCATCAATTTTGAAGGAAAGTGGGTCAATTGTTTTAGAGGGGCAAAATGGTCATTTTGGTTCAAATCAGTCAAAGTCAAAGCTGACCAAGTGAATTTTTGGCCAACCATCATTTCAAGGATGTAATTTTCATATTTCAAGTCCATTTTGGTCATTGGATTAAGGAGATTGAAGTTTGGATTGAAACTTATTCTTGAATAAACCCTAAAAGTTTCTAATTTTGGAAAATAAGGACTTAATTTCAAAAAATCATATTTTATTCATCCTTGATTAAGAAGATGCAAATGAAATATGCTTGGAAATATAAGAGAATGATCTTTCACCTCCTTTTGGTCTCATGTCCATATTGATAAGGAATCAAGAGTTATGGCCTTTTGAAGTTACAAAATTATGGGTCATTTTTCTAAATTAGTGAATTTCAAGCCAAATTTTGGGGACCTTAATGGGTTAATTTGCAAAAACTATAAAATAAGGGTTTGTATATATTTTCAAGACCTTTCCAAATTGTACTCATTTGTGTCAAAACTCAAAAGTATGAGCAAGTTATGAGTTTTGGAATTTTGTGGCATTTTAGTGAAATTTGGCAAATGTGCAAAATGGCCATTTCTTGCAAACTCAAGTTTTAGCCATTCCTCATGCTTCTAATAAAGCCCATTGGTAATTTGTGACATGATGAGGCCCTTTACTCTTGCTATTTCATGCCCCATATGGTATTGCACATGTTGCATTGAAAAAATGACAAAATTGCTCAAAATGGCCAAATCACCAACACTCTCTCATTTCAAATGATCACGGGATGGCCTTTTAAGCATGCATTACTGACTTCATTTGGCTGAAAAAATGCGTGAGAAGCATAGGAACGCACGGGCAAAAGAGTTGATTCAGTATGCACCTCATTTTTGGCCAAAATTCTCAATCTTGCCCTCCAACGGATTTAAGGACAAACTTCCACTTCTATCCTTCTCTACACACTCTATATAAGTGAAAGCAAGCAAAGAGAGAGGAGAAGAATGCGCCATTTGCAAGAATTCCATATCTGAAATTGTTTCTTCCTCTTCTGCAATTTTGTTCGATTCTCTCATTTCCTTGGTGCTTTCTTCAAAATTCTTGTGGATTCTACTTCAGCAAAGCAAGTAGATCAAGCTAGCACCCTTGGATTGCAACTGGAGTGAAGGATACAGTAGATCCATTTTTTTCAAAGGTATGAAATCTCAACTTTGAATTCCGATTTCTAGCCATGCTTCGTGTGACTTAAGTTCATAATCATGTTGTTTGAAGTCTATGGAATGATTCTGAAGCTTTACAACATTTAATTTGATGAATTATGCATGTTTGGATGTTCTGAAAGTCACGATTCAGAAGGTTTTTGTTCATGTTCATGAATTGATTGTGGATAATGTGGTTGATGATTTGATTTGATTCAAATTGCTATGGATTCCTTGCCATGCTAGCTTTGATTTGCTTTTGATTTCATGAAAAATGATGCAAAATTGAGTGAGTTACACTGATCTGAAAGTGAGCCCTAATCCTGAGTCATGCGTGCGTTTTTTGGATGTTCAGAGGTTGAAGATGATGTGTTGGCACATCCTGATTGGTCCGTTTGAAATTTTTGGATCATTTGAATTTTTGTTTTATAATTGATTTCCATGATTTATTTTCTTGCTCAAAAATGATTGGAAAATTCTGAAAAAATTATCATAATTCCAAAATAATATTTCTGACTTTGTGTATTTTTTTGATAATTTTTTGGAATATTTTGATTGGTTCAAAAATTGTTAGGTTTAAATAATTAATCATTCAAAGATAATTTTTGTTTTAATAGTTTCTTTGACCTAGAAAAATCCACAAAAATTATTTGAGACTTCCAAAATAATTTGAAAATTGATTCTGACTTTGGTTCACCATTTTTTCTTATTTTTTATTAAAAATTTAATTTCAAAAGATATTTTTAATATTGGTTTGTTTTTTTTATTTTTAATACTTTTATTAATTCAAAAATTCCAAAAAAAAATCATGTAATCTTGTTTTTGACCATAGAATTTGAATATACTTTTACTTTGTTCATTTCATGATTTTTGGTTATGTTTTGCATTTTCTTGCCCTTAAATAATAATTCCACTATTAATTGTTTGCTTTTTTGTTTTTTTTTTAATATTTTCCTTTGATCCAAAAAATTCACAAAAATCCAGGGATGTATGTTTCTAGCCCTAATATTTGAATATAATTTTGTTTGACCATTTTTATTACTTTTTTATGTAAACATTATTTTGATATGTGAATATTTGTTAATTACATAATTGTTTGAATATTATTCTCTTTCTTGACCTTTCTTAATTCAAAAAATATGAAAAAATGTATATTCTAACTTTTAAAGTTTCTTGGTGATTGGTTTGACTTTGGTTTGATTTGTTTGAGTTTTAATCCTATTTAATTAATATTTGGGATTAAAAGTCAAAATCTAGGGTTTTTGTTGCTTATGGTGCAAGTTTCATGTTCAAAACCCTTGTGCCTTGGACTTTTATTGGATTTCAGGTCATGATCATGGTTCATAAATGTATTGGGAATTTGAAAACTATTTTTCTTGAATTACTTGACTTGGTTTGGCATTTTTCCACAAATAATTTTGAAAACTTGTCTAGTTTGGTAGTTTTGCCAACTAGTCTTGAATTTTAAATTTCATTTGACCTCTTCCCCAATCATTCATGAACTTAGGCCTTGCGTTCTGACTTTTAAACACTTCCAAGATGTTGAGATATTTTTGGTTTGAATTATGGATACTTGCTTCTATTTTTGGTGTAATTTTGAAGTGAAGGTACCCAATTATGTTTGATTGACTTGTGGAAATTTGTTTGATGGCCAATGAACTTGAGTGAAGTCTATAATTGAGAACCTAATGATCATGATGGTTCTGACTTGTCCATGTTATCCCAAGCCATTTCACTTAGAAGCCTCATGTTTGAATATTTTGAACCATCTAATGCATTATGTAGGTTTCATTTCCTATTGTATTCAGGAAGTTGTGATTGAATTAATTGTGCATGATTGAAATATGTTTTCTACTGACCTTTATGGTTCTTGTTCATATTATTCTCATGCTCTTATGATCCTTGATTGACACTCAATTGTCAATTCAATATGGTGATAGGAAAGAGCAACATTCATTTGATTCTTTTGACCTAATTTGTGCATATGCTTGTCCCCTTTTGCTTATGATGAATAATATTTGGTAATTTCCACCATGATTATTCTTACTTCTTCACCTTTTGGAATACTAACTTGGTTGTTAAATGTGCGAGGTACTCTAAGAAAGTTGCCACTTTTGGCCTGAGGCTTTTGTGTTCCACTTTATTTGTGGAACACAGTTTATTATATTAGCATTATTTTTGTGTTTGGCGTGCCTGATGGTTTATGCAGGATACACATATCTATGATTGTGAATGCCATACATTGCTCATGGGATTTGTTCATATTTGATAATTTGCTTACATCTTGATGGTGCAATTATTGACTCAATTTGTCTACTGATGCCAGCTTGCTTGAAGTTTCTCTGGGTTTCTTTTTATTCTTGCTTGATTGCTACAGATATTTATCTTTTTGGTATTGTACTACCTCCTTTCTCCCATTTTAATTTTGCATAATTCTCTGATTGCATGATGGGATCTCTGTTGCTGATATATGTCAGGAGGCCCTCTGGTTTTTGTCTGATTGCATATATTTTGTTTATTGTTGATCGATGAGTCACTCAATTTAGATATTGAGATCACGACTTCGCTCTTATTGCATGCTCCCTATAGGATGTTTATTGCTTTTCTTCTTTAATTGTTGATCGATGAGTCACTCAATTTAGATATTGAGATCACGACTTCGCTCTCATTGCATGTTCCCTATAGGATGTTTATTGTTTTTCTTCTTTAATTATTGATCGATGAGTCACTCAATTTAGATATTGAGATCACGACTTCGCTCTCATTGCATGTTCCCTATAGGATAGTTTTTTTAAGCTTTCTTTGACATACTGATTAAGGTAGTAATCCATGTATGCTAACATAGGATAGGATCTTCCTTTATCCCCAACCTTAGGATCAACTTTTGTATGATAACACTAGGGATAGTGCTAGGCTAGTTCCCCTTAGTTGTTTTCCCTTTATTTGCATCTTGCATCTTAAAACAAAAACCTACTTTCTTGGCAAATCATAAGACACCTCTAATAAATTCAAACTCCTCTTCAGAATAAAAGATACAAACCAATTTTACTTTGTCCATGTTATCTCGAAGCCGATGTTTCGCCAGCGCACATGTTTTGTGATCCCACATTGATTCTCAATATCATTGTTAGGTGAGATGTTTTGTCATCTTTGCCATGATATCTTGTTATCTCTTAGCCGATGTTTCGCCATCACACACTTGTTTGAAGCCGATGTTTTGCCATCGCACATGTTTTGTGATCCTACATTGATTCTTAATATCATTGTTAGGTGAGATGTTTTGTCATCTTTGCTATGATATCTTTGTTATCTCTTAGCCGATGTTTCGCCATCGCACACTTGTTTGAAGCCGATGTTTCGCCATCGCACATGTTTTGTGATCCTACATTGATTCTCAATATCATTTTTAGGTGTGATGTTTTGTCATCTTTTCCATGATATATTTGTTATCTCTTAGCCGATGTTTAGCCATCGCACACTTGTTTGAAGCCGATGTTTCATCATCGCACATGTTTGTTATCCTACTTTGACCCACAATGTCACTGTTAGGTGTGTTATCTTACCATTTGATGTCTTGCCATCTTTGACATGTTACGTTGTTACTATTTAGTCGATGTTTGATCACCTCATTTGTTCGTTGTTCCTTTCGATGTTTTTCCATCTTGACTATCTTTGTTTGTCTTAACTAAAAAATACAAACCAACCAAAACACTTAAGCCGAACTACGGCTGCTCTGGTTCCTTAAAAGGGATACGTAGGCATTGGGGTAGGGCCCAACCGAGCACAAATTTTATTTTCCCTACATTATTTTCTTTTCTTTTGCATGCATTCCCTTTTCAATTGTAAGCCATAGACATAGGATTTGACCACACCCATTAGATTAGACAACAAGAGTGGATACCGTAGAGTACTATGGGTGTGTGGGGTGCTAATACCTTCCCCTCGCGTAACAGACTCCCTTGCCCGATCTCTCGGTCGAAAGACCGTGATTTCTCCCTTTCCAGGTCTTCTCGATGTTTACCTTTCCCTCCATATGGGATAAAATCTCGGTCAAAAGACCGTGATTTCTCCCTTTCCAGGTCTTCTCGATGTTTAACTTTCCCTCCATATGGGATAAAAGACGTTCGGTGGCGACTTCATTGTTTGATGATTTCCAGCCGGTGGTTTCAGAAGGCCCATAACATGCGTGTGGCTTTATCTAACATTGGATCTAAGGAGGAAATGTGAGAACAAATAAAAGACAAAACTTAGGGATCGAACCCAGGCTCTCAAACTTTACACATGCGCGCTTTACCACTAGATCATCCTACTCATTCATTAGTTATGACAACATGATAATATTATATAGGAAAACGAATCAGAAATTATTTAAATAAAAAACATGCGCCCAAGTGGGGCCCTATTATTTTGAATGAGTGAATCAGGGAGTGTGATTTGGACACACAAGCTCAGGGAGGGTCAAACCACCACACGTGGTGGTTGACCTCCTTCTTCTCTGGCCAAGCGAAATTTTGATCTTCAAAAACAAGCAAAATCACAATCCCAGATTCTGGCTACCCTCCCTAATTCGTATACTACGAATCCAACCATGGTACGGGTTTGGTCTGAAATGGCCTGTATCGCCCAGCTCGATGCTTAACCACTTTGAAACCCTAACAATGGCAACCTGCATTCGAAGCCTCTAATCTTTCATGTAATACGTTAAAAAAATTCAAATGATGGTATGAACACGAATATATGCTTTGAATTCATTTAAACTACATGTATTAAGAGATTCGGATGCAAGAATTTTACCAAAATGGAGTGATTCGCTTTGGTAGTTTTAGGATGCTTTAGGCGTGGATATGGATTGATATAACCTCTTGGGAGTCTCAGGAACACGATGCAAGGCCTGGTTTTGATGAATCTATGCTGGAAATGGACTTTCGAATTTTGACAACTTTGGATATTTTTTTGAAATTTTGAGAGCTCTTCTTAGACAATGTATGTGTGTCCTTCTAAATTACTTTGGATCCACTTTTATAGAGGAACGAGTGAGGGTAGAAATAAGGCAAGAAATCAAGGCATTATGACATGGTTTTAACACCAAGATCAATTTTCAAACATCTCCAAAAATGAGATATTCTTGCCCATTTTGTTTTGCAATGAACCTGGACAGGTTTGATGCGTTTTTGCATGAATTTGGGCTTCCTATACTCGAGCCCATAAGCCTTGCATGCTTAGCCCATTAGTTTTTTTCTCCTTATGTGAGTTAATTCATATTTAAAAGAATAAATACTCAAATAAATAGAAATTAAAATCACAATAGTGCATGGTTAGTTTTAGATGTCCTTGGGCATGTCATAAACATATTTGAACCCTAAAAGTTAGTCCACTAACCTAGAAATGCAATTCTGTTCAAAGTTGACTTCATGCATTTTCACAAATTTGCCCAAATTATGTAAACCATAACTTTCTCAATTTTTAACTTTTGAAGATGATCTTGGACTTTTTGGAACGCCCATGATGTCCTCTATAATCTCTATGTTGACCAGTTTTGCTTTTGAAGATATTATGTTGAGGTAAATTTCCTTGACAAAAAGTATCTTTTGTTGACTTTTGAAAATGACATGTAATGTATGGGATCATATCTTTCAAATGAAGAATTTTGCGGCCTTGATCATAAAAAAAGTTGTAGATAATTGAATTTTCTTCAAAATGAGCTTTTTTGGGGGAAAAGTTGATGAAGCGTGTGAAAGTTATGGTTGGTCAAAGCTCAGTTGACTTCTCCTAAGAAAAACCCTAATTTGGCAATTCTTGACTTTTGATGATCTGAGAACTTTCCTTGAGGAATCATGATCAACCCTTGATCAAATAATGAATATCACTTAAAAATATTTATGTTGACCAAAAATCTTGAAGTTTGACTGTATGTTGACCACAGTTAACTTTTTAACCAATACAGTTGATTTTCAATCATTTAAGTCATTGACTGAGCAAACTTGTGATGTAGGGCTTGAAACTTGACATGAACCTTGTTAAGGACCAATGAAGAACCATGGAATCCACTTGTGGCATTTTCAAACCAAATTTATTTGAGAAACTCCAAACCCTAGATGTAGGCCTTTGGTTTAGGAGGTGCATCTTGACTAGTCAACCCTTGAGTGTTTTGAGAAGCCTTGAAAGAATGTCTTGAAGAAAATGGGAGGGAAAATTTTGGGGTAAAACAGCTTCCCCTGTTCAATCTTCTTAAACCTAAAGAGTTAGATTGGCTTGTTCGTCATTCGTGACTTGAGGGTAAAAGATTATTGAACACTTAAATGCCCAAAAATTTACACTCGCCTGTGCAAAAAGTAGCATTGTTGGTTAATTGTACTGGGAATGGGCTTAGAGATGACATTAGGAGAGGTGATAGAGAATTATCAGAGATGGGCTTATAGATGCCATCCAAAGGTGATGGAGAGTCGTCAGAGATGGGCTTATTGATGCCATCCAAAGTAATTGTTGATAGAAATATAGGAATAAGTATATGATTGACTTGGTCTTTAGGAGACGTATCCGGAAGGGGTCTATGCCCGACTACTACTTTAATAGGTAATGGAAGGAGTCTACGCCCGACTGCTACTTCAATAGGTATTAGAAGGAATCTATGGCGACTACTATTTCAAAGGGTACTAGAAGGAATCTATGGCAACTACTACTTCAAAGGGTACCATAAGGAATCTATGGTGACTACTACTTCACAAGGTACTGGAAGGAATCTATGGAGACTACTACTTCAAAGGGTACCATAAGGAATTTATGGCGACTACTACTTCAAAGGGTACCAGAAGGAATCTATGGCGACTACTACTTCAAAGGGTACCAGAAGGAATCTATGGCGAGTACTACTTCAAAGGGTAGTCGCCAAAAATATCTCAAGGACTACTAGTTTCTGAAGAAATTTTTTTGGTCATGTAGATAGTTGATGATATTTGTCTGTTTATAGACTTTACCTGAAAATATAAAGGGTTAGTTGTATGAAATGTCATGATGTATGAAATGTATTGCGTAATGACATTCTCAAAATAAATGAAACTGTGCTATATGTGTTTCATATGCATATGCTATGATATTGGTAAATGATGGTGAATGTGAAATGTTAATTGAAGTGCATTCACAAATTTGAGCAGCATCTTAGTCTGGGGAAAATAAATCCCTGATTGTTGCTGGGGATGAAGAGTATGTGTATCTTCGATCTTCTGGGGATTGTTTCCGATGGGGACTCATGCTTTCTTGTTTAAGGAAACTTCGTTGGGGAACATTGATTTCTTGCTTTTTGCTTGAGGAAACTCTGTTGGAGAGTGTTAATTCCTGCTTGGGGAGAAGAGTTTAAGAACGTTGGTTGTTCATTGCTCTACTGGGGATTTTATACCCTAATTGGGGATAAAAGAGATGAATATTCCTTCTGAGTCGCCTGGGGACGATAAAGTTGACTGACAATCTGGTCCGGTTTCAGGTTCTTGAGCAACTCCCTGGGGATAGTGACGACTTCACCGAGGAGAGGAATTTAGCCAGTGATTTGTGGTAGAATCTCACTCAAGCTGGGGAGTGTCAGAATAAATCTATGCCTTGATTGTATATGAGGATGTATTGAATGGGTATCATAATGATATCCATATCTGGATTATATCTGAACCGTATCTGGAAGATGCATTGAATGAGTATCAGAATGACATCCATATCTGGATCGTATATGAATTGTATCTGGAAGATGTACTGAATGAGTATCCGAATGACATCCATATCTAGATCGTATCTGAACTGTATCTAGAATGAATGTCAGAATGAATCTATATTTAGATTATATCTGAACTGTATCTAGAAATAGATCTAGAATGAGTGTCAGAATGAATCTATATTTAGACTGTAACTGAATTGTATCTAGAAGTG
This sequence comes from Vicia faba, assembly GCA_948472305.1. Classification (NCBI taxonomy): domain Eukaryota; kingdom Viridiplantae; phylum Streptophyta; class Magnoliopsida; order Fabales; family Fabaceae; genus Vicia; species Vicia faba. The sequence goes on from OX451737.1 coordinate 668,490,676, forward strand.
GATCTGTAACGAGTGTCGGAATGAATCTATATTTAGATTGTAGCTGAATTGTATCTAGAAGATGATCTAAAATGAGTGTCAGAATGAATCTATGTTCAGATTGTATCTGAAATGTATCTAGAAGTGGGTCTAGAACGAGTGTCAAAATGAATCTATATCTAGACTGTATCTGAACTGTATCTGGAAGAGAATCTGTTTGGGGAAATAAACCCTGTTGATGGAGAAATACTCTTGCTGAGGAAACACCCTTGTTAAGTAAATGAACTCTGCTGAAGAGAAGAAGTCTGAAGGGGTTTTAAAAATTCATTTTTAGTAAAAAAACAAAATTTTGTAAGAATATGAATTCAACTCAGGATTTATAATAAACCTTACAGGAGTCAGGATACCTTTTGTAACAGTATGCTTTCGAACTAACCCATACTTCAGTTAGGACTTCTAAGGGTTGTAACATGGTTTGGTTCATAGTTTAATAAACAAAGGATAAAGGCTCAAACTTTGTTTGTACCCAACCTGTTCTTCATGATGTTCTTCAATACTATACTCAGTTAATTGTGCGTTTAGATCCCAATTGAATTTTGAATCTTTGCCCTGATATTCCGATGATGGTTTGGATATTGAAAGTTTTATTTGAGAAGGAGGTCATTTTTGTAACCTTTTCTTTTTGTTGAGGATTTGCAGCGACCTCTTTTTTTTATTTTATTATCCCTACCTTTTTCCTGAACTATTTCTTTTGTGATTACAGTCAGCGGGATGCCCCAATTTTTTCCTTAATTCTCCTTCATAAGTTTTGACTTAGCGGGCTTTTCTTTTGAGATATAATGACTGCCTATTTTAATAATTATGCGGAATCATCACCATCTTTTGTTTTGGAAGGATACCTCTGACACTACTCGTCGTATAAAAAGGGAAAGCTTATGATTGAATGTGCCATTGAATTAACTGAGAAACTACCCTGCCCTAGGTTATGATTAAAGGTTTCAATTTGTGTGAAAAAGAAAACTCCTACTTCTTAGGCTCAAAGTGGTTGACTAGGGATTATATTCCTTATAACTCCACTATTTAGGATTTGAAACAACGCATGTACATCATCATCCAAGTCTGTTCAAAAGTATACTGTAGAGATTGTGGTATCTTTTCGTTATCCTCCCTCTAAAGGCTTATAGTTTTTTAATTGAGAGTTGAATATCACAAAAAGGAAGTAAAAACATAGTTTAAATATAGTGAAAACTAATGGATTAATTCAAGACAAACATATGCAATGCATTAATGGAATAACAAAGTTTGAAATAAAATAAGTGTTTGAACAATCAAAAGAAATTACAATTTAAGAATTCAAATGAAATAAACGCTTTCAATCTTGGCCATGATTTGGCATGGCAGCAATGATCACATTGGGAGCCTTAGGAGGGTCAAATTCAATCTCCTTGTTGTCAATCAAATCTTGAATTTTGTTTTTCAAAGACCAGAAGATGTCGGTGTCGTGCCCAGGACTATTAGAATGGTAGGCACACTTCGCATTCAAATTGTACTTAGGAGAGGAGGTATCGGGGTTTTGAGGAGGATCCCTTAGTGTAATCAGTTTCGCGTTTATAAAATGTTGTAACACTTGAGACAATGGAATATTAATCTTAGTGTACTACCTTTCTTGAAACATTATCCTACGCATATTGCCCTGTTGTTTTTGAACAGGTGTAGGATTAGAAATTAACACCACTCCCACGAACTGGTGGTGGTCATTTTTACTATTGCTCCTTCGACCATAAAAAACATTAGTTTCTTTTTTACCAACAAAGGAATTCTTCACATCACTAGAGGTTGAGGCCATTGGGATCTTCCCACTTTTGATACAGATTTCAATCCTTTCCCTAGTTAGAATCATCTCTGTAAAACTAGATGAAGAACTCCCAATCAGCATATTAAAGAACGGGTCTGTCAGAGTTCCCATGAACATTTCTACCATTTCCCGATCAATCATAGGAGGTTGCACCCTGCCAGATAAATCCCTCCATTTATGTGCATGTTCCTTGAATCCTTCCTTTGATCCCATGGACATATTATGCAATGGCACTCGAGTTTGTGCCAGGTCAACATTATATTGGTATTTCTTGTAGAAAGCAGCAGCCAAGTCTTCCCAGGTATGAATGTTGGTTCCTTCCAGTTGATAGAACCATTCCAGTTGAGTGCCAGCCAAACTTTCTTGGAAGAAATGGACCCATAACTTCCGGTCAGCAGTGTGACACTGGATGTTTCTGACGTATGACCTCAAGTGAAGTTTAGGACAATAGACCCCGTCATATTTTGCGAAGACAAGGACCTTGAACTTAGGAGAGATAACCACCCCTGGAATCAACCCTAGTTCACCGAAATCCAATCCTGGTATCTTCTGGACCTCCATAGCCTTGAGCATATCCTCCAATTATCTGTACATGTCATTAGCAGGAGGGTATTGTTCATCCGAGTAATCCTCGTCTTCAGAACCCTAGTTATTCCTATCTTCGGGCTTAATGTTTCTATCCTCTTAATCTTGGTCGTCATCTTCATTAGAGGAGACTTTAACAGCTTGAATCGGTTGGGCCAAACCTTTGAATCTCCTTCCTAGATTAAGGACAGTAACTGGCTTCTTAGTCTTCTTATTTTGCTTAGCAAGCAGCGTCATTATTTCTTGTTGCCCCTTGGCCAAATTTAGAAGGGTCTCCTGGAATTGTACATGCTGAGCCTGGAGATCTTTGACATTTTGTTTGAGGGCCATTTTTCTGCTGAAATAAACAGCAAGAAAAATGAGAAACCTGTACTAGAAAACTTGTTCATGAAATGATGCATGATATGTAGATGCAATGTTTTCAAGGATCTCGCGCGGTAAATAAATAAAATGTTAGAATTCGACTACAGCTTTGACTTAAGAACTTCGTATCGTTGAATGTCCTTCTACGAGAATCAAGCACACCATTTCGAGTGGGTTATAGTCTCTGAATCAAGTTATCGTACATTGGTCTTTTGACGGCATTGGCTAGATGAAAATAAATCCAATTTCTAGATATCGGTTCATGATACTTTGGCGGCATTTGGTTAGAGGAAAATAAATCCTCTTGTCCCTTGCTAGGCGTATGGTTTATGATAACCTGCATCACAGGCCCTTGTGATCCTTGAAATGGTTAATGAAAATTCTATGGCATGATGTCATGATGTTATGCACCAAGCAAAAGTGTAAGGTGATGAAAACAAGTAAGTCTTGCAAGAAGTCTCAGTTATTGGATAATGAATACAAATAATTCCTATAAGGAGTTCAAGTTGTTAGATAATAGATGCAAACAAGTCACACAAGTAGCCTTAGGTTCAGGCTTGTATGGAGTTTGTAGGTAAGTAGCCTCTTGAAATTTAGTTGGTTCAACCTATCCTAAAAAATGTAACTGGGTTCTAAAGGATCTCAATATCACTGATTTTCTTCATCGGGCATTGTTTCAGCTCAAGCGATCTTTTCTCGCGGCCGAAATATCCTGAAAGTCCAATCTCAATGAGTGTAGTATCGAGTATCAACCAATCCTCGGCCTCAATTTTTCACCGAAGCCAGCATCTCACTAATTTCTAATGGCCAAGTTTGTTCAACTAAGGTTCTCAGGTCAGTTAGTGCTTCATGACACCACACAGCGGCCCCGTATTCTCCTTGATTCAACACAAAGGATATCGATACCAACAAACGTGTCATACTAATGTAGCCATCGCTTCAACCATGTCAGTATTACGCTGCACAGTCCCCACGATCTACTGCTACTTACCTAATGTGCCCCAGATCCGGGTATATGATCTATACAAGAATACCCAAACATAACCCAAAATGTAAAGCAAGCAAATCAAACAAGTTAAGCATTTTAAATGTGAACTATCTCTAAGGTAACCCCACTTTTAGTATTTCCCCAGCAGAGTCGTCAGTTCTGTAATATGGCGGGAGAACTGACTTTACTGGTTTTTGTGTTTTATCGCAAATGTTGTAGTTAGCAAGAGTTGCCACCGATTTTTCTTTTATCCAACAAAGGAAAGGGAGAAAAGAACAGGAAAGACCTTTTTAAATATTTTGAGTTCGGGGGTAGGTTATGGAAAGGGAAGGTGTTATCACCCTTCCATCTGTAGTTATCTACAGGTTCTTAGTTGCTAGCTCACTTTGAGAATGTTTTTTTGTGTAAATGTATTTGAAAATATTTTTGAAAAGATGCCTTAGTACGGCGAACTTTGTAATGTTTCTCGTATTATTGAGAATGTATACAAATTGTTTCTTGTCTTTGAATATATTTAGAAAAGAGTTTGTGTATGTGTGAAAAATTGTTTTGTTTGTTTTTGTAAGAAAGCAACTATAAGCGGTCTACCTACTCGAATGGTCCTTGTTCTTTTCCTTTTTTCCTTTAGACAGTGATATCCTACTATTAGTCAGTAGGTAGCCCTATCGTTGGATGTTTTGAGGGACAGGCGAGGATCATCGTACAATCAAGAAAGAAACTTGTAAGATACTTTAGCAATTACCCTAAGGTTTTAAGATCATTTACCGAGGCAACACTGAAAGGGTCATCGAGGGACTTATGATATTATAACCAAAGGGTCACTGCTAAAATCTCCTACATTCGAGAGACGCGACTGTTTATTCTGAAGGCAATAAGTGGAGGTACCTTAGAGGTATGCGTGTGCGAGTGTGTTGTGTTTCAGTTATGTTTATCTTGAGTGTTAGGTTTTCTAGCGTTTGCTTTTAATCTTTCCATAAAAGCCTATTAGCATACATCTAGCACTTAATTGTATTAAAGTACGGGAAATAAAGTGCAGAAAATGAATATATGCTATTACATCGCTTCGGGATGGGGGAAATTACAAACCAAAAATGGGGAATGAAAAGTAAAAGATCCTAGTTTAACTATTACATCCCATGTGCAATTACATTATTTTATGAAAATAATGCGAATAAAAATAAATGAACACGTGGAGGAGAAAGAAAGAAAGATGTAAAGAAACCTAAAAATCTAAGTGGAAGAAAATGTTTTTTGTTGTTTTTAATTTTTGTTTAGATAAATAATTAAATTAATGAGAACCTAATTCTAATTAGTTAATTAATTAAAAAAATGTGATTAAATAATTGATCAAAATTAATTTAATTAATAAAAACTTAAATGTATTATTTTTCTGATTTTCTGATTTTCTGATTTTTTATGATTTTTTAATAAAAAAGAATTAATTGAAAGAAAAGAATAAAATAGTAAATGAAATAATAAAATAAATAAAAAGAAATATAAATGAGCTGCTGCAAAAAAAATGTTAGGGGGTGAATAATCAGATTTTTGCAAGGCCCAACATCTCAGGCCAAGGCGTTTGCCAAAGGAAATGGGGGGTGCAGTCCCGAGTTTGGCTAGGCCCAAGACAAATGAGCCTAGGAGCTTCGTTTTATCCAATACATCTGAATTCTTGCGTCTATGCTTACATGTAAGATGTTAAATTCGCTCAAAACATCAATAGTAATAAAAATGCATGCATAAAACTGATTTAAATTACATGGTAAGAGAGTTTAAGATTCAAAATTTTACCGAAACTGTGGGATGGTTATTAGGATGATCTGGGATGCTTAGGGGTTGAATCTGGACTATGGAATACTCCTAGGGATCTCAAGAATGTATTAGTGGCATTGGTTTGGATTGATAGCGTCTGGAAGTGAAGTTACATCTTTTGCAACTTTTCTTTGATTTTTGAGAAATTTGAGAGAGATCTTGTATGCAAGGATTTCTTGGTTCATTGCTCATAAATGTATTGTGTATTTATAGAGTGAAATAGGAGGGTGAGGGTGAACCAATATGAAAGAAAACAATGCATTCATGGCTTATGAAACAAAAATCCAACACTTTGAAAACTTGCCATCTTTGAGATATTGCTTGCCTCTTTTGAATTCGCATGAACCTGTACATATTTTGGCATGGCTTTCACGAATTTTTTGGGCTTGAAAAAGTTTATAGGGCTTGCAAAAGGTTTGAAATCCAAAGGCCCAAGTCTTCACACTCTATTTTCATCTTTTTATTCAATTTTATTCATTTTTAAATAAAAAATCAAATAAAAGCAATAAAAATCATGAGCATGTGTGAATGTTTTTATATAGGTCTTATCAAATCTTATAAACATGTTTGAATATCAAAAACTAGGCCCATTAGTTCAAAATTGCAATTTTGCTCCATTTGCATTTCATGAATTTCTTCAAAATCTCCCAACTTGTGTAACTCATAACTTGCTCAATTTTCATATTTTGAAGATGATCTTGGATGTTTTAGAAAGCTCAAGATATCCTCTACAATATCTATGTTGATCATTTTTTCTTTTAAAGAATTTATCTTGACGTAAGTTGCCTTGACAAAAAATGTTGTTTTTTACTTTTGAAAATGACCTATAATGCTTTAGCTCATATCTTTCAAATGAAGCATTTTTTGGAATTGAGAATAATATAAAGTTGTAGAGAATTGAATTTTCTTCAAAATGGGCTTTGGTTGGGGGAAATTTGATGAATCATGTGAAAGTTATGCCTAGTCAAAACTCAATTAACTTCTCCTAAGGAAAACCCTAATTTGGAAATTCTTGACTTTTGATGATCTGAGGACTTTCCTTGAGGAATCATGATCAACCCTTGATCAAATGATGAATATAACTTCAAAATATTGATGTTGACCAAAAATATTGAAGTTTGACTATATGTTGACCACAATTGACTTTTTGACCAATATAGTTAAATTTCAATCATTTGAGTCGTTGACTGAGCAAACTTGTGATGTAGGGATTGAAACTTGACATGAACCTTGTTAAGGACCTATGAAGAACCATGGAATCCACTTGTGACATTTTCAAACTAAATTTCTTTGAGAAACTCTAAACCCTAGTTGTAGGCCTTTGGTTTAGGAGGTTCATCTTGACTAGTCAACCCTTCAGTGTTTTGAGAAGCCTTGAAAGAATATCTTGAATAAAATGGGAGGGAAAATTTTGTGGTATAACACATAGTCCATCGAGATCCTTTTTCAGGTCCTTCATACGGTCCAGGTTTTTCATAATCTGTTACTTGCATAATGTTCTCGTCCGAGAATTTAAAATTCATAGACTGATACTCGTCCACGGCCTGATGCGCCAAATGGTCAGCCAGTACACTTACTTTGATGGACTTTTGAGTGGTGTACTAGATGTCATATTTTGTTAAGACCATCTGTCATCGGGATATTCTTCTGGAGAGAGCTGGTTTCTCGAATATCTATTTGATAGGGTACATATTAGAGATCAACAAATTGGTATGGGTCAACATATACTATCTTAGTCGGCGAGTAGCCCATGCCAAAGCGCAACAAGTTTTCTTGAGTAGTGAATATCTTGTTTCACAGTCAGTAAAAAAAATTCTAAGGTAGTATATTGCATGCTCTTTTCGACCAGACTCGTCATGCTGCCCCAGTACACACCCCATTGAGTTATCTAGCACTGTTAAGTACATGATCAGAGGTCTTCCTTCTACTGGTGGCATTAGAATGAGAGGTTCTTACAAAAACACTCTAATCTTGTCAAAAGCTACCTGACAGTCATCGTTCCATTTTACTACTTGATCTTTATTCAGCAGCTTAAAGATTGGCTCACAATTAGCAGTCAAATGCAAAATAAAACGGGCAATGTAGTTCAACCATCCTAAGAAACCTCTGACTTCCTTTTCAGTACGAGGATCAAGCATTTGTTGAATAACTTTGACCTTCGCAGGTTCAACTTCAACACCTTTGTTGCTGACGACGAAACCCAGTAGTTTTCCAGATCTCACCCCAAGGTGCACTTGTTTGGATTCATCCTCAATTTATACTTTTTTAGTCTCTCAAATAATTTATGCAAATGATCAAGAAGTTCTTCCTCGGTCTGTGATCTGGATATCATGTCGTCAACATAGACCTCTATCTCGTGATGAATCATATCATGAAATAAAGCTACCATGGCACACTGATAAGTTGCCCCAGTGTTCTTCAACCCGAAAGGCATGACCTTGTAACATAAAGTGCCCCACTATATGACGATGATAGTCTTTTCCATGTCTTCAGGTGCCATCTTGATCTGATTGTAACCCGAGAAACCATCCATGAAGGATAATACCTTGTGTTGATCGATGTTGTCGACCAAAACATCAATATGTGGCAGTCGGAAGTCATCTTTGGGGCTTGCCCTGTTCAAATCCCTGTAGTCTACACACATACACACTTTGTCGTCTTTCTTTGGCACCGGAACAACATTAGAAACCCATTGAGGGTATGATGTCACTTCCAAGAAGCTTGCATCGAACTGTTTCATAACCTCAGCCTTGATATTTTCTGAGATTTTAGGATGCATGCGACGAACCTTATGTTTTATCAGAGCAAACCCTCTTTCATTGGTAGATGGTGAACCAAAATATTAGCGTCGAGCCCTGGCATGTCTTTGTACGACCAGGCACAGATTTCAACATATTTATGCATCGTCTGGATTAACCTGCTCTTGACATTGCTATCTAAATCAACACCTATCTTGACCTCTTTCTTATCTGTCTCAGTACCCAGGTTCACCACCTCAATTGGCTCTTCATGGGGTTGGATAGTCTTCTCTTCCTATATCAAAAGTATGGCAAGTTCTCCAGGTATTTCACAATCTTCCTCACCTTCATCTTTGGCTTGGTAGATCAGATTTTCGAAGTCATACGAAGCAATAGAATAATTGTTATCGACGAGATCCATAGTGGATGAGGATCTACAATGTAGTGTGTGGGTGTGTGTGAGAATACATAACTATTTTGAAAAAAAATGCAGTAAGATAAAAAGAAAGACAGGGATCATAAAATTTGCATGCAAAACATCCAATGTGTTTATTGAATGAGAAAATGTTTATGAATTAATTAACTCTTAACAAATGAATCATTGTGCCCCGGGCAAGACACACAGTTTTAAAGTTATTTTTCAAATTTTACATAACCAAAACTTTCAAAGTAATAAACAAGAGTATAGCCATTACTCATGGCTGAAAGAGATAGGGAACACGTCTTTCGCCTTGCAGTTATTTATTCCATCACCAATAGTAGGGAAGATCCAGTTGTTGAAGTCACCATCACTGTCTGCGTCCTCTATAGCATTGACCCTGTTGTTGCTGATGTGGAAAGGGGGTATCCCAGCACGAGCCCAATGAACAGCCTTCTGACCTTCTATGATAAAGTCCAGGCCAAAATTGTTATACTTGAAAGGGATATCCGGAAGCTGACCCTAAATTATACTACCACCTTCTTCCATAGTGGCCTTAACATCTTTTAAGGAGGCCATCTTGTATGGAACTTTGGTGCTCTTCGGAATGGCTGAAACGTCTTCAACAGCAGCAAGAGAGATTATTTCAAAGGTTTGACAGAGAGTTTCAACAAATTCTCCGTCCATCTCGACATATCTGAATGAGTTGAGGTGGCTGGCCATATATTCCTCCTCTCCATAAACAGTAACAACTTTCCCTTTTACCGGATATTTTAACTTATGGTGCAGGGTGGAAGTGGCAGCACCTGCCCCATGGATCCAAGGGCATTCCAATAAGAAAGAGTAAGCCGGCCGAATTTCCATGACATAGAATGTGGACTCAAAAATTTATGAACCCACCTTGACTGGAAGTTCCACCCTCCATGCATTATTCGCTTCAATCCGTCGAAGGCTCGAACTATGATATTGCTGGGCTTCAGCACCAACCCTTCACAATCTAAACGATCGAGAGCGCCTTTCAGAAGAACATTCAAAGATGACCATGTGCCAATCAATACATGGGCCAATGTAGTTCCCCTACACTCAATGGAGACGTACAGGGCCCTATTATGATTCCTTCCTTCCGAACTCAAGTCAGCTTCGGAGAAACTCAAACCATTATCAGTTGTCAGACTAGCCACATAGCTTCCAAACTAGTCTGTCGAAATCTTATGCGGTACATGAGCAGCCTTTAAGAATTTCACTAAAGCCTTTACATGGGCCTCTGAACACAGCAATAGTGACAACATAGATATTTTAGATGGGGTCTGCCCCAACTGTTCGACAATTTTATAATCACTTCAGTGGATAATTGTCAGCACTTCTTCTAAATCTTGTCCAGAAATATCTTTGACAGGGGCCTCTTTTGGTGCCTCGGTCTGGGCAGGCTCTATTGCTGGCTCTTTACCCCGAGCCCCAGCAGTCGTCTTGGAAACTGTAATTTGATCAGGTGGAGAGATTTCTGGTTAGAAAACTCTTTCACTTCTTGTAATCTTATTGGTCCCTACAATATTGACAATACTAGGATCAGCTCCTTCATTCTCTTCATCGGAAAACTCCTGCTTGATGCCATGGTAATAAACGTCATACCCATAATGCCATGGAATTGCTTTCTCTGAGGATTACGGGATAGGCCCAGGTGTTATAATAACCAGCAGAGCAGCTTTCAGATTGGTGGTAATCCTTATAGGACCTTTTGAAGGGATCCTAAAAGGAGTACCAGAGATAACAGATAGATCTTGACAGAAATTGTTGGTGGACAGAACCTTTTCAATCAGAATAATGTGTTCATTCACCAAGATTTGAACACCTTTCTTTAAAGACCCACAACCATTGGGTTCAACTACACAGCAATAACAACCTTCAACACAACCTAGAAATAAAACAGCTTGTAGAAAATTCTTCTTTATTGTAGAAAGCGGAGTAACCACGTCATTCACAAAAGTAGCATATAGAATATCTTCAAAAGCATTTACGCCTTTATCATGTTTGGGCATAGGTGATGTAATTACATTCGGAGTCTCCGGAGGATCGAAACGAGTATTTTTAAAAATGCAGTACAGCGACAATGTGAATCGAATCGTCTCACAAGGATTCTTGTTTGTATTAATAAAACGTAACAGAATAAGGGGGTTTTGGTTTTAGGTTTTCGATTCAGAAAATACAAAGCAAATAAGCAATTTAAAATAAGTGATTATAGAATTAAGTCAATCTATTGTTCGGTTTCCTGCTAATCATTGATTTTTACCTTAACAATTTCCTAAGCGGAATCGATCTCTATTCGATTTCTATACCTATTGTCAAGCGCAACAAATACAAACAGATTGGATTCCTATTTTGAATTAAGCAAACGGATTAAGCCCTCATGAATTAAGCAAACACGAATTACAAACGCGGATTAACGACAAAGCAACGTAACAGCGGATAAACATTAGGGATCCAATCATACGAATTTAATCAAAAAAAATTTATGCAATACAAATTATGAAAATGTAAATCACAAAATAGTATTGAAAGAGAACAAATTTGATTGATAAAGTAAAAACCTCAAAGCGTTGGAAACGCGGTTACAGAAGATTAACTCTGGATGCTTAGTTCCTCATCACAATCGTAAAAGCAAAATGTATTTTTTCTCAATAATGAAAAAGGTAAAAACAAAATTATTGTAGTGGCTGTAAGGTATAGCAAGGACAAGGATTCGGTTCATAACCCATTTGGATCGAAAACATAACCCAGGCCCAAAATAAATGACCCAAAACTTAAATATAAAATGCTGCAACTTCAAAGAATTTTATGGCCCTGCTATAGTCTGATTTAGCTCTCGACTTCTGAATGAAAATCGTATCTCTTTCTCTTACCTTTCCAACGACTTGTAGCACGCCTCATTCTGACTCCCGTAGCTCAAGTTATGAATTTATTCGTGCAGACTGCTAATGCTAAAAATAAAGTGCGAAAATAAAATAAGAGGAGAAATAAACTAAAATAGAAAAATACTACAAAATACAAAAATAAGCTTAACAAACCATGGAAATGCATAAGTACAATCATGGAAGAATGTGCATCAAAATGCACTGATCAGAGTCTCCGGAGGATCGAACTCAATCTCCTTGTTGTTAATCATATCTTGAACTTTATTCTTCAAGGCCCAGCAGTCATTGGTGTCGTGCCCCGGACTCTTGGAGTGGAAGGCACACTTCGCGTTTGGATTTTATTTAGGAGATGTCGTGTTAGGATTTCTTGGAGGATCCCGCAGTGTTATGAGTTCAACCTTTAGCAGATGTTGTAGTGCTTGAGACAAAGGCATGTCGAGCTTGGTAAACTGTCTTCTCGGAGCATATGGCCTTTGGAGGTTACCCTGTCGTTGCTTTTGGGCAGGTGCTGGATTGGAAATCAAAACTGCTCCCACAGATTCATGGCGATTGACCTTGCTACAAATTTTCTGGCCATAAATAGAATTAACTTCCTTTTTACCTGCAAATGGCTTCTTCATAATACTAGAAGATGCAGCCATCGGGATCTTCCCACTTTTGATGCCACTTTTAATTCTCTCCCCAGTTAAGATCATCTCTGTAAATCCAGACGAAGAACTTCTGATTAGAAAATTAAAGAACGGGCCTGTCAGAGTGCCCATAAACATGTCTATCATTTACCAATCATTCAGAGGGGGTTGCACTCTACCAGCTAGATCCCTTCATTTCTGCGCATATTCCTTGAATCCTTCTCTTGAGCCCATGGACATATTCTATAATTGCACTCGGGTTAATGCCAGGTTAGCATTGTATTGGTACTGCTTATAGAAAGCAGCAGCCAAGTCCTCGCAAGTATGAATATTGGTTCCCTCCAGCTGATAGAAGCATTCCAGTTATGTGTCACCCAAACTCTCTTGGAAGAAATGGACCCATAACTTCTAGTCAGTAGTGTGAGGTTGTATCTTCTGAACGTACGACCTCAAGTGGAGCTTAGGACAAGAGACCCCGTCGTACTTAGCAAAAACAGGGATCTTGAACTTAGGTGGGATGACCACCCCTGGAACCAGACCTAAATCACCAAAATCTAGTCCAGGAACCTTCTGGACTTCCATTTCTTTGAGCCTATCCTCCAACTGTTTATATCGGTCATCCGTAGGAGGATACCGTTCATCAGCAAAGTCTTCCTCTTCAGGAGTGTTCTCATAGTCCTGCTTGTCTTTGTCATCCTCGTCATTGTTTTCATCTTCTTCGGAGGAGTCATCTTCTACATGGACTGGTTGAGCGGGACCTTTGAATCTCCTCCCCAGGTTGAGAACATCAGGCTTTTTGGTCTTCTTTTTCTTAGCAAGGAGTGCCAGTAGATCTTGTTGCCCTTTGGCTAAGTTCAGGTGAGTCTCCTAGAATTAAGCATGTTGAGTCTGGAGATCTTTCACGGTTTGTTCGAGTGCCATTTTTTTCTGCTGAAATGAACAGCGAGAAAATGAGAAACCTGTATAAGAAACTTGTTATGCGATGATGCATGATATGTAAATGCAATGATTTCAAGGACTTCGGGAAATTTAAATTTGTCGACCAAAAGGAAACAAATATTTTATTAGCAAAGTTAAAATTACAACTGCCTTTTAGGCTTTACTGATGAAAATAAAACTCCTAAAATCTAAGAATCAAGTTTCCCATGGGAGCTTTCTCTTTGTACTTATGTATGCATTAAGACTCTTTTCTTCGTGCAATTGCTTTGTCAGTTCCAACACTTTCTTCTTGCTGGTGTAGAAATGAGTCTCAAAGGTATCTTGTTCTTCCTTCAGCTAAATCCAGGACTTCTGCAACTATTCAAGATCAGTGGGCATATTTGGGTGAAGGATGGTGCGAGAGACGTATCCTTCGTCAACAAGCTCCATGATCACGGGAACGATAGAAGGATATGGCATTATAAGGTCTTAAGCACGAGCCCCACCCATTTGAGATAAGGCTCTAGAGGAAAGGAATTCTTCTGCGCCAAACTCTTACTATCAATCTTGTTCACTATGCTCCAAGCATGTATAAACCTCCAACGATAACTTTGAGGATCACTTTCATAATCGAACACAATACCCTTGATTAGTGTGTCATGAAGACCATTCCTTCGTGCATAGCCAAATTTACATAGAGCCAAAGAGGGGTTGTAAGTGATACCTCCCCTAATGCCCAGAAGTGGAACATTAAGGAACTCCCTACAGTGTTCAATGATGGTGATATCCTCATGAGATCGGGAACACCAGTGAGTATCCATATGAGAAAGTGACATTATTCTTTGTGACCACCTCAAACTTTGTTCATTCTTCATTACCGAATAGGGAAGGTGCGAAATAAATCACCTGGATAGAAGAGGCATACAACATATGATATTTTATCTCTTCTTTGTAGTACAAGTGTTAAGAGATTGCAAAATGTCCCCAAGCAAGGTAGGAACGGGGTTGCAAGCAAGAAAGATCTTGACAGCGTTCACATCTATGAGTTAGTCTAAATTAAGGAATAGTACCAACCCATAGATTAGAAGAGCGAAAATGTCTTCGAAATCCTGAAAACTCATGGCATCCAGAAATAGTTGAGCTTTCTCTAATAGAAACTTATCCAAGAAACCTTTAGCTCCACTTTTAGTTTCCCAATTAGATATAATATCGGACCGCTTCAGATATAAGGCCGCTGCAATGACTTCGGGCTTTGGAGCTTCCTCTAAACCGGTGAAGGGCATCTAATCCAAAATAGGTACTCCCAGTAATTGAGAAAACTCCTCCATGGTGGGTACCAACTGATAATCGGGAAATGTGAAGCAATGATGTGCAGGGTTAAAGAATTGGAATATGACACTCATCATATCTTCATAAAGGTCTGGAGAAACCAGACTGAGCAATAGACCATGCCTCTTGATAAATGGAGAAGTTTAGGGAACCCCTGAGACCAACTCTTTAAATTGAGTAGGCACCCTTATGAAGTTGACTCGAATAGTGTTTCTACGAGCGGAAGCCATAGTCTGCAAAACAGAACAAAGATAAATCCCCCTGGTCCTTAAAATGGTTAGTTAATATGAATGTTATGATGCATGATGTCATGTTTGAGAAAATAATCACAAACAAGCAAAATACACAAAGCCTTAGGTTTTAGGCTTGCATGGGGTTTGTAGGTAAGTATCCTCTTGAAGTTTTAGTTGGCTTAACCTGTCCTAAAAGAAGTAATCGGGTTCTAAGGAATCTTAATATCATTGATCTTTCTCTTAGGATTGTTTCAGCTCAAGCATCTAAATTGCGACCAAAATATCCCGAGAGTCTGACCTCAATGAGTGTAGCATCGAGTATCAACCAACTTCAGTCTGCACCGAAGCCGGCTATCTCTCTACTTTCTAATGGCTAAGTTGTGTCAACTAAGGTTCTACAACTAGTTAGTGCTTCACAACCCCACGCGGCAGCCCAACATTCTTCTTGACTTACTCAAGGGACACCGATACCAACCAATGATTCACACTAAAGTAGCCATCGCTTCAACTGTATCGGTATACATCGTACAGTCTCCCCGATCTATTGCTACTTACCTAAAAAGTGCCCCAGATCCGGGTATAGGATATTTAATAATAACCCAAGCATAAACCCGAAAGATAAAGCACATAAATCAATAAGGAAAGAATTTTAAATATGATCTAGATCTAAGGTAACCCTACTTTTAAATTACCTCTTCCATCCCCAGGAAGGTCGTCAATTCTGTAATACGGTGGGAGAACTGACTTTACTGGTTTTTGCATTTTATCGCAAATGTTGCGGTTAGCAAGAGTCGCCACCAACTTTTCTTTTATCCAATAAAGGAAAGGGTGAAAAGAATAGGAAATACCTTTTAAATATTTTGAGTTCGGGGGGTAGGTTATGGAAAGGGAAGGTGTTAGCACCCTTTCCATCTGTAGTTATCTACGGGCTCTTAGTTGCTAGCTCACTTTTGAAAATTCTATCTTTTGTGTAAGTGTGTTTGAAAATATTTTTGAAAAGACGACTTAGTGCAGCGGTCTTTGTAATGTTTCTCGTATCGTTAAGAATGTATACAAAGTGTTTTTTGTCTTTGAAAATATTTAGGAAAAAAAGAGTTTGTGTATGTGTGAAAAATTGTTTTGTTTGTTTTTGTGAGCAAGCAACTACGAGCTCTCTACCTACTCAAATAGTCTTTGTTATTTTCCTCTTTTCCTTTGGATAGTGCTATCCTACCATTAGTTAGTAGGTAGCCCTATCATTGGATGTTTTGAGGGACATGTGCGGGTCATCGTACAGTCATAAAGGCAACTTGTAGGATGCTTTAGCAATTTATCATAAGGGACTAGTTCATTTACCGAAAGGCAACATCGAAGGGTCATTGAGGGACTATGATCTTTGTATCGAGGGACTTTGCTAAAGTGTCCCATGTTCCAGGGATATGATTGTATTATTTTTCCGAAGGCAACAAGTGGAGGTACCTTAAAGGTGCACATGTGCGAGTGTGTTGTGTTTCAGTTATTTATCTTTAAACATTTAGGTTTTTCTACCGTTTGTTTTTAGATCTTATCATACACGTCTATTAACATTCATCTAGCAGTTAATATATGTACAAAAAACAAAAGTGCGAGAATTTAAACTACGCTATTACAATGCTTAGAGATGGGGGAATTACAAATCAAAAAGTGGGGGATAATAAAATGTAAAGGTCCTAGATTAAGCTATTACAATCTATATGCAAATACATAATATTTGTAAAAACAATAATGTGGATAAATAAATAAAGGCGCGGAGAGGAGAAAGCCCTAAATATTTCTAAGTGACAAAAAGAAAGAAATATTTTTGGTTGTTTTGTATTTTTTATTAAGAAATATTTGAGTTAAATTAACAAATCCCTAAGTTTAATTAATTAAAAAAATGATTAATAAAAAATAATTTAATTAAAAAAAACTAATTCTAATTATTTTTATGATTTTGATTTTATAAATAAAAAATTATTTAATTTAAAGAAAAAAGAAAATGAATTAAGTTAAATAAAACAAAATAAGATAATAAATAAATAAAAAGGTGATTATGGGCCAGATTGCGACTAGCAATCAGGGAGTAAAAATCAAAATTCTAGGGCCCAATCCAAAATTTCTAGCGCTGCTGTTAGAACAAAGTTTGAATCTACTACCCTATGTTTAAGTTTTGATGATAACAAAGTGAAAAGATATATTACTTATATGATTCATGTATGAACTATATGCTGCCTAAATTATCACGTTCTGATTTGCAGATACTCTGATTGGTATAAGCAAGATCACACCTAATCAGCATCAGAATTTTGGTTTCTGACATCAGCATCAGAAGTTGCCATATCAGAATATCAGAATCAGAAGATTAATTCACGTATATGCTGAAGTCTGATGAACAGAACTGCGCTCAACACTCTGATAAAGAAACACAACAGTTCATCAGCAGCTAAGCAGAATCAGAATGAGCCAAGCCAGAACTTGCATTAAGTAAGCAACGGTACTGTGCATTAAAAGCAAATTAATACCAACGGCCTCATTCCAGACAAGATCTGCTCGATAAGGAAAGTTTGTTATTAGCATTGAATCAAGAATATTGCTCCAACGTTCAACATCTCAGTGCTATATAAACAAGACTTTGAAGATTGAATTGGCTAATGCTCTCCAATCTTTACACGCCTAAAAGCTGATCATAATCTTCCTTCTCTCGTTTTGCTAAACACTACACATTCTCTTATTCAATCATTGTTTAGCAATCTAGTTTCTAAGCTTTAAGTTGTGTATACATCACAGTTGTGATACAGTTTTGTAGAAAACATTCACACACTTAGATTTATCTTCTTTGTAAGAAAGTGTTTCCTTAACAAACCGGGTTGTGGTTTGCATCAAGAAGGCTTTAGCAGTTGTTAAAGCAGTCTGTAATATTCAGTTGAATATAGTGGATTAAGACCTCGTTGGAGAGAGGCGAAATCACCTTGACGGGTGGACTTGAGTAGTTTGAGATCAAACGAACCAGGATAAAAATATCTTGTTCATTGCATTGATTTTCAGTTTTACAATTCAACCCCCCCTTCTTGTGTTTTTCACTACTTCAATTGGCATCAGAGCGCCTGGTTCTGAGCTAAAACACTTAACCGTGTCAGTACAAGATCCAGCGTTAGAAAAACACAATGGCAGGAAACTATTCTCACACCAGCAATGACAACAATGAGGACAGAGACAGATTCAGCGGCAAACCTCCAGTCTTTGATGGAGAAAACTTTGATTACTGGAAAGACAGAATTGAAAGCTTCTTTCTGGCACATGATGCTGATCTGTGGGATATGGTGACAGATGGATACACGCACCCTGTGAATGCAAGCGGTCAGAAGATTGATAGAAAAACAATGTATGACCAACAAAAGCGTGACTTCAAGAATCACCACAAGGCAAGAACCATCCTCTTCAGCGCCATCTCCTATACTGAATATGAAAAGATCTCCAATAGAGACACAGCAAAGAACATTTTTGACTCACTCAGAATGACGCATGAGGGCAACGTTCAGGTCAAAGAAACTAAAGCTCTGGCGCTCATTCAGAAGTATGAGGCGTTCAAAATGGAAGAATCTGAATCCATTGAAACAATGTTCTCAAGATTCCAGATTCTGGTAGCTGGTCTCAAGGTTCTGGACAAAGGATACTCTACTGCTGACCATGTCAAGAAAATCATCAGAAGTTTACCCAAGAAGTGGAGACCAATGGTTACAGCTCTGAAGCTAGCTAAAGATCTCAACAAAATCACTCTGGAGGAACTTATCAGCTCCCTCAGAAGTCATGAGATAGAGCTAGAAGCTGACGAGCCTCAGAAGCAAGGTAAGCCTTTAGCATTAAAATCTAACAAAAATTTGAGTCTAAAGTTTTGCAGGCAGTTGAAGAAACATCTGATGGATCCTCATCAGAAGAAGACGAACTCTCCCTCCTTTCCAGAAGAGTAAATCAACTGTGGAAGCAAAGACAAAGGAGGTTCAGGAATCCCAGAAGATCTGATCAGAACGAGTCTTCTTCCAGATACAGAAGGACAGATTCTTCCTCTGGATACAGAAGATCTGAAGGCTCCTCTAGCAGCAAAAAGCCAAACACCAAGGACATCATCTGCTATGAGTGCAATGAGCAAGGACACTATAAGAGTGACTGCCCAAAGCTTCAGAGGGAAAAGCCCAAAAAGAAGTTTGGAAGAGAGAAGAAGAAAAGTCTCATGGCTACATGGGATGACTCTGACTCGTCTGAAGCTGACTCAGAATCAGATGATGAGAGGGCAAACATAGCTCTCATGGCTAACATCTCAGAAGATAGTGAAACTTCTGAATCAGACTCAGAATCAGATACTGAAGAGGTATTTCCTAACTTTGCTGTTAACTTTACCAAGGCTGAACTTGCTGAAAGCCTTAATGAGATTCTGGAACGGTATCAGCAAATTAGAGTTAAATTCAGAGACTTGAAAAGGAATCTTGAATCTGACTCTAATAAGACTGAGAGTCTCAAATTGGAGAATTCTGAACTGAGAAATAAGATTTCAAAATTAGAAAACACTTTACAAAACTCTCAGAAGGAACCAATTTCTGAAACTCCCAGCAACGCTGATGAGATCATCAAGGAGTATGATCACAGTTTCCAGAAGTTCCTCGCTAAAAGCATAGATAGAAGCAAAATGGCTTCAATGATCTATGGAGTTAGAAGAAACGGCAGGAAAGGAATAGGATACCAAGGTAAGGTTCCTACACCAAAGAATGTCATGGACTTAACCATTAAACACACTCCTCTGAATTCACATTTTGTGTATGGTCACACACATGATATTAAATACACTAGCAGTAAGCACTCTGTGAAACCAAAATTCAACCAGAGTTTTGGCAAAACTAACAAATCAGGACCCAAGAAAATCTGGGTACCTAAGGATAAAATAATACATGTTGCAGATATCTTTAGCAGCAAGTCAGAAACACCAGTCATGGTACCTGGACTCTGGCTGCTCGCGACACATGACGGGAAGAAGGCATATGTTCCAAAGCCTGGAACTTAAGCCTGGAGGCCACGTTGGCTTTGGATGCAATCAGAGGGGAAAGATAATTGGCTCTGGAACTGTAGGTAATGGAAATCTTCCCTCTATTAATAATGTTCTGCTAGTAGATGGATTGATGCATAATCTGTTATCCATAAGTCAATTAAGTGATAACGGTTATGATATAATCTTTAATCAAAAATCATGTAAAGCTGTTAGTCAAAAAGATGGGACTATCCTGTTTAATGGTAAGAGGAAAAACAACATTTACAAAATCAAACTTTCTGAACTAAAGAGTCAGAATGTAAAATGTCTCCTGTCTGTTAACAACGAGCAGTGGATCTGGCACAGAAGATTGGGGCATGTTAGTATGAGAAGAATATCTCAGATTAACAAACTCAATCTGGTCAGAGGACTTCCTAATTTGAAGTTCAATTCAGATGCTCTGTGTGAAGCATGTCAGAAAGGCAAGTTTGCAAAACCTTCCTTTAAATCCAAAAATGTTGTTTCTACCTCTAAGCCATTAGAACTTCTGCACATTGACTTATTTGGACCAGTTAAAACTGCTTCAGTCAGTGGCAAGAAGTATGGGTTAGTAATCGTAGATGACTATAGCAGATGGACATGGGTAAAGTTCTTAAGACACAAGGACGAGTCACACTCTGTGTTTGTTACCTTCTGTAACCAAGTTCAGAATGAAAAGGATCTTAGAATCGTTAAAGTCAGAAGTGATCATGGTGGAGAATTTGAAAACAAAGATTTTGAGTCATTCTTTAATGACAGAGGCATTCTGCATGATTTCTCTTGTCCTAGAACTCCCCAACAAAATGGAGTTGTAGAACGAAAGAACAGAACATTGCAAGAAATGGCCAGAACCATGATCAATGAGACAAACGTTGCTAAGACCTTCTGGGCAGAGGCAATAAACACAGCGTGCTACATTCAGAATAGAATCTCAATAAGACCTATTCTGGAAAAGACTCCATATGAATTGTGGAAGAACAGAAAGCCCAACATTTCATATTTTCATCCATTTGGATGTACTTGCTTTATATTAAATACAAAGAATTATTTGAACAAGTTTGACTCTAAAGCACAGAAGTGTATTATGTTAGGATACTCTGAACGCTCAAGAGGGTACAGAGTATACAATACAGAAACACAGATTGTGGAAGAATCAATCAGTGTTCGTTTTGATGATAAGCTTGACTCTGAAAAGTCAAAGCAGAATGAAGTTTTTGCAGGTATGGAAATTGAATTTACAAGTTCTGAAGACAAGTCATCAGAAGCTCTCAACACAGACACTCCTCCAACGTCTGAAAGGAGCACTGCTAGCAATCCTACAACAGCTGCTGATCAACCTCAGAAGAGATTACCCAGAAGCAACTTGGATCACCCAGAAGAGACTATCTTAGGAAGAAAGGAAGATCTAATCAGAACAAGAGCAAGCTTCAGAAACTCTGAAGAAACTCTCATGGGACTTGTGTCTATGATTGAACCTTCTTCTATTGATGAAGCACTTCTGGATAATGACTGGATTCTGGCAATGCAAGAAGAGCTGAATCAATTCACCAGAAACGACGTATGGGATCTCGTTCCCAGACCAAAAGGATTCAACGTTATTGGAACAAGATGGGTGTTCAGAAACAAGCTAAATGAACAAGGTGAAGTCATCAGAAACAAGGCACGACTGGTTGCACAAGGTTATAGTCAGCAAGAGGGGATAGACTATACAGAAACCTTTGCCCCAGTCGCCAGGTTAGAATCTATCAGACTTTTAATTTCATTTGCTGTTAATAGAGGCATCACTCTGTATCAGATGGATGTCAAAAGTGCATTCTTAAATGGTTATATAGAAGAAGAAGTCTATGTACACCAACCCCCTGGTTTTGAAAATACAAAACATCCAGAACATGTTTTCAAACTAAAGAAGTCACTATATGGTCTGAAACAAGCTCCCAGAGCTTGGTATGAAAGGCTAAGTAACTTTCTATTAGAAAATGAATTCACCATAGGGAAAGTGGACACTACTCTATTCTGTAAATCAGTTAAGAATGACATCTTAGTCTGTCAAATTTATGTTGATGATATTATTTTTGGTTCTACTAATCCTTCTCTTGGAAGAAAATTTGCTAAGTGTATGCAGGCAGAATTTGAGATGAGCCTCATGGGGGAACTGAAATTCTTTCTAGGAATTCAGATCAATCAAACTCCAGAGGGAACTTACATTCATCAGAGCAAATACATCAGAGATCTTCTGAAGAAATTTGACCTCTCAGAATGTAAGCCATCAAAGATTCCAATGCATCCCACGTGCATTTTGGAAAGAGAAGAGGTAAGCAAAAATGTAGAACAGAAAGTCTACAGAGGTATGATTGGGTCTCTCCTCTATCTGACTGCTTCAAGACCTGACATATTATTCAGTGTTTGTATCTATGCTAGATTCCAATCAGATCCTAGAGAATCTCACTTAACAGTTGTTAAGCGAATTTTCAAGTATCTGAAAGGTACTACTAATCTGGGTTTGTTTTATAGAAAATCTAGTGATTACAGCTTAGTAGGCTACTGCGATGCTGATTTTGCTGGAGACAGAGTGGAACGTAAAAGTACTTCTGGAAGCTGCCAGTTTCTGGGAGAAAATCTGATCTCTTGGTCCAGCAAAAGGCAATCAACAATTGCGCTATCAACAGCAGAAGCTGAGTACATAGCAGCAGCAGGATGTAGCACACAAATGCTCTGGATGAAAAGTCAGCTTGAAGACTTCCAGAATTTTGAGAGTAACATTCCTATACTCTGTGATAATACTTCTGCTATTTGCTTAAGTAAGAATCCCATTTTACATTCTAGAGCTAAGCATATAGAAATAAAACATCACTTCATTAGGGACTATATTCAGAAAGGAATTTTGAACTTAAAATTTATAGATACAGACCATCAATGGGCTGATATCTTTACTAAACCCCTTTCAGAAGATAGGTTTAATTTCATTCTGAAACATCTCAGCATGAAAGTCTGCCCAGAGTGAAAATGTTTTAATTCCATATATTTACCTTCAGAATGTAATTGTTTTACTGTGAACTTCTGATCAATCTTCTTTCAGAAAGATAGAACATGCAGATTGTATCAGATGCAAGTCTAAAGATCTGAGAGTCTAAGCTCAAAGACAGACGTGCTGATCACTACATCAAACAAGTGTCATCCAATCATCAGCAAATCTCTGAAGCAGAACGCGTGCACGCTTCTGAGAAGGCAAAACGCTGATTGGGTGCATTGAGACACATGTCTGGTAACCGTTTTTAAGTATCTTTCTAAAATCCCCCAAAATCAGCAAGCATTTAATAAAAGTAATCATGCTTTTAAAACGCAATCATGATTTTTCTCTTTCTTAAAAACGTTTATTTTTTCAAAATATTCTGAAACTCTATTTAAACACATTAACCTCTCATTCTAATTCTTTACAGTTTCTCACTAATACTCAAGCATTCTCTGCATTTTTCTGTGTTCATCTCTTGTAAAACCTCTTTTTCTCAGTTTCTTCTCAAAATCTTTTAGTGTGAACATGGCAACCTCCAGCAGTGCTTCTGCAGGTCCTCAGAAGAAAGCATCATCTGAGCAGTATCAAGTGCCATTCAGAACACTCCTCACTCCGGTGAAGAATCTTGAAGTGTTATCTGAATTGATCATTGATTTTGGAAGCTTGAAGGAGAACGGTTTTGACCTAACAGAAGAAGTTAGGGCACAGAAATGGGAAAGGTATTTTGACAGATTGGTTGGACCAACATTCCCTATGTTAGTCAAGGAGTTCTGGATTCATGCGAAGGCTTCAACGCATCTAGTCACCTCCTTCGTTATGGGGAAGAAGATTGTGATCACTGAGGATCACATAGCAAGGTTAATCGGTTACAATGGCGGTGGCGTCCGCTGTGTTGATATGGCTGAGAGATGTGCTGACGTGGGCGTGATAGCTCAAAGGATTTTCACCCATGGGGTGCCCAGCAGCAAGATCAAAGATCTGAAGGATCATCACAGAGTTTGGGCTAAGATAATTCTGGGGTGCTTCAACCATAGGAAGCTAACTAGTTCACCTGATTACATAAATGTGGATCAGCAGTTTCTGATCTACTTTATTGATCAGAAGGTAAAAATCAACTTGGCTCATCTTCTGTTCAACCACCTCAGATCAAGTGTGAAGGAAACCAGGGAAGAAGAAAGAACCAAGAGGGATTGGATACCCTTTGGAAGGTTGATATCAGATATTCTGACAGAGAATAGGCTGATAGAGCATCTGATAGAAGCTCAAGAGTTAAGCACCATTGAACCAATAGTTGGGAAGCCTCTGAACGCGAAGAACTTGAAGAAAATGAAGTTGATAGAGAATATCAAAAAGGAACCCAGAGCTACTCCTATTGCTGATATCACCAGCAGAAGAGTTCCACTGAGTGACTTTCCTTTATTTTCTGAGATAGAATCTAAACCAGAGGTGGTTCTCAAATACTTAGACGCGTGCAAAGCAGATGGTACAGATCCAAATCTGATTATCAAAGATCTGCATCAACCTCAACAAGAAGTGACTCTGAAGAAGACTAAGAAGAGGAAGGCACCTTCAGAAGGATCATCCCAGCAGACACCCAAGAAAAGAGGTAATTTATCTGCTGCTTCTGTTTTAAATTCTTCTACTATTCCAGCATCTATTCCTCCTCCAACCTCTCATAGAATCTCAATCCCCATCCCAACAATAGATGAAACTGAACCAGAAGATGACCCTTCTGAGGCATTAAAACTCAGAAGACCCAGAACCAAACATCCCAAACCAATCTCAACAACATCAGCAATTGACAAAGTGTTGTCTGACATTGATCAACACACTTCTGATCACTCCTCCAATCCAAACTCTGAACCACAAATTGTCCCTCCTCCACAACCAGAACAACAACAATCTGCTGAAGAACCAGAACAACAACAACCTCTCTCATCAATTCCAGAAGAACCCCTTATCCCTGAACAACCAGAAATTCCAACAACTTCTCCTCAACCAGCAATTCCGTCTCCCTCTCCTCAACCAGAAATTCATCCACCATCACCTCAACCTGAGTTTCATCACTCTGAAACTCAAACTCCTCCACCTTCTGAACCTCATTCACCTCAATCATCTGAACCACAACCTCTGGCAATCCAGCTGCCATGTGGAACAACAGTCACCATGGCACAGTTGCCATCCTCACCAGAATCTACACCACCAAATACTCCCAAAACACCAAACAGTCCAATCATAATTTCTGATTCTCCCACTCCATCTCCAAAACAAACAGCTGCCAAGCAAACCACCGAAAACCCCAGCAGGACATTCATAGACTTAACCAGCCTTGACCGTCTTGCTGATCTGAAACACAAATTAGCCATCCCAAAACCAAAACAACCAGATGTTGGCTCTGGTATTATGAATTTTGAAACAGTTTTGCAGCAATGGATTGCTTCTCTGAAGCAAGTCTGTCCTGGAATGATTGACCCAGCTGCTTCTGACCAGCTCTGGTCACAATTCAGACTTTGGGTACGTGCTGAAGCCCTCAAGTTGCAGGATATCAACTATGAGCAGGCACAACAGAACTTCAGCAAGCTGCTGAAGGAAGTTGAAAGTCAGTTGCCTCAGGAAGTTGTGCTCCCTCTGGATAGTGAACCTTGGTCTGAGAAACAGCTAGCTTCAAAGGTGCAACCAGAAGAAGACAAAACCATTCAAGCTGAAGCAAGTCAAGCAGAAGATGTTGCAGAAAGCTCTCAGAAGCTTCCTGCTTCTGATGTTTCTCAAGCTGCCTTGGACAGGCAGACTCTGGAAGAACTGAAGCTGAATGACATGCGTCTGCAGCAGAGGATGGATGAAAACGACCAGAAGATGAAAGAAATAATGGATGTGCAGGATAGCAAGATTGACACCGTTGTCAGCATGGTGCACAAGCAGAATGAGACTGCTGATCAGATCAAAGCCATGCTGGAGAACCTGTTCACACGCTTTCCTCCCCAACCTTAGTTTTTTTATTCATGTCATTTTCATGTTTTCTTTAATTTTCT
The DNA here is from genome assembly GCA_948472305.1 of Vicia faba. Taxonomy (NCBI): domain Eukaryota; kingdom Viridiplantae; phylum Streptophyta; class Magnoliopsida; order Fabales; family Fabaceae; genus Vicia; species Vicia faba. The sequence goes on from OX451737.1 coordinate 668,516,521, forward strand.
GATGTACTGTTTGAATATGTTTTGTTTGATTCTGAACCCCTTCAATATGACAAGTTTTTCTAATCTTAATTTGTTTTAGCACATCACCTACACTTTTTGATTGCTGACAAAAAGGGGGAGAACAAGAATGATATTTTAAACAATAACGGTTTACTAAGATAGAAATTCTCGAACATTCTAACTCTATTATACTTGAAAATGTTTTCTGTTTTGCTTAAAGTCTACAGGCACAAGGAAGCTCCTGGACACTCTGAAGACTAAAAGCTCTGATCCACTCTGATACTCTGATCCAAAGCAAAGCTCTGACAAGAAAAGCTCTGATACGCTGATCTGAAGCTCTGCTCTGATATGCTGATCCAAAGCTTCTGATAGTCAAAGACTCTGATACTCTGATGTTCAAAGAAAGGCAAAAAGATCTGATCCTGAAGAACACTTGTAATCAAAAAGGGAAGTAATAAACTCAGGGGGAGTATCTCTCAACTCTGATATCCTGTTATCCCTTATCTTTGATAACCTCTTACTCTGATGCATCTCTCTGACACCTTTTCACGTTATTTTCATTTAAAAAATATCTAGTTTTTGTCATCATCAAAAAGGGGGAGATTGTTAGAACAAAGTTTGAATCTACTACCCTATGTTTAAGTTTTGATGATAACAAAGTGAAAAGATATATTACTTATATGATTCATGTATGAACTATATGCTGCCTAAATTATTACGTTCTGATTTGCAGATACTCTGATTGGTATAAGCAAGATCACACCTAATCAGCATCAGAATTTTGGTTTCTGACATCAGCATCAGAAGTTGCCATATCAGAATATCAGAATCAGAAGATTAATTCACGTATATGCTGAAGTCTGATGAACAGAACTGCGATCAACACTCTGATAAAGAAACACAACAGTTCATCAACAGCTAAGCAGAATCAGAATGAGCCAAGCCAGAACTTGCATTAAGTAAGCAACGGTACTGTGCATTGAAAGCAAATTAATACCAACGGCCTCATTCCAGACAAGATCTGCTCGATAAGGAAAGTTTGTTATTAGCATTGAATCAAGAATATTGCTCCAACGTTCAACATCTCAGTGCTATATAAACAAGACTTTGAAGATTGAATTGGCTAATGCTTTCCAATCTTTACACGCCTAAAAGCTGATCATAATCTTCCTTCTCTCGTTTTGCTAAACACTACACATTCTCTTATTCAATCATTGTTTAGCAATCTAGTTTCTAAGCTTTAAGTTGTGTATACATCACAGTTGTGATACAGTTTTGTAGAAAACATTCACACACTTAGATTTATCTTCTTTGTAAGAAAGTGTTTCCTTGACAAACCGGGTTGTGGTTTGCATCAAGAAGGCTTTAGCAGTTGTTAAAGCAGTCTGTAATATTTAGTTGAATATAGTGGATTAAGACCTCGTTGGAGAGAGGCGAAATCACCTTGACGGGTGGACTGGAGTAGTTTGAGATCAAACGAACCAGGATAAAAATATCTTGTTCATTGCATTGATTTTCAGTTTTACAATTTAACCCCCCCTTCTTGTGTTTTTCACTACTTCAGCTGCAAAGTAGCAAATGGGGGGTGGAAGTCAGAAAACGTTTTAGGCCCAATAAATCAGAGCCCAAACGCTGTGCCTGACTTGGTGAAGACAATCTTTTGAGGATCCACGATGGGAATGCATCCTTGGGAAGCTAGGCCTGCCTCTGTTGGCATCTGATGGCCCAGATGTGAAGGCCCATAACATGCGCATGGCTCTATCTAACACTAGATCTGAGGAGGAAATGTGAGAACAAATAAAACACAAAACCAGGGGATCAAACCAAGGCTCTCAAACTTTACACATGCGCGCTTTACCACTAGACCATCCTGATCATTCGTTAGTTATGACAACATGATAATATTATATAGGAAAACGAATCAGAAATTATTTAAATAAAAAATGTGCGCCCAAGTGGGGCCCTATTATTTTGGATGAGAGAATCAGGGAGCGTGGTTTGGATACGCAAGCTCAAGGAGGGTCAAACCACCAAATGCAGTGGTTGACCTCCTTCTTCTCTGGCCAAGCGAAATTCTGATGTTCAAAAACAAGCAAAATCACAGTCCCAGATTCTGGCTACCCCTCCTAATTCGTATGCTACGAATCCAACCACGGTACTGGTTTAGTCTGAAACGACATGTATCACCTAGCTTGATGCTTAACCACTTTGAAACCCTAAAAATGGAAACTTACATTCTAAGCCTCTAATATTTCATGTAATGCGTTAGAACAATTCAAATGATGGTATGAACATGAATATATGCTTTGAATTCATTTAAACTACATGTATTAAGAGATTCAAATGCAAGAATTTTACCAAAACGGAGTGATTCGGTTTTTTAGTTTTAGGATGCTTCAGGCGTGGATACGGATTGATATGGCCTCTTGAGAGTCTCGGGAACACGATGCAAGGCCTAGTTTTGATGAATCTGTGATGGAAATGGACTTTTGAATTTTGACAACTTTAGATATTTTTTTGAAATTTTGAGAGCTCTTCTTAGACAATTTATGCATGCCCTTCTGAATTGCTTTGGGTCCACTTTTATAGAGGAATGAGTGAGGGTAGAAATAAGGCAAGAAATCAAGGCATTATGACATGGTTTTAACACCAAGATCAATTTTGAAACATTTCCAAAAATGAGATATTCTTGCCCATTTTGTTTTGCAATTAATCTGGACAGGTTTGATGTGGTTTTTCATGAATTTAGGCTTCCTATACTCCAGCCCATAAGCCTTGCATGCTTAGCCCATTAGTTTTTTTTTCTCTTTATGTGATTTAATTCATATTTAAATGAATAAATATTTAAATAAATAGAAATAAAAAATCACAATAGTGCATGGTTAGGTTTAGAGATCCTTGGTCATGTGATAAGCATATTTGAACCCTAAGAGTTAGGTCCACTAACCTAGAAATGCAATTTTGCTCAAAGTTGACTTCATGCATTTTTCACAAATTTTCCGAACTTGTGCAAATCATAACTTGCTCAATTTTTATCTTTTGAAGATGCTCTTGTACTTTTTAGAAATACCGAGATGTCCTCTACAATCTCTATGTTGACCATTTTTGTTTTTGAAGAAATTATCTTGAGGTAAATTTCCTTGACAAAAAGTGTCTTTTGTTGACTTTTGAAAATGACTTGTAATGTATGGGATCATATCTTTCAAATGAAGCAATTTTTTGGACTTGAGAACAAAATAAAGTTTGTAGAGAATTGAATTTTCTTCAAAATGAGATTTTGTTGGGGAAAAGTTGATGAAGTATGTGAAAGTTATGTCTATTCAAAGTTTAGTTGACTTCTCCTAAGGAAACCCTAATTTGACAATTCTTTACTTTTGATGATTTAAGAGCTTTCCTTGGGTAATCATGATAAAACCTTGATCAAATGATGAATATCACTTAAAAATGTTGATATTGACCAAAAATATTGAAGTTTGACTGTATGTTGACTATAGTTGACTTTTTTACCAATATAGTTGATTTTCAATCATTTGAGTCATTGATTGAGCACACTTATGATGTAGGGCTTGAAACTTGACATGGACCTTGTTGAGGACCTATGAATAAACATGGAACCCACTTGAGACCTTTTCAATCCAAATTTTATTCAGGAACTCCAAACCCTAGTTATAGGCTTTTGGGCTTAGGAGGTGAGTTGATTGGTCAACCCTTAAGTGTCTTGAGTGCCTGAGAAGCCTTGAAAGAGTGTCTTAAGAAGAAGTGGGGAGGGAAAATTTTGGGGTACAACACCTAGCGTCTTTCAGGGAAGCCATTTTTGATGGATTCTTAGGAACAACAGAAGTAGCTTTATCAATCGAGGTTGTCTGAGAAACGACTTCAAAGGTCTGGCAAGGAGTCTCGACGAATTCACAATACACCTCGACATACTTAAAATAATTCAAATGGCTCACCATATATTCTTCTTCCCCGTAAACTGTAACCATCTTTTCCCTCATGGGATACTTCAACTTCTGGTGTAAGGTAGAAGTAACAGCACCTGCCTCATGAATCCAAGGGCGTCCCAACAAACAAGAATAGGCTGGATGAATATCCATCACATAGAAAGTAGATTCGAAGACCTGGGATCCCACTTTGATCGTAAGATCCACATCTCCATGCACATTTCTCTTTGAAACATTAAAAGCTCTTACCATAATATCACTGGGTTTTAGAACAATCCCTTCACATTCAAGTTTAACTAAAGCAGCCTTTGGCAAAATGTTCAAAGAGGAACCTGTGTCCACCAACACATGAGATAAGGTAGTGCATATGCACTCAATAGAGACACACAAAGCCTTATTATGGTTCCTTCCTGCGGGAGTTAAGTCTGCATCAGAAAATCCTAGCCCATTATCAATCGTCAGGCTAGTAATATGATTTTCGAACTGATCAACAGAGATTTCTTGCGGTACATGGGAAGATTTCAAAAATTTCACCAAAGCCTGAGCATGAGCTTCGGAATACAACAACAGGGATATCATAGATATTTTGGAGGGTGTCTGCCCCAGCTATTCAACAATCTTATAATCACTCTTTTGGATAATCTTTAATATTTCCTCCATATCTTGCTTGGAAGGGTCTTCGACAATAACTTCTTTTGGTGCCTTTGTCTAGGCAGGCTTGGTCCTACGTTCTTCATCCTGAGTCTCAGTAGTAGTAGTGATACGAACAGGTGCATTAACAGTCTTCAGGGATATCTCTGGAGAGAAAACCCTTCCACTTCTAGTAACCTTACTAGTCCCTGCAATATTGCCAACATCGGGATAATAACTTCAGCATTTTCCTCTTCAACACTCAATGATTCCTATTTGACGCCATGATAGTAGACATCAACTCCATAATTCCAAGGGATAGCCTTATCAGAAGAATATGGAATTGGCCCAGGCGCAGTAATAATCAGGGGAGCAACTTTATATTCGGAAGTAATCTTCACAGGACCCTTAGAAGTGATTCTTATAGGGGTACCGAAAATTGTAGACATGTCTTCAAGATTCAGATCTTGGGATGTACTCTCCACGGAAGGAGTCTTCTCAACAGGAGTCTTTTCAAACAGAATCTCATGGTCATCCATCAGACACTGAATACCTTTTTTCAGTAATGCACAACCATTGGATTGGGATGCACAGTAGTAATAGTCTTTGGCACAACCCAGAAATAAATAGGCTTGTAGTAGCTTCTCTTTAATAATCATCAGGGGAGTAGTCAAATTATTCATAGTAGAAACATAAGAGGCATCTTCAATATCATTAACGTCTTTGTCGTGATTGGGAATGGGAGCATTAATCACATTAGGGGTCTCAAGAGGGTCAAATTCGATTTCCTTGGCATCAATCATGTCTTGGATCTTATTCTTCAGAGCCCAACAATTGCTAGTGTCATGCCCGGAGCTATCGGAGTGGTATGCACACCTTGCATTAGGATTGTAGCGGGGAGAGGAAGTGTTGGGATTCGGAGGAGGCTCTCTCAATGTAACCAGCCATGCTTTCAACATCTGTTTCAACGCTTGAGCCAATGTCATGTTGATCTTTGTAAATTGTCTCCTAGGTGCTTCTTGCCTACGCTGATTATTCTGTTGTTGTTGCACTAGCGCAGGATTGGAGATCAGTACTACCCTCACAGATTGGTTGTGATCGCTCTTATTATGACCCTTCTAGCCATACACAACATTAGATTCCCTCTTACCATTATAGAGCTTATTCACAACATTTGAAGATGTAGCCACTTGGATTTTCCAGCATCTGATTCCATTTTCCACATGTTCCCCTATCAAGATCAGTTTGGTGAAACCAGCCGAAGAACTTCCTAGAAGATGATTATAAAAGGTACCTGTCGGTGTTCTCATGAACATGTCAATCAACTCTCTATCCGCCAAAGGAGGTTGAACTTTGTCCGTAAGATCTCTCCATTTATGGGCATACTCTTTAAAACCTTAATCAGAACTCATGGTTATATTCTACAATTGCATACGGGTTGGTGCAAGATTAGCATCATATTGGTATTGCTTATAGAAATCAACATCAAAATCTTCCCAGGTGTGAATATTGGTCCCTTCTAGTTGATAGGACCATTCTAGTCGTGTTCCAGACAAGCTCTCTTGAAAGAAATAAACCCACAGTTTCTTATCAGCAGCGTGTGGTTGGACCTTCCAAACATAAGACCTTAGATACGGCTTTGGACAAGAAATACCATCATACTTGGCAAAGGTAGGATTCTTGAACTTAGGCATAATGACAACTCCTGAAACCAGACCCAAATCATCAAAATTCAAACTAGGCACCTTCTGGATTTCCATAGCCCTCAGACGCTCTTCCAGCAATTTATATTTCTCATTAGCAGGGGGATATTGCTCATCCAAATAATCATATTCCTCTTCATCAAGACATTTCTTTGAACCAGGATGGCTTCTTTCAGTCTTCACACTTTTACTGTCTTCATCCTGTTTGTCTTCTTCATCCGAGGGGATATCAAGGTCTCGGACTCGCTTCACTGGACCTCTAAACCTCCCGCCCACATTCAGAACACCGACCGGTTTCTTTGCCTTCTTCTTCTTTTCACTGGTGACCAGTACTTTCAGCTATTCCTTCTCCTTGGCTAATTTCAGGAACATTTGTTGGAATTGAGCATTCTGCGCTTGGAGATCTCTGACTATTTGTTCAAGATCCATTTTTCTATTCGAAATAAACATCAAGAAGATGAGAAAACCTGTCTTGAAAGGTACCTGTTATGTAATGAAATGCATGATATGTAGATGCAAATATAATGTTTTCAAGGATCTTATGGGATAAAAAAATTGAAAGTGAATTTGGTTACAACTCTGACTTGTGGAAATTTGAATCTTCATTTTTGGACGTCCTTATATTAGAATCAAGATCACCATATCGAATGGGTCCTAGCTTCTGACTCAAGAGAACGTGCTTTGATCTTTGACGATATTTGGTTAGATGAAAATAAATCATCTTGCCATTTGTTAGCAATCTGGCTCATGATAATCCTGCAACAAAGATCCCTAAGATCCTTGAAATGGTTAGTAAATGCCATGTCGGATGTTCTGATATCATGATGTTATGTTTATGTTTAAACAGATATAAAATACAAACAAATCACACATGAGCCTTATGCTTAAAGGCTTGCTTGAGGTCCATAGGTAAGTACCCTTTTCTATTGAAGTTAAATTGGCTCAACCTGTCCTAAAATAGTAACCGGGTTCTAGGAATCTCATATCACGAATCTTTCTTGAAGGTTTTATTTTAGTACAGTAACTGATTTGCCACCAAAACATCCCGTGAGTCGAATCTTAATGAGTGTAGCATTGAGTATCAACCAACTTTGGACTGCACCAAAGTCGGCCACCTCACTACCTTCTAATGGCCAAGATGGGTCAATTAAGGTTCTAAAAGTCTAGTTAGTGCTAATGACACCATGCGGAAGCTTAATGTTATCCTCAACTGACTCAAGTAACATTAGTATAATCCAAAGTGTCGCACTAACCGTAACCATCACTTCAACCGTGTCGATCTACGCCATATAATTTCCATTATCTATTGCTACTTACCTAAGGTTTCCTAGATCCGAGTATAGAATCTTGCAAGAAAATAAACCCAAGCAACCCTTTAAAGTAAAGCAAGCAATTCAGGCAGTTAAAGCAATTAAAAGTGATTTAGACTCTAGATTAACCCCTCTTTTAAGTATTAAATCCCCAGCAGAGTCGTCAGTTCTGTAATACAGTGGGAGAACTGACCTTTGCATTTTATTGTAAATGTGCGGATAGCTAGAGTGACCGCCGACTTTTCTTTTATCCAATAAGGAAATGGTGAAAAGAACAGGAAAGACCTTGAAGATTTTGAGTTTAGGGGGTAAGATATGAAAAGGGAAAGTGTTAGCACCCTTTTCATCTGTAGTTATATACGGGCTCTTAATCGCTAGCTCACTTTTGAAAATTGTTTTTTTGTGTAAGTGTTTTGAAAAATATTTTGAAATGCCAAAGTATGACTAACTTTGTAATGGTTCTTGTATCATTCCTCAAGAACGTGTATAAAGTATTTTAGAAAATATCTTTGAAAGTCATGTGTGAAAATGTTTTTTGGAAAAGTTGTGAGCGAGTGATTAATAGTTTTTTACCCACTCAAGGTCGTTCTTGTTATTTTTCTTCTCTTTTAGAGATAGTGTTATCTGTACCATTAGTTGGTAGGTTTCCCTGTCTATTGGATGTGAAGGGACAATCGAGGGTCATCGTATGGTCACTGAAGGCAACAGATAAGGATACTTTAGCAATTTATCGGAGGGACTAGATCATTTTTTGTAGGCAACACCGAAGGTTCATCGAGGGACTATGATCTTTTATTCGGAGGGACTTTGCTAAAGTATCCTTATTTTCGAGGGACATGACCATGTTTCTGAAAGGAAACAAAGGGAGGTTACCCTAGAGGTGCATGTGTGAATAGTGATTCAATTCAGTTATTTTATCTTGTATTTAGGGTTATACTATCGGTTAATTATTATCATACCACATGCGCCTAATTACTAACAGCATTGAAATAAAGCAAAAATATAAAGTGCGGAAAATAAAGGTCCTACGCTATTACATGGCTTCGGGGCAGTTACATAATAAATATGCGAGAAAGTAAAAACCCTAACACTATTACATCCTCGGAGCAATTACATAATAGAAAGAAAAAAAACAAAAAATATAAATCTAAGTTATTACATAAGGAGGCGACCTATACACTTTTGTCTAAAAAATAAACAAGAGAGAAAAAGGTTTTGAAAAGAGAGGAGAAGATGTTTCAATGTTTTAGAAAAATAATTTTTAATGATAAAAAATAATTAATAAACCTAAAATTTCTAATTGATTTTAATATTTTAAAAAATAAGGTTTAATTAATTTAATTAATAAAATCAAAATCAAAATTTTAATTGTTAAGAAAAACTAAACCTAATTTAATTAGTATTAGAAAATTATTAAGTTAAAATTAGGGTTAAACTAAATTAGGGTTAATTAATTAAAAAGAAAGAAAAAAAAGGTTAAAAACTAAAAGTAAGAAAAATTGCATGGGGTGGGTGTTGAACCCACGCCCTTCAGCACTTCCCCGCGCTTTGCTTGCCACTACGCCAGGCGTTGGTTGGTGTTTAGAAACAAGCGCATTGCATAATATAAGAAACCTGCATGAAATGGAAAAATATAGAAGAAAAAAAAGAAAAAGGTAGGGATCAAACACACGCCCTTGTATAATAATTCCTTAGCACGCGCGCTTCTACCACTAGGGTGGTTGTACATCCGTGAATTAAACCAAACAAAATAAATATGAGATAAACAAAACCAGATGGACCGGATAAGCGTCAGAGCCCTAGCTCCGGTCGTCTTCTCCGATGAGTACTTTTCATCGACCTACAAAACATAGCATATTAGTAAACAAATAAGACCCTACCCCCATAAATTGAGGGTTGCGAATCTAATGGTGCCCTTAGTTTTGGCTAATTCTTCCTGCATGATGAGATACGAATAAGATAACACAAAACGGTGTAAGCATGATGATACGCAATTCTGGCCTCATGGGCCTCACGCAAGGGGTTATACCTATATATTTAAATCTCAGAAACACAATGAAAGCATTAATATGGATCAAAGAATGGTAAAAGTAAAAAAAAATTGAAATTCATAAAAAATATGTCAACCGAGCATGCTTGGAATGCCCGTTTTATGCACTTTTGATCATCAAGGACGATCAAGTCTTACTCTATAACCCCACAAGGATTGATTGGAACGGTTGGTTTGCTTTGAGATTTGTTGGAAAAGTGATTTCAAGTGTACCCTAGTTTGGAGAAATTTTGATATTTTTGAGAGGGTTCTCTTGCAAGGGTTTTCGTGTGTGTAATGTCTGAATATGATGTATATTTATAGACCATGAATTAGGTTAAAAATATGGGCTTGGACTTTGAATAAGAACCTTTGATTTTGTTTGAAAATAGAACTTGAATAAGACAAAAGAAGAAGATTTGATACAAGAATAAACTTCTCATTGTTTTTGTACCATCTTGGGCCTCCAACATGTTTAAATAAAAGGTCTCTTAAGCATTGCACCCCCCCCCATTTGATATTTTTATTTATTTTTTTTTTAATTTAAATAAATAAAATCAAAATAAATGAAATAAAAAAATTAAGAGGGTGTATGAATAGATTTATAGGTTCACTATAAGGTCTATAACATGTTTGGACCTTGAAAGATAGCTCATTAGCCCAAAACTTCAAGTTTGATCAATTTGGGTTTCATGCATTTTCTCAAAATTTCCCAACTTGTGTAATTCATAACTTGCTCAATTTTTATCATATGATGGTGATATTAAACTTTTTGGAAAGCTCAAGATGTCCCCTACAACTCTCATGTTTATAATTTTTCCATTTGAATACTTTATCTTGATGTAAGTTGCTTTGACAAAAAGTGTCTTTTTGTTGACTTTTAAAATGACCTATAATGTTTTAGCCCATATCTCTCAAATGAAGCATTTTTTGGCCTTGAGCTTAGAGAGACAAAGTTGTAGAGAATTGAATTTCCATGAAAATGAGATTTGGTTGAGAATTTTATGATGAAGCATGTGAAAGTTATGCTTGGTCAAAGTTCAGTTGACTTCTCCTAAAGAAAACCCTAATTTAGCAACTTTTGACTTTTGATGATTCTTGAGTTTTCTTGATGAATCATGATCAACCCTTGATCAAATGATGAATTTGACCTCAAAATATTTATGTTGACCAAAAATCTTGAAGGTTGACTGTATGTTGACCATAGTTGACTTTTTGTCCAATATAGTTGATTTTCAATCATCTGAGCAATTGATTGAGCAAATTTGTGATGTAAGGCTTAAAATTTGACACGAGGATACCTTGATACATGTGAGAAATCATGAAGCCCACTTGAGGCATTAGAAGTCCAATTTCCTCCAAGAAAACCAAAACCCTAATTATATGCCACTACTTAGGAGGAGGATCATCTGATCATTCTTGAGTAGTCTTGAACACTTGATAAGCTTAGGAGCATGAGAAAGTATTTTAAAATGGGAGGATAAATTTTAGGGTATAACATAAAAGTTTTCAAATACTAAAAAAATAAATAAAAGGCATATAGAAAATACTTTAAAATTAGACTACAAATAATTTCTTGTCAATTAGCATATGATATACTAGCACATGCCTCTGCAATTAAGTAGTAGAAAAACCAAAAAATCAACGTCAAACTTATTTAGTTAATATCAATTTAACACACCCCAAAAACATTACTTAACTACTTCGTAAATCCTATGGTAATTTCTGGAACTTAAGCACAATATTAAAAACACAGCATTAAATACCACATTGACTACACTTGTTAGATTCAACTAATAATTCGAAAGAAGGGGAAGAAACTTGATGTTTAACAGTTTGTCTTTCTCCCAGAATTTTCACTTCTTCCACAAGGTGTGTTTTGAAATGAGGAGAACCTACTTTATATAGGAAATTATTTTGCTAAAAAAGGAAATGATCCACGGGCCAATTTAAATGACATAATTGATTATGCCATAGGAAAATCGATTATGAGCTCCAAAGTGCACTAACCCTAATTCCCCAAAAGGAAAACATCCAGCGGCTAGTGTCCAAATAAATTATGAGTGTTTATAATCTATTATGAAGTTATTTTCATTTCTCTAATTGATTATAAAAAGTACCTAACTAATTATCTTGTGTAAAAACTTCCCCCAATTTATTAGAAATAATTATTAGCCAATCCAACACAAGCCTTAATAGGTTTTCAAGAGATTTAAGATGTTTTTAGAAAGATAGGTTTACAATTATTTTAATATGCATGTGTGTATTCCCTTAATATTTTAGGAGTTACTCTTATACCTTTACAATACATTGGTCACTCAGACACTTGACTAGATGAACTTTCCCACTTCCTCTCATTCATAACCTTAAAACTTCAAGATCCTTTGTGTAATATGGTAGGAGAACTGACTTTGATGTTTTTCATTTTATTTCAATTGTTGCGGATAGCAAGAGTCGCCACCGACTTTTCTTTTATACAATAAGGAAAGGGTGAAAAGAACAGGAAAGACCTTTCGAGATATTTTCTTGAGTTCGGGGGGTAGGTTATGAAAAGGGAAGGTGTTAGAACTCTTTTCATCCGTAGTTATCTACGGGCTCTTAGATGCTTGCTAGATCACTTTTTCTTTGTTTGAAAATGTGCTTTGTGGTGGGTGTAAGTTTGAAAATATTTTGAAAACGCCTTTGTTGCGGCAGACTTTGTAATGATTCTTGTCTCTATAAGAATTTATACAAAGTGTTGGTTTTGAAAATAGTTCAAAGAGATGTTTGTTTTTTTGAAGATGTTTTGAAAGTATAAGTGTGGAAATGTTTTTAGTTTGTGAGCAAGCAACTACGAGTGTCCTACCTACTCAAAAGTTTTATATTATTTTCCTCCTCTTTTAGATGTTGCTATCTTACTATTGATTTGTAAGAAGCCCCGTCATTGGATGTGAAGGGACGAGCGTGGGTCAATTGTATAGTCATAGAAGGCAACTTATGAGACATTTTAGCAATTTTCGTAAGGGACTAGATCATTTACCGGAGGCAACATCGAGGGACATTGAGGGACTACGATCTTTTTTATCGAGGGTCTTTGCCAAAACACCCATATTCAAGGGACATGACTATTTTCCGAGGCAACAAGCGAGGTTACCCTAGAGGTTCACGTGTGTGAATAGTATGTTTGATTGCATGCATTTTTGTCTTTGAAATTAGGGTTTTCTAACTGTTGATTTTATCTTTCCATACACACCCTAATTACTAACAATTTATATTAAAGCGGTGAATTGTAGAAATTAAAATCCTAAGCTATTACATCATTAGGGGGTGAGGGATACAAATGTACAAATGGGAATTGCAAGAAATTAAACCTAATTACCTATTACAACCATATCGTATAAATGTACAAAAAATATAAAAAGCAATGGATTTTGTTTTGGATTTTTGTTAGGAAAATTGTTTTGATCTAATTAACCTAAAGAGATATGATTAAAAAAAGGAAAATTAATCCTAATTTAAAATGAAATCAAACTAATCAAGAAATCATATTTTTAGATTTTTTTATGGAAGGTTTTTGGTTAGTTAAAATAGATATGAAAACATAAAAAAAAACGCAAAAGAGAGAAAAAATAAATCCTTCGACAGCATGTTTCGAAACATGCTTTATATGCATCGAAGCATGTCCTGTAGTTACAAATCGAAGCATAATGTTATGAGTCGAAGCATGTGTCAAATCATGCTTATATGCATCGAAGCATATCTTTCTTTCGACCCCTTTTTCCCCTTTTGTTTGGGCCTGTGAAACAGTATGGATCGAAGCCTAAGGCTTTGTGTCGAAGAATGCTGTAATTTATCACTCCAATGTTGTTTTATGGTCTGTACAAGTTAGTTCTTAACATAGTTGACAAGAAAGTAAAATAACAAAAGGGGTAGCTTCGAAGGCAATGATTATTGATGTTTGAAATGAAAGGTTTAAAGTCAAGAAGACTTACCTTGAAGCTGGAATGTGTGTTTTGGACTTGAGTTGCTGCCTTCCAATGCTCTTGGGTTCGAAAGAAAAGAAAAGAGGTGTTGTATTTTAAGTTCTAAGTTAGAAATAAAAGAACAGAGGTGTTATGTATTTTGATTCTGGGTTTAAGAGTGTTTTAAGGTTTCATCCTTGTGTTCTCTCCTCTCTCTTTTTTATTCTTCTCGTTTTTCTTTGCCCCAAAAGCCTCCTTTGTGTGTTGTGAAACAACTTATTTATAGAAGAGTCTTGCTGGGTTTTTGGGGGGAAAACAAATAACATTTGAACGGTTTAGGTACGCTCTTTTCATAGCTTTCGAGGTGTAGCTCATATATGCTAGTTTGGTGCAAATATGGGGCTGGTTTAGGAGCAGCATAGCAGGACTGTCTTGTAGCAGTTTTAGAGTGTTGTGGTAGCTTGATGCAGGGTTGTTTCATAGCAGTACAACAGACTATTTTTGACATAGTTTTAGGCTGTTATGTGGATAGTACAGCAAACTTGGGCTTGGCAGTATATAGGACTTTGTTCAGCATCCTTCGACCAAACTCATCAAAAGACAAGACAATATTTTTTCCTCCAATTGTGTGTTCTTCGAATGGACCAACAATTGTATGTTCTTCAAATCCATTAATTCTATGTTCTTCGAATGGACCACCAATTGTATGTTCTTCGAATGGACCACCAATTGTATGTTCTTCAAATGGACCACCAATTGTATGTTCTTGTATGTACCACTTTGAGTATGCAAGATGATCTCATTGGCATAGTCAAAATGAAATAATTTCTAGATTTCTTTCCTACCAGTAACCATCAGTTGATTAAGTGGTCGAAAGTTCAAATATCCAAACCCCAAATTGTAATTCATAGTGTAGAAACTATGTGTGTCGAAAGGTTTAGAGGTGGATCGAAGCAAGCATGAAGGAAGCCATTGCCTTGTGGATCGAAGCAAGCATGAAGGAATCCATTGCCTTGTGGATCGAAGCAAGAATGAAGGAAGCCATTGCCTTGGGGATCGAAGTAAGCATGAAGGAAGACATTGCCTTATGGATCGAAGTAAGCATGAAGGAAGCCATTGCCTTGGGGATCGAAGCAAGCATGAAGGAGGCCAATGCCCTGTGGATCGAAGCAAGCATGAAGGAAGCCATTGCCTTGTGGAAGATTTTGGATCAAAGCAAGCTTGCTCTTCTTTGATTTGTCAAAATCTGCCAACCACTCCTTTTGATCAGTCGTGTAATTCGACCAGCCTGAACCAAATTTTGAATTCGACAAAGTTATATGCATCTACATATATTTTTTTCTGCTTTTCCCTTTCGACAGTTTCCTCTTAAACCTGATGTTTGAAAGTCCAATATGATCCATGGAAACTATATGGGGCATTAAAAGTCCAATTGTACTTATGCAAACTTAAGCTTTTAAAAATCTTTGTGAGAAATGTCTTAAGAAAAGAGAGGGAAAATTTTGGGGTACAACAGTTGCCCCTGTTCAATCTTCTTAAACCTGAAGAGTTAGATTGGCGAGTCTACCATTCGTGACTTGAAGGTGGAACATGATTGAACACTAGAGTGCCCAGAAATTTGCACTCGATGATGCGGTGGTTGATTGTGTCGGGAATAGACTTAAAGATGCCATTCGGAGAGGTGATGGAGAGTTGTCGGAGATGGGCTTATAGATGCCATCCAAAGTGACTGTTGGTAGAAATTGGAAGAAGTAACAGAAAAAATCTTTGGTCGATTTATATGAAACAGTAGATGTCCTGAAGGAAGTGTTTGTCATGTAGATAGTCGCCTCATCTTGTTTCTGGAATTGATCTACAATCAATTTGTTCACAGATAGTTATCCTGTCTTGTTTAAGGTATTAATCTAGAACTTGTTTTTTGTTGGTTGTAGATATAGTTGTCCTGGCTTGTTTCAAGAATTAATCTTTGAACTATTTGAAAGAAAGATAGTTTCCCCAGCTTGTTTTCGGAGTTAATCTTCATCTGCTCATGTAAATAGTTGTCTTGGCTTGTTTCAGGTATTAATCTATAATTGGTTGTTCACAAATAGTTGTCCTGTATTGCTTTAGGTATTAATCTAGAACCCGCTTTTTGTTGGCCATACAGATAGTTTCCTTGGATAGTTTCAGGAATTAATCTCTGACCTATTTGAAAGAAAGATAGTTTCCCTGACTTGTTTCGGGAGTTAATCTACAATTTTCTCATATAGATAGTTGTCCTAGCTCGGTTGTTCATAGATAGTTGTCCTGTCTTGCTTCAGGTATTAATCTGGAACCCGCTTTTTGTTGGCCATAGAGATAGTTGCCCTGGATTGTTTCAGGAATTAATCTCTGACCTATTTGAAAGAAAGATACTTTCCCTGACTTGTTTCGGGAGTTAATCTTCAATCTGCTCAAGTAGATAGTTGCCCTGGCTTATTTCAAGTATTAATCTACAATCGGTTGTTCACAGATAGTTGTCTTGTCTTGCTTCAGGTATTAATATGTAACCCGCTTTTTGTTGGTGGCAGAAATAGTTTCCCTGGCTAGTTTCAGGAATTAATCTCTGAACTATTTGAAAGAAAGATAGTTTCCCCGGCTTGTTTCAGGAGTTAATCTTCAATCTGCTCATGTAGATAGTTGTCCTAGCTTGTTTCAAGTATTAATCTACAATCGGTTGCTCACAGATAGTTGTCCTATCTTGCTTTAGGTATTAATCTAGAACCCACTTTTTTTTGGCCGTAGAGATAGTTTCCCTGGCTTGTTTCAAGAATTAATATCTGGCCTATTTGAAAGAAAGATAGTTTCCCCGACTTGTTTTTGGAGTTAATCTTCAATCTTCTCATGTAGATAGTTGTCCTGGCTTGTTTCAGGTATTAATCTACTATCGGTTGTTCACATATAGTTCCCTTGTCTTGCTTCAAGTATTAATCTGGAATCCGCTTTTTGTTGGCCGTAGAGATGATTACCCTGGCTTGTTTTAGGAATTAATCTCTGGCCTATTTGAAAGAAAGATAGTTTCCCCGGCTTGTTTTGGGAGTTAATCTTCAATCTGCTCATGTAGATAGTTGTCATGTCTTATTTCAGGTATTAATCTACAATCAGTTGTTCACAGATAGTTGTCTTGTCTTGTTTCAGGTATTAATCTGGAACCCACTCTTTGTTGGTTGTAGAGATAATTGCCCTGGCTTGTTTCAGGAATTAATCTCTGACCTTTTGAGAAATGGTTGTGGTATTTGTCAAAAGAGGATTTTTGTTGATTGACTTTTTCCTACAAGGAAGGGGGTTAGTGGCATGCAGATGTATGCATGGCTTGATGATGTTCTCAATATAAATGAGATTATGTTGTATGCATTTATCATGTATGTAATATGATGTATGAATGTGAAATATTTTTTGAAATGTATCTTTGGTTCGGAAAATAAATCCTTGACAAGTACTGGGGAACTTTGGGAAGTTAAATCCCTGAATATTGTTGGGGGTGAAGAGTAAGCACATCTTCGAACCTTGTTTAGAATATTTCCACTGGGGATTCCCGTTTTGTTGTTTGAAGAGAAATCCGCTGGGGAAGATTGGCTTTGGCTTGAGAAATCTTTGTGGAGAGTGTTGACTTCAGCTTGGGGAAAAATTCAGGAGTTTTAGTTGTTTATTGCTCTACTAGGGAGTTATCTCTTGATTGGAGAGAATGGAAGTTAATAACTTATTGGTGATAAAGAAGTTAACTGTTATCTGGTCGACTTCCAGGCTTTGCAGCAACTCATTGGGAATAGTGGCAAACTCTACTGGGGAAGAAGAGTTTTGTTAGTGATTTGAAGAAGTTGAACTATTATCTGGTCGGGTCTAGGTTTCGCAGTAGCTTGCTTTAGATGAATGGAGTCAACTGTTATCTGGTCGGGTCCAGGTTTCGCAGTCACTTTCGGGGATAGTGGCGACTCTGTTGGTGACTTCACTGGGGATTAGGGGTTGTGGTCCCTTGATTAGTTTGAGAGGCAAACTCAAGCTGGGGAATTTGTAGTTTTCTGGGGAAATAAGCCATGTTAAAGAGAATATTTGGTGAACTGTTGGGGAGGTGTTTTCTTTAGGAAGAATTCCACAAGGCTTCCTTTTAAGACCAAATCAGCTGGGGAGAGGACCTTTCGGAGATTAAAACTTTGGATGGGGATTGCATGAATCCAACTTTGTAGGGATAATTCTGTGGAGATACCCATGAATTTGGCCTTGTGGAGTTTTGACCCTTATCTATGAAGATTATTCTATGGGGATAACCTTATAGAGGTGGCTCTGGAGACTTTACCGAGGATCACCTTGTGAAAGGGACTTTGTAGGGATTTGTTATTGTCCACAACAGTAAGCGTTGTAGTTACTGCCATAAATTTTTTACTTGATTGTACGTGCCCCTTTGATGGAATTCATGTTCAATGCCCCAAGTGATTCAAATGGAGACCTGCCCCCAGCTATGAGAGACTTCTTGGAATCTTAACTTGACTTCCCCGGACGGGTTGGACAATAATCATGTTATGCCCCTTGGTTATGGAAGATTTGTCAATTGAAGTGGTTCTGTTCATTGAGAATTTTCGTTCATTGGATATTTGTCGTGTGAATATCTCTGTTGTCAAACAAATAGCTATATGAAAACATCGGTATTCAAAATAATGCAAAGTTTATGTTTGTCTTGAAGTTTTGAAAATGCATTTTTAGCAGATAAAAGAATTTTGTAAGAATATGAATTTAACTCGGGATTTACAATAAGTCTCACAGAAGTCAGGATACCTTTTGTAACAACATGCTTTCTAATTAACCCATGCTTCAATTAGGACTTTTAAAGGGTTGTAGTGTGGCCTGGTTCACGATTTAAGAAACAAAGGATAAGGCTCAAAGTGTGTTTGTACCCAACCCAGTCTCTGTGATGTTCCTCAATCCTATACTCAGTTAATTGTGCATTTTGAATTCCAATTGAGTCTAGAATGACATTTTGGTGATGGTTCAGACAAGTTAAGTTTGTTAGAGAAGGTAGTCATTTTGCAACATTTTTCTGTTGTTGAGGATTTGTAGCGACCTCTTTTTGATTTACTGTCCCTGATTTTTGCCTGACTGCTCTTGTTTTGAGATCACAGCCAGCGGGATGCCCCAGTTTTTTTTCTTAAGTCTCCTTCATAGGTTTTTACTCAGTAGGCTTTTCTTTTGAGAGATAATGACTGCCTATTTCACGGGGAACCATTGTCGTCTTTTGATTCGGAAGGACGTTTTTGATGTCATTTATTATGTATTAAGTGAAAGCTTGCGGCTGAACGCGTATTTGAATTAACTGAGAAACTACCCTGCCCCAGGTTTTGATTAAAGGTTTCAATTTATGTGGAAAAAAAAACTCCTACTTCTTAGGCTCAAAGGGGATGACTAGGGATTATCTTCCTTATAACTCCAGTGTTTAGGAATTGGAAACAACTCCTGTACATCGTCAGCAAGGTCTATCCAAAAGCATACTGTATGAGATTATGGTATTAGTTTTGTCATCCTCCCTCTAAAGTCTTGCAACTTTTAACAAGAGTTGAATATCATAAAGGGAGTAAAAAGCACAGTTTAAATATAGTGAAAATGAAAGGATTAATTCAAGACAAACATAGCAATGCATTAATGAGAACAACCAGAGTCTGACATAAGGACAAATGTTTAAACAAAGAAAGAAATTACAACTGAACATTCGAATGAACAAAAATTTCTCCGCCTAAATTTGTCACTTCAAATGGTGTGTCTTTGAGGGATGACAGAAAAATTCAATCTTACCATCTTGTGCAAATTCCAATGCTCCTTCATCGATCAGGTCTTGAATCTTATATTTCAACATCCAATAACTATCAGTATCGTTCCCCGGACTGTTAGAGTGATATGCAAACCTTTCATTGGAATGGTAACTAGGATCAGAAGTATTAGGATTCCGAGGAGGATCCTTAAATGTGACCAAATTCAACTTCAACATGTGTTACAAGGCTTGTGACATAGGCATGTTTAGTTTGGTATATTGCCTTTTGGATGTATCCTGCTTACGCCAATTACCCTATCATTGTTGGTGAGGTTGTTGTTGGGCTTGTGATGTAACAACAATTTGGAAAGGTCTACTCTCCACCAAGTCAACTTCTTATCTCTTCGGGGGATGATCAATGACTTGATCCACAACCTCAACTATTTGTTTCATACGGTTGCATCCGTCTTGATGAAACCTATTGACAAGGGTTCTCAACTCTTCTTGTCCCCGAGCTAAGTTTTGGATAAGAGCCATTTGTCCCAACATCTGGATTCTCATTGTTGCTATCTCCGCTTGCAATTGTCTTATCTGACCCTCCTTGTCATCTTCAGGATTGTTATTGGTCATGCTCTCAATGAAAAGTGTTTTCACTTCTTCTTGCCCCATGGATAGATTCAGGAATATTTCTTGAAGCTGAGCATTTTGGGTCTGAAGATCCTTGATAGTCTGCTCGACAACCATCTCTACTTGAAATAAACAGTAAGTAAATGAGAAGCCTGTATGGGGAAAACCTGTCATGATATGATGCATGATATGTGGATGTAATGTTTTCAAGGATCTCGCGGGGTAAACAAAAGAAGATGTTAGAAGTTGAACTTTGACTACAACTTTGATTGAAGAACTTCATATTGTTGAAATTTCCTTCTACGAGAGTCAAGCTCACCATTTCAAGTGGGTCATATCCCTTGACTCAAGTTATCGTGCTTTGGTCTTTGACAACATTTAGTTAGAGGAGAATAAATACTCTTGCCCCTTGATAGACGTCTGGTTCGTCATGACCCTGCATCACAGGCCCTTTGAGATCCTTGAAATGGTCAGTAGAAATGATATGGTATGATGCCATGATGTTATGTACAAATATACACACAAAGCAAACAAGTCGTTATGTACAAATAATCATATACACACAAAGCAGACAAGTCCTTAGGTTTAGGCTTGCGTGGAGTTCATAGGTAAGTATCCTCTTGAAGCTTAGTTGGTTCAACCTGTCCTAGAAAGTAATCGGGTTCTATGGGATCTCAATATCACTGATCTTTCTTTATCGGGTATTACTTCAGTGCAAGCCTCTTTATTGGCGACTGAAATATGCCTAAAGTCCAATCTCAATGGGTGTAGCATCGAGTATCAACCAACTTCGGACTGCATCAAATTCGGCTATCTCACTACTTCCTAATGGCCAAGTTGTTCAATTAAAGGTTCTAAGGTCAGTTAGTGCTTCATGACACTAATCAGCAGCCTCGTATTCTCCTTGACTAAACTCAAGGGCTACGGTTACCAACAAATGTGTCACACTAACGTAGCTATCACTTCAACCATGTCGGTATACCCCACACAGTCCCTACGATCTATTGCTACTTACCTGAAAGGTTCCCCAGATCTGGGTGTAGGATAAATACAAACCCAAACAAGGACCCATAAATGTAAAGCAATCAAGTCAAACAATGAAAGAAATTAAATGTGATCTAGCTTTAAGGTAACCCCACTTTTAAGTAGTTCCCCAACAGAGTCGCCAGTTCTATAATACGGTGGGAGAAATGGCTTGGGTGTTTTGTGTTGTATCGGAATTGTTGTGGATAGCAAGAGTCGCCACCGAATTTTCTTTTACCCAATAAGGAAAGGGTGAAAAGAACAGGAAAGACCTTTCGAGATATTTTCTTGAGTTCGGGCGGTAGGTTATGAAAAGGGAAGGTGTTAGCACCCTTTTCATCCGTAGTTATCTACGGGCTCTTAGTTGCTTGCTAGATTACTTTTGCTTTGTTTGAAAATGTGCTTTGTGGTGGGTGTAAGTTTGAAAATATTTTGAAAACGCCTTTGTTGCGGAAAACTTTGTAATAATTCTCGTCTCTGTAAGAATTTATACAAATTGTTAGTTTTGAAAAATGTTCAAAGAGATGTTTTTTTTAAAGATGTTTTGAAAGTGTAAGTGTGGAAATATTTTTAGTTTGTGAGCAAGCAACTACAAGTGTCCTACCTACTCAAAAGGTCTATGTTATTTTCCTCCTTCTTTAGATGTTGCTATCTTACCATTGATTGGTAAGAAGTCCCGTCATTAGATGTGAAGGGACGGGCGTGGGTCAATCGTATAGTCATAGAAGGCAACTTATGAGACGTTTTAGCAATTTTCGTAAGGGACTAGATCGTTTACCATAGGCAACATCGAGGGGCATCGAGGAACTACGATATTTTTTATCGAGGGTCTTTGCCAAAACGCCCATATTCGAGGGACATGACTATTTTCCGAGGCAACAAGCGAGGTTATCCTAGAGGTGCATGTGTGTGAATAGTGTGTTTGATTGCATGCATTTTTGTCTTTGAAATTAGGGTTTTCTAACGGTTGGTTTTATCTTTCCATACACACCCTAATTACTAACAATTTATATTAAAGCGGTAAATTGCGAAAATTAAAATCCTAAGCTATTACATCATTAGGGGATGAGGGATACAAATGTACAAATGGGGATTGCAAGAAATTAAACCTAATTACCTATTACAATCATATTGAATAAATGTACAAAAAATATAAAAAGAAATGGATTTTGTTTTAGATTTTTGTTAGGAAAATTATTTTGACCTAATTAACCTAAAGGGATATGATTAAAAAAAAGGAAAATTAATCCTTAGTTAAAAGGAAATCAAACTAATCAAGAAATCATTTTTTTTAGGTTTTTTTATGGAAGGTTTTTGGTAAGTTAAAATAGATATGAAAATATAAAAAAAAAAAGCGCAAAAGAGAGAAAAAATAAATCATTCGACGGCATGTGTCAAAGCATGTTTCGAAACATGCTTTATATGCATCGAAGCATATCCTGTAGTTCCAAATTATAGCATAATGTTATCAGTCGAAGCTTGTATCAAAGTAGGCTTATATGCATCGAAGCATATCTTTCTTTTGACCCCTTTTTTCCCTTCTGTTTGGGCCTGTGAAGCAGTATGGATCGAAGCCTAAGGCTTTATGTCGAAGCATGCTGTAATTTCTCACTCCAACATTGTTTTATGGTCTGTACAGGTTAGTACTTAACATAATTGACAAGAAAGTAAAACAACAAAAGGGGTACCTTCGAAGGAAATGATTAATGATGTTTGAAACGAAAGGTTTAAAGTCAAGAACACTTACCTTGAAGCAAGAATGTGTGTTTTGAACTTGAGTTGCTGCCTTCGAATGCTCTTGGATTCGAAAGAAAAGAAAAGAGGTGTTGTATTTTTTGGTTCTGGGTTCGAAAGAAAAGAACAAAGGTGTTGTGTTTTTTGATTCTGGGTTTAAGAGTGTTTTAAGGCTTCCGCCTTGTGTTCTCTCCTCTCTCTTTTTTTTCTTCTCCTTTTTCTTTGCCCCAAAATCCTCCTTTGTGTATTGTGAAACAACTTATTTATAGAAGAGTCTTGGTGGGTTTTTTGGGGGAAAACAAATAACATTTGAACAGTTTGGGTATGCTCTTTTCATAGTTTTCGAGGTGCAACTTTTATATGCTAGTTTGGTGCAAATATGGGTCTGGTTTAGGAGCAACATAGCAGTACTGTCTTGTAGCAATTTTGAAGTGTTGTGGCAGCTTGGTGCAGGGTATTTTTGACATGGTTTTAGGCTGTTATGTGGACAGTATAGCAAACTTGGGCTTGGTAGTATATAGGAATTTGTTCAGCACCCTTCGACCAAACTCATCAAAAGACAAGACAATATTTGTTTTAACCAATTGGGTGTTCTTCGAATGGACCAACAATTGTGTGTTCTTCAAATCCATCAATTGTATGTTTTTCGAATGGACCACCAATTGTATGTTCTTCGAATATACCACCAATTATATGTTCTTCAAATGGACCACCAATTATATGTTCTTCGAATCCACCAATTGTATGTTCTTGTATGTACCACTTTGAGTATGCAAGATGATCTCATTGGCATAGTCAAAATGAAAGAATTAATGAATTGCTTTCCTACCAGTAATCATCAGTTGATTAATTGGTCGAAAGTTCAAATGTCCAAACCCCAAATTGTAGTTCATAGTGTAGAAACTATGTGTAATAGTTTAGAGGTGGATCGAAGCAAGCATGAAGGAAGTCATTGCCTTGTGGATCGAAGCAATCATGAAGGAAGCCATTGTCTTGTGGATCGAAGCAAGCATGAAGGAAGCCATTGCCTTGGGATCGAAGCAAGTATGAAGGAAGCCATTGCCTTGGGGATTGAAGCAAGCATGAAGGAAGCCAATTCCCTGTGGATCGAAGCAAGCATGAAGGAAGTCATTGCCTTGTGGAAGCTTCTGGATCAAAGCAAGCTTGCTCTTCTTCGATTTGTCAAAATCTGTCAACCACTCCTTTTGATCAGTCATGTAATTCGACCATCCTGGACCAAATTTTGAATTCAGAGTTATTTGCATCTGCACACCTTTTTTTATCTGCTTTGCCCTTTTGACAGTTTCCTCTTTGACCTGATGTTTGAAAGTCCAATATGATCCATGGAAACTATATGGGGCATTAAAAGTCCAATTGTACTTGTGCAAACTTGAGCTTTTGAAAATCTTTGTGAGAAATGTCTTGAGAAAAGAGAGGGCAAATTTTGGGGTACAACACATTGCTATATTCACCATGTGTTAAACACTTCAATTGAGACTTGACTTTTTTATCTCACAATATTTTATATGACTTCTTGATAGATGCCATCACTAGAAGTTGCTTGATCAGAGATCTTCTATGACTCCAGCAAACGTTGTTTCACATCAAGTAGTGTCAACATCAAAACCATCAAGAATTATTAGTTACTAAGATCAACTGTAAATGATTGTATATACTTGCAAGCACATAAATCCACATACATATAGTATAAATCTCTTTAAGAGTTTCTATTTCCTCAACCTCTAATCGCTTCAAGAACCATGCTTAATAGTATGTGTATTTTCATATCACTTCAATACTTGTTATTACTCATTGAACTTAATTCTAGGGATCTCAAGTCTTTTAATTTGGGTTACCATTTTGAGTATTTCATTTATCTAGCGGAAATATTCTCATCCTTTTGCACGTGTTTTGAAATTTCTCTATAGTAAATCCTTTCGTCAAAAAGATCATGTAAGTTTTCATGAGTACAAACATAGTTCACTCTAACCGCTCCCTTTGAAAAAAACTCTCTAACAATTCTATGTTACGACAAACTTATAGTCTATTATCGTTGTAGTAGCAGTTTGAATCATTGCAATACTCATAGTATTATCACAATGGTACAAAATAGCATGCATTGATTTTTTTCTATAGAGGAATCTCTTTTAGCAAGTATCTCAACCAATTTACTTATTCACTAGTGGTTGTAAGAACTATAATTTTTTTCCATAGTAGATTGAGGGAGAATAGTTTATTTGTTAGACTTAAAAAATTCTCCTTCTCCAGTTACGGTGAAAATGTAACATCTAGTTTCTTTGTAATCATTTGACAATGTGTTCCAATAACATCACTATATCCCTCAATTATATGGAAGTCGAGGTGCTGAGAAAGTTTAATTAAAAAGACGAGTAATAAAAAACAAATGATTTGAATTCTAAAATCAAACTTAATTTTAAAAATACTAACATTGACTCATGCAAAAAATCTAATAACTTAAAATAATAATATCAAGTCACAACCCAAAGCAATCGACTAGATTAGCCGCAAATTGTATTAATTATTGATATCGTTTATAATTAAACAAACCAAATCATTTGATTATTATGAAAATAAACAATTAAATGAAAATTGTAGGAAATAATTCGAGAGTAGAAGCTCAATCTAACATGATTGTTGAGCAATCAAAGTTTGCTCAATTAATATATCTATTGTCTAAAAAAGATTAATATCAAACTATAAGTTCAAGTTCAAACTGAATCTAACCAGTCGAATAAACTCTGTGTGATATTAATTATTAATATAGCCTATAAATAAAATTTTAATCTTTGTGAAATTAGACGATCAAAAGAAAGTTGTAGAGGAGAGCTCGGGAGTAAAAGCTCAATTTAAATGTGACTGTTCAATCGTCAAAGCTTACTCGCTTATATTGAGTGTACCGATGCTCGGTCAAAGATGGCTAGAGCGTTCCAGATGAAAGATCAATTTCAAATTTAATTTAACACATAGTTTAGTTAGTGTGCCAAGATTAAATGTTTCACTAATACTAACAATTATTTCTGTAATGTACTAATACTGTGAAATTATATAAATTGAGATAATGCAATATAGTTATTTCACTAAAGTGCTAACATAGACGTAAAATTGAACTTAGTTTGGAATTTTTGATTCATTATATTTCTCTGTCAAAAAACCTGTACGTGGATATTATGGATAAAATTTGTCACGAGCATGAATATAATGATTTAATGGATATTTATAGATAAAATAAATAAATATTTAATTATTCATTTATTTGCAGATATGAATATGAATTTAATAGTATTAATATATGTGAGTATCTGTATCTGTTAATAATTAATAAAAATATTTAAATATTAATTTATTTCATAAAAATTTATTATTATTATTATTATTATAATAATTATTATTTTGTTAAATATGATATTATTATTATTTATTATTATTATTTTGATAAAAGAAAAAATAAAATAAATGTGATTCATTTTTGTTATTATTTATTATATGTTAAATTTGAAAATAATTTTTTATTTTTAAAAAAGATAAAAAAATTAATTATTTAAATATTTTTTTTAAATATATTTAAATAATAGTATTCATGAATATCTGTAAATGCACGTGGGTATCTCAAAAATCTATATATATATATATTTAATAGATGCCATAAAAGCATTAGACGGATACGGCTATCATATTTACTTAACAGGGCGGATAGCGAGACTAATACTCATATTCATGAGTATCTATTATCATCCCTAATTATATTAGAGTGTATTTGTTTCGGAGAATAAAAAAATGTTTGTGGAAATGTGATTATGGAATGCGTTTATTCTAAGAAACCTTATTTGTATATGGTTCTTTTATATTTATTCAAAATTTAAAAAGTTGGAAAATAAACTCTAAAAAAAAGTGAGAAAATAATAATCTCATAAAAATAAATTGAAATAATTATAACTTTCCACTATTATTTATATTTATTAATAATTTTAAATTAAACAAATTTTATAATTATTTTTGAAAATATAAAATTTTAGCAAACATGTTAGAATAATATTTTCAAAAATAATAATCTTGAAAATAACATATAATTTCAAACCTTGAAACAGATATGAATAAGTGCCATGTATAAGATAGAATTACAAACAAATTGAAAATATAATTTTAAAATAAATCAATTTAAAAGTATTCAAAATATAATTACAAATAAATTTTAAATTGATTTTTTTTATATAAACTGAATATTTTTACGCGCAACTGTAATTAACTCTCAGATTAAAGACGACCATAATAAATTGCAAAATTCTTCGTCAAGATTCTAAATTGATTTTAAATAAGTTAAAATTAAACTAAAATCAATTCAACTATTAATTGATTTTGATCATACCTGATTTTGATCATACCTGACCAGAATGGATCGTCAAGGCCTGCGAGTTATGAGTTGAGCAACAACTGAAAGTGAATTGGGGGAGGTACCTGCAAGACACTCTGATGCCAAAGTAAGGTTCAGAATAGTGCGAGCAAGTATGAGAGTGAGTATGAAAGAATGAATATCTGACCCTCTTAAGAGAGATGGTATTTATAGTCCTCAGCGCTGGGACAAAGTCCCATCGTTGGGCTGAGCAAGCAGATCCAAAACGGAGACTGTCAGGTTCTACGTGCATAGTGGGACCAGCACGTGGTCACCAACTTAGATAGATTCCCCCGAATAGTCAGGAGGATATAGATGCGGTCTTTTCGGGGCCAAGAAGACTCTGTGATATCTGGGGGTGTGGTGAGTCAACCCTACGAGGAGGGTGTTTGCGACGCCTTTGTGTCGTCGTGGTCCCTCCCCGCCAGCTGTGGGGTTGTCCAAGGGGGCTTGTCTTGGTCAACGAGAGGAGTGGAGGATGCTCATGAGGTACTCCTGACCGGCGACAAGCTTCCTCGTGGTTCCTGGACTTATTCCCGTACGACGAAGCCGTGTTTTCCGACGAGTGAGGTTACTGCCCAACATAATTGAGGGAAGGCTCAGTCAACGGGCCTACTCGAGCAACATAGTTGGAATGGTCCTAGTATGAAGTTGAGCCAAGTGCAGGCCCAGTCCAGAACAGGAGCCCCCAAGTCGTTGCTCCTGACGAAGAAGTTATGACTTAAGTCCAACTTCGCCTTAGGGAGAGCATAACCTCATCGAGGATCTTTATTGCATCGAAGAAAATGGTCATTAGGACACGTGTGACCTCGAGCAGAGGTTGGAATTGGCTTGATGGGGGAACGTTTCAGTTCTTCCGCGACTCGCGGGGAGAGGAAACCACGCAGGGCGTGGGCATGTGGCGTGACCTTTGGGATAGTAATGATGGCCTAGAGAGTAGGGGCCCTAATTACCTGAGCGCATAGGTGGCGAGGAGAAGGACGTTCAATGGTCTTCCTGACGCAACGTTTCGTATTCCACGTCATCCATATATATAGCGGCTTAGGGCCCATTTCCCATATTTCCACTTTCGTTCTCTCCATTTTCTCTATCGCTTGTGCCGTTTCTCTGCCTTCCCACCGTCAACACCGCCGTAAGACCGCCGCAGATTCTCCATCTACTTCTTGATCAAGTAAGTGTTTTCTGCTTTGAATATTTTTTACGATTGGCTTTTTTGATGATTCTTTATAGAAATTCGTTACCGGTGTGGTTTTCGCTCGGGGCGTTCATATATTCATGCGTAACATTTGCGAATAGGCTCATGGTATTCATTTCTTCCCCGCAAAATTCATGAAAATACCTGTGACATCCATCTGTTCCCTGTGAAATTCATGAATTATGCGCGGGGAATTAATATGTTCCCCGGTGAATTCGTGAATTTGTCCGGCAAATGCGTATGTTCCTCGCAACATTCATGGAGATGCTCGCGATATTTATCCCTTTCCCAAGTTACCTATGAAAGATCCGTTTCATTATTATCATTGTTGTGCGATCTTACGATATTTTTATAAGTTTCATGTGTTGATCGTGGGTCGTGTATGTTCCCCACTGCTCGAATGATCGTCGACCTACTCTGAGCGCAACTATCCCCTTCACCCGTGTTGTGGCGGAAGGATAGATGTGATTTTTCTGTCAAATTCACTGGTTTCCTCTACTTTACAAGTGAATGGTCGATACTCCAAAATCGTCTGAGCACATAGACGTCGAATAGACAAGTACAGCCGAGGAAGGGATCCATTTGGTCGACACCGTCGATGACCTTGCGTTGTCCTGGGTCGGGCCAAAACCTAGAGGGATAGCTTTGGTATATGGTTATAGCAGAAGGGAAGCCTATATCATTGTCGAGCATGGTAGCGACATGGAAGGTTTTCTTTTGAACTTCACGATCCTCCGACCAACTCCCACAGCCAGGATATGCACGGAGTTCGAGGATGACCGCTTCCCTATGTATGAGGTCGTCTTCAAAGACTTGGGGCTTCATTTTCCCTTTAATGATTTCCATATGGGCGGGCTTAACCATTTGAGCATGGCACCCTCTCAATTACATCCTAATGCAATCGTCTTCCTCAGGGCTTTTGAAATCACTTGTCGGTTCCTTAAGATCGGGGCGACCGTTCCTATATTCTTCAAGGTTTTCCACCTCCAACGGCAATCTATGGGTGGGAAACATAGTTGGATTTCCTTGAAACAATCGAAGAGACTGTTTAGGATGTACATGGATTCTGATTGCGACTTCAAGGATATATGGTATGTCGTGCAACCATCGTCTCAGGCTGCTGTGGATGGCGTGTTCGATCTGGTTCAAGTAGTGGGTAAAGACGGGGAGGTATTCTCTGACGAGGAGGGAAATCCAGAGATTGGGCGACTTTCTAAGTTCCCTATCCATTGGTTCTTGGGCCACTATGAGCATAGTCTGGGCCATTACCACACCCCTTCCAGCAGTATGAGTGCCGAGGATGAAGAGTCCTACGATATCCTTAATTGATTCGTCGACAGGTTCCTTCCCTCGATGTGGGTTACGAGGGAAGGACATGACATTCTTGACAAAGATGGAGAACCGACGTCCAAGGCGCGCCCGATCAACACCAAGGAACTCGTGGAATGTCGAACCTATGGGTAAGCCGTGAACCTTCTAGGTTTCTGCTCGCGAGATTTATTTCATTTTCACTTCTTGAGTTATTTGTTTATGTCCTTCTAACAAGACTAACTCAGGGATATCGTTTTTGTTTTCGCAGGTAACATGGCGGAGCATCGTGAACGACTGCTGAAGCTGACCCAGGAAAAGAAAAATCATAAGAGGTTGGTGAAACCACACCAGCCCACGTGCCTTGGTTCGGTCTCAGAGCCGGCCATGGATGGTTTGAGTGGATCATCGGGTGCCCACGATGCTGCACATCACACGGTTGTTCTGAGCAAGAAGATAAGTCATCTAGAAGGTGGAGTTGCAAGTGCAGTTGAGGAGGGATGACTGCCCGGGCCTTCAACCTTCCCCCTTGTTTTATGGAAAAGAATTTCTTTGAGGGTTTCCCTCTGACTGTGTCTGATGCTGAATTTGACATTATCAGACGTGTTGTACCCCAAAATTTGCCCTCTCATGTTTTCCAAGGGTTTTTCTCTTATATGGGTGGTTACAAATACTTTCCTAAAGAAAAATGAAATTTTTGAATGTTAGCAAAGTGTCTTTCAATTGGCCATTCAGCAATGTCCTTCGATTGGCATCTGAACAGGGTATTTCGATTGGCATCTGAGCAAGCTTCGATTGGAAGTTGAACTTCCTTTGACACAAGCCTGATTCACAAGCTTCGATTGGGTGTTGGGTGTTGTACCCCTATTTTTTTCCCTAAGATCCCTTCAACATACCACATTGATTCAATTACAACAAGATCACATTAGGGCTTTTGGTTCTCCTCCCTATCTTTAGCTTTGCTCTTTGAGAAATCACCAAGCACCTTGACTTGTTTTTTTTCTTTTGTGATCATGCATGTTTTGTTTTGACTTTCCTTTTAATTAATAAAATGCAATGTTGGTTTGTCTTACTTGTTAATAATGTAGGTAAGGGAAATTTGGCTTAGCAAGTTGATCCATAGGTTCATGAGTTTATTTCCATGCCCTAGTCAATAAAGCTTGATAATTCAAACCTCACCATTGAAGTTTTTTTAGGAAGAAATGGCATGTCAAGGTTTATTTTGGTTCACCACATTTCAAAGTTATCAAGATTGATTCAAAAGTACAAGGGATTGATTGAAGAAGTTGTCGTGGTGGGACAAGGCCTTGTTCCCATTGGTCACAAGTGCATATTTCTCTCAATTCTCAAGATATGGAAGTGGTTTTGGTTGCTATGAGTTCTCATTATCATCCTCAACAACTTCTATCTACAAAGCAAAAGTGTTGGTACAAGAAGGTTGTTTAAAATTGTCAAAGTTCCTCAAAGCATTTTCTTGATCTAGGAGCTAGGGTTTTGAACTTCAAAGAAGTATATCATGCTCATCTTTTGGTATTTTTGAGTGATTAAAAAAACATCCTTCTCTTCAAAGGGTTATTAAAAAATCACTTCAAAAATTTCAAGGATTTTTCATGTGGAAGAAACTTGATGATAAAGAAAGATTACAAGTCCTCTAGATGAACCCTCAAATCTCTTCATGTGACTTCAAATGATCATAAATTGGTTAATTTTTATCACCTTGATCCCACTCTTTTTCCATAATGATCTTGAGGATGTGAACTTTATTCCTTATTTTATATGCAAAGTGATAAAATGGATGGAAGATGCCCTAAGGATACAAAAGATTATAGGTCATCTCATGATTTTTTGCCAATTTCAACAATTCATAACTCTCTCAATTTTTGGATATTTTGAATAGTTCAAGTTTCAAAATGTCATTCAAGAGGTCTATTTCATTCAATCTTTTTTAGTCAAGATAAAATTCCAAGAGGAAGGCCATGTTTGGATGAAAACATTATAGGTCAGTTTGAAGAAAAACTTGAAATATTTCTAAGTATGGAAAGTCAACCTCTTTTTCCCAACTTTAACTCATTGCAACTTTCATCTCAAACATCCATTTGATTCCATTATTTTCTCATTGCAAAACTTGTAACTTCATCTTTCTAAAGCTTCAAGAATCATGTCCTAAGACCCCTTGAGTTGAAAATGCCATTGTTTTGAAATTGGTAACTTGAAACTGAATTTATCACCAAGTTAGAATTTTGAAATCTATAATGTGGCCTCTAATCACAAGATTTGTGCATGTTTTTGATTTAAACTTGATTAACAAACTTGCCATAAGTGTTTAGCTCCTCAAAACGCAAAGATTGAATGAGTTTTGGTGAAAATGAGATCACACTTCATTCGTGTCCGATCTCCACTCAATTTCCCTCCAAACTTCTTTGTTTTCTCACATTTTTATTGTCATTCGTTTTCCTATAAATAGAGGACCTTATTCCATTCATTTTCTCAAGATTGAACAACCAAAATCACCCTGTAAAACTCGCTCCATAACTCACTTTTCCGCAACTTAGAAATCAGTGTTCAAGGATTTTTCAATCCATTTTTTCTATCAATTCACCTTCCTTGATCTTCCCTGAAGCTAACAGAAAGAAGAATTGAGCCTTGAAACCTTCTGAATTGATATGACCAAGTCCGCTTACAGAGCTCTGCAACTGAACTTCAATAGGTAGATTTCTCCATCAATTATTCCAAACTTTGATATCGTTGTGAAGCTCTCATTGCCATGGTTCTAGTCGCAATACTTTCTTTTAACTGGAAACACGGTTTGGCCATGAATTTTCAAATTCCTTTTCAAAACTTTTCTTCTAAATTGCTTGAGCTACAATTTTTATAAATTTTTCGCGAAGGTGTGATTGTCTTCGTCTTGATGAGACGAAGTGAATATCATAGGTCTAAGCTTCATATTTTACAGTTTGAAGGACCTGCGTTTCACGTTGGAGGGAGGTTGAAGATGACCAACGTGTCATCTTCTAACCAATGATGGTGTGCCATTTGTATTTTTTGAAAATCTAATTTATATTTGATTCAGTGTTTAATTCAGTAATGACCATGATATGCACAGCACGCCAGATCCCTTGGATTTGATTACTAACTCATTTTGACTCTCATCCATTGGTCCACATCTTTTTGGTTTTTATTTTATTTTCTGATTTTTATATTTAATTGTTTTAAACTTCAAAAAATCATAGAAAATTTATTTTAAGTCCAAAAAATCTGAAAAAATTATGAAAAATATTTTTGATTTTTCTCTTTCTGATTTTTATTTTTTTACAATTTTATTTTATGTTTTGATATTTTTTTATCAATTTTCACTTTATTTGAATTGTTTTAAATGTTAAAAAATACTTTTATGCATTTTTAAATTTTTAAAAAAATATGGAATGATCCAATGATATTGTGACGAAAATTGGTGACCTCATTTATTTTTTATTTATGACTTTGTTATTTTTTATCATTTTTGGTTTATTTTACTCATTTCTTTTAATTTTAAAAATAGTTTCTGACTTTAAAAAATTACCAAAAATTTTGTAAAAATATTTGAGTCTATTTCTGATTTTTTTCTATGGTCTTACTTAATATTTCTTGATTAATTTAAACATAGTTGATATTTCTCTCTCTTATTTCTATTTTAAAACATTTTAAAACCCTTTTTATTGTATATATTAAATGTAATATTATTTTGTGATTATTTTCTGGCTGATCGGGTTGAATTTTTTATCATGAACTTTGTTAACATCATTGGATCCATGGTGTTGATTCTAACTCCATAAAAATGGATGAATGATTTTAATAATAGTTTGATTAAATTTTAATTCAAATATGGTTTGTATATTCTTTCCCATCCCTCTTCATCTTATCCCTTTCTTATTGCACTAAGTGTTATTGGAGCATGATCTCTATATCATGTCTCAAAAAAAAATGGTGCATAAATTGCTATTTACCGGCTTCAAAATAGGTGCGACTTCTATATAAGTCCACTTACGATTGCTTAACATATCGTTAAATTTTATCCTGATTCGAATAAATGATCATTCGTGGTCCAAACCTATGTTTACAAGCTCAAGTATGTTAATTTGATCTCTTTGATCCAATAGCCGTGAGATTTATTGTGTGAAGGTTTTGGTTATACCAATCCTCTAATGGATCTACATCACTTTTGGTCAACGCGAATCACTTAAATATCGTTGATCATTAAATGGTACTTTTGAGGATTCCAAAATGGATGATATACTTGACAAAAAGCAAATGCAACTTGTTGTATGGAGCCTTCGGTTCTAATAATCCTCTAATGAGGTCCAAATGCAAGTTTCAAGATGGTCATCCAACTAACCACTAATTACTAATAATTGACTTTATTTTGTGTTTTTATTTTATGCTCTTTTATTTTATGCACCATTTACTTTAGCATTTACATTCCATGCTATTTTTCATCTTTTCTCACTTGAGCCCCTTTATATTCTTGTCATTTTTATTTTTGCTCACTTGAGCTTTTCTTTTCTTTTTAAGATACCTAATAATCAACATGAACCATAAAAAACTTTAATGATACTTGGACTATTTGGTTACTATCCTTGGCATTATGGAGTATTGGACTTCTTGGACTTAGGATTAGAAACCTTGGCCTATGTTGGAGACCTTGTGACCTTAATTGATATTTTGTCTGGAGTTCTTGAGGATTACCTCAAGAAATTGGGTTGTTTGTTTGTTTTGTGTGCAGGTTATTGTGGTTACATTCTTTGTTTGTAATCTGGAATTCATCCGTATACAGTCATTACTCTACCCAATTTTTGTGAAGACTTAATACACTTGAAGTTTAGTTCTCTCAAGAGGTCTAGTATCTTTGTTTGCTTGGTTTCAGTCCAAAGAATGGGAATTCTTTCTTGACTCATAATGTCAAGTATTGGCTTCTTGTTGGTTAGATGGTTCTTATCCCTATCTTTTATCTTATGCTTTAGGATAGTCTCTTCTTCTCCTCCCATTTTCTTTAATTTCAAAAATCTCATCCCTCCTTTTGAAAACTATTCTTGTTTTTTAAACTTGAACCACTTTCATAATAAACTTGGACTTATGTCCATGCATTTTCAAAACATTTTCATAAATAAACTTCGATCAACTTAATAATACCTTGACATTTTTTGTGAGAAGACTAAAAGTCAATCAATCTCATTTCAAACCATTTTTCCACTTTGGCTTTTTACTTTAAAACTTTTCTCAAAAGATTGGACTCTTGTCAATCCTTGTAGTGACGCGAACAATTATACTTCTACAATATATAGTGAAGAGAGATATTTTCCACTTGGGTGTTGAGTGAGGCATTGTTGGTTTTAAAATCCAAGCCATATCCTCCACTTTGAGATGATGCAAATTCTCCTTTCTCATGATTATGAGTAGTAAGTATGTTTTCCACAAGGACAATGACGATGATGTCTTATCTCATAAAGTTAACCAACACACTTGTGTTTTAAAAATTTTAAAAGAGGAACTACGTGTACCCTGATACCCTATTGCACGGAAGGTGGTACGTAGGCACTAAAGGTTCGCATCTGCGGCAGGTGCAAAAATCATAAAAAAAAATATATTTCTTTCCTCACCTCCACCATCTATTTTTATACAACATGTTATAGCCAAAATATACAGATTTTTTAAAGAGGTTCCTGCGGAGTACCGTAGATTTTTAGGGTGCTAATACCTTCCCTTTGCATAAACAACTCCCTTACCTTGAATCTTTCCCTCTCTTTTTGGGTTATTCCTCTTTTCCCATTCCTTTAGAAATAATAAAGCGCGGTGGCGATTTTTATTTTTATCTGTATAAGTCTAGTCAATCCAATGGCTTAGTCTTAAACATTTCTACCGCTACAAAAAATGGCGACTTCGCTGGGGAAAGATTGACCTCTTTCTAGTCCATTCCTAAGTGGGTTAAACCTATCTTTGTCTATATCTGTATATGTGTTATTGTTGTTTATGTGTCATACTATTTGTTGTATATATTTTTTCCTGGACTTTCCTGGTTTTCAGGATGCTTGGTGATTACTCATAAGTCCTATACCCGGACTTGGGCAAACTTTAAGATAGCACGAGCGGTATAGTCATGTTAACTTTGAGGGAGTAATCCCAAAAAAGGAGGCATGAGATCCCCCACTCAATGGAGGCCCCTTTGACTGTAATGTCGTTTACTGAGTAATCAGGAAGGCGTGCTGCTTTCGACCTGGGATCCTGTTGAAGCTGAGGACCGTAGAATACCTAACCCATTTTGGCCTTTTAGGTGTAGTGCGGAAGCTATGAAGGAGTAATCTGTAAATAGTTGTCACGCGATATTACGCTCCGACGAGTTTTTCTCGAGAATATTACTAATTACCGAGTTAATCGAGAAGTTGGTAATATCCGAAGGAAGGATGTAGACTCTGGGAACCTCTAGAACCTTGTTCGGCATATGATAACTTTTAGACCATACCTTATGGGTAGTACCTTCGACCTCATGCTCGTGACGTTGAACCTATGAACCATATGTTTGTGATCTTGTGTGTGATTGTTACATCATGCATCCATGCACTCATAAGCATCTTTTGAAGAAATTTTATTTCAAGCGACTTGAAAGTTGACCATTTGTGAATATCTCAGGTACCTTTTGACCATGGATTATGGAAAAAGAAAGACCGGAAAATACAGTTTCAAAGATCCCAAGATAGATGAGTTGAACAGTCTAATTCCCGAGATTGAGTGTTCTGCAGATTTTTGGAAGAAGTATGGATCCATCATTCCTCTCATGAAGCTTAGGATGAAGGAGGGTATTCTCTCGACCTTGGTCCAGTTCTATGATCCGATGTATCATTGCTTTACTTTCCCTGACTATCAGTTGATGCCTACACTAGAGGAGTATTCTTATATGTTGGATTTACCTATTACCGATCATATTCCTTTTACTGGTTTGGAGGGTGAGCCAAAACCACACGAGACTGCTGCATTGATTCATCCGGGGAAGTCTGAGGTTGAAGCCCATATGACTACTAAAGTACGGATTAGAGGATTACCAACTCAGTTCTTATTGGAGAAAGCTCGTTACTTTTCCAGGATGAAGAGTACAGTCGCTTTTGAAGCCATCTTTGCTCTACTTGCTTACGGGTTGTTTTTATTTCCTAATATGGATAAGATTGTTGACGTTAATGCTATCGGGATCTTCATGATTGGAAACCCAGCTCCCACATTGTTGGGAGATGCTTATTACTCTATTCAATTCACAAGGCTAACGGTCTCTACAAGTTCCTTTTGATTCACAAGGCTAAAGGCCTCTTCAAGTTCCCTTCGATTCACTAGGCCAAAGGCCTCTTCATGCTTGCCTTAGATTCGCTAAGTCAAAAGCTTCCCCCAACTGGCCTTCGATCCATAAGGCAGAGGCTTTCCTCAGACTTGTCTAGAATTCACAAGGGAAAAGGTTTCTTCTATAATTGACTTCAATGCACAAGGCAAAGACTTCCTATGTGTTTGCTTTTAATGCATAGGGCCAAGACCCCTCAATATAGTTTATGCACTATGATACACAATATGACCCATTCGAAAGAGCACTCCAAAGGTCCATTCGAAGGACACACATTGAGCCATTCGAAGGAGACATATAGTTACTGAATACAAGCTTTTCTTATGTTGGGTCTTGGTCCTACATGTGGCCAGGCCCAGGTCTTTTGTGCAATAACATTCGAAGGTGGTGACAAAAGAGGTTTTCGATGGGCCAGATTGAAGTTTCCGTTTGAGTTGTTTAAATCAAGCAGTTAGGGCAAGTAGGCTCAATCGTAGAAGCTTTGATGAAGGAAACTCTGAAAGAATTCGAATCAACAGTCATCAAAAGGGACAAATGTTATGGGCAATTCAAATCAAGGCAGAAGTTGACTTAATCAATGAAACTCTAATAAGGGAAAACTTTAAATTCAGAGTTATCAAAAATTTGAGCAATTCGAATTGACGTGGATGGACTCCATCAAAGGAGCTGAATCAGAGCCATTCGAAGGAGCAATCAGAGCCATTTGAAGGAGGCAATCAAAGCCATTCGAAGGAGGCAATCAGAGATATTCAAAGGAGGCAGTCAGAGTCATTCGAAAGAGAGCATTCAAAAGTCATTTGTGTCCACATTCATTCAAATTCAAAAAGAGACAAGAATTCCACATCTTTGGAAAAGTTTCAAAATGGTATTTATGGCCTTTAAAACATCAACTTAATGGCTATTTATTCCTTTGTACTCTTGTCCACTCCATCCCCTCTATATAAGAGGCACACTAGCAAGCTCCAGAAGAGGACGGAAAAAAAAGGAGGAGACCACATACATACGCACACGCTGCCTCACAAGATCATACAAAAATTGCCTTTTTCCTTTCAAATCCAAGAGCATCCAGCAACTCTAGTCCCCCCCCCCCCCCCCCCCCCCAAAAAAAAATTCCAGTTTCAAGCAAGGTAAATCCCCTTGACCTTGCATCTTTCGTTTCAGCATGGCATATAAATAGCCTTTACTTACTTTTCGTTTCAACATAATGTAGATACCCTCTTAGTTATGTTCTTCGTTTCTGCCCGTTTGTTTTGTTTGCTTTTCTTGTTGGAACTAACTTGTACAAATTCAAACGAAAGACAAAAAGAGTGTGAATGAAGGATATGCATTCATGCTGCTCCACAGGTCCATGTTACTTCATATACTCAATCGAAAGAAATAGAGAAGGTGCAAATCGAAGGTTGCCCATACCACTCCCTGGCTCAATCGAAAGAGGCAGGAAAAGGTGCAAATCAAAGCTTGCTCACGTCAACCCTTAAGCCCAATCGAAAGAAGGCCAAAGGAGGGTGAATCAAAGGAGTCCTTTCTTTGGATCGAAAAAATCCTATATATCGTTTAATTATTTCTTTTATTTTCGTGCCTCATGTTTTATTAACATTAAAACCAAAATCACAAAAAGTATTAATTTAGTATTTTTAATTAAACAAATTTTGTAAATAAATTAAATAAATATTTTAACTACTTTCTTTAATTTAAAATAAATTAAAATTTAGGATATAATTTAGCTTTAATTATTTTCTTTTCATAATGAAAACAACAAAAAAAAACTTAGATTTTAGTTAATTTTGTTTTCTAATTAAATTTTAGGTATTAATTTCACTTAGTATTTTCTTAAAATAAAAAAAAAACAAAAAAAGATTTTCTTGTTTACTTAGAAATTTTCTCAGGGTTTTAGACGTTCGTCTCTATTTCGCGCGCATTGTTCTCGCATTTTTTATAATAATGTACCTACTGACAGTATGTAATTGTGATACGGTGGCAGAACCAACTATTTTGAAGAATGCTGGTTTGCGTTTTGCGTTTGTGTTTGCAAAATGTCATGGTAAACAAGAGTCGCCACCGACTTTTATTTTATCCAACTGGAAAGGAAAAAAGCACAGAAAAATTCCTTTTTCGAGATTTTGAGTACGGGGGGTAGATTATAGAAAGGGAAGGTATTAGCATCCTTTCTATCCATGGTTTTCCACGGGCTCTTAGGTACTAGCTCATCTTTAAAAAAATGCGTGTGTGTGTTTGTTTTGAAAAGTTTTGTTTTATTCGTTTTAACCCTTGCTTCTGTCTTCAAGAGTGTTACGAAGTGTTTTTGAAAACTTTGTTTGAAAAAGTGTTTGGTGTGAAAAGTTAGATTTTGAGCAAGTACCTACTAGCATCTACCTACTCAAAAAAAGATTGTTTATGTTCTTGTTTCCTTTAGACAATGCCATCCTACTATTGAGAAATAGGTAGCACCGTCGTTGGATTTGTAAGGGTCAATTTGTGAGGGACGTACGATCACTAAAGCAATGTTAGAACGTCTTAGTAATAACCCTAATGTCTTAAGATCATATTCGATGCAACATTTCCGGGGCAACTTTTCTGAGGAAACATTTCTGAACGGGACATTTGTTCTTTGTTCAGACAGAAGGGCGACCACTAAGACACCCTATACTTAATGATCGTTTACCGAAGGCAACCAAAGTGAGAGTATACCCTAGGAGTGCGCATGTGCGAGTGATTTGATTTCAAGTTATTATCTTTGCACATTAGGGTTAGCTAACCATTTTAAATTGTCATGCAATCTTGTCATACAATCCTATTAACATACATCTAACAGTTAATATTTGCGAGAATTAAAATGCGATAAATAAAACCTACGCTATTACAAGGCTTCGGGGGAGAGATTAATTACATAGCCAAAAAACCCGCAAAAACGATAAATAAAGAAAATCCGAATTAAAACGTTACATACTGTAAGTAGTTACATTAATATTTGCAAAAAAATAAGCGCGCGCGATGAATCGAAACGAGAGAATTAGGGTTTTGACCCCGACTAAGCCTAATTAAAAGAAAAAAAAATCATTTTTTGTCGTTCTTGTGCTATTTTAAGAAAATAAGGTTTAATTGAATAAATAAAAACCTAATTACTAATTAATTAAAAAAACAATAATTAAATCGACCTATTTTTGTATTTTTTGCTTTATTGAAAAGAAATAAACATTAAATCACATGTTAATCCTAATTTTTTCTAATTGATTTTTAATATATGAAAAGGTTAGAATTAATCCTAAATTAAATTAAACTAATATTAAATTAAATTTGGTAAAATAAAAAAAAACCTAATTCTAAATTTGTGAAGATTTAATTTTTATGATTTTTTGTGAAAAAAAGAATTAATTTGTGTTAGAAAATAATTAAATAAAAGAAATTAAATAAAAGAAGAAAAAAAAATAGAAAAAATGAAGAATGGGCCTGGTAGTGTTGCTAAAGCAACAGGGGGGTTTACTGCTGAATTTCTGGGCCCAGATGCTGATGGCCGAAACCCTGTACTGGATCTTATGTACAGCTCTTCTAATGGTCCATGGTACAACTGCGTGTGTGGGGCGTTAGATCTGAATCAAGAGCAATCCACTGGCTGGATCTTGTAAGCGCATGGTATGGATCTGGGCTTGAGACGCATGGGATCTGTGTAAGATAAGTTAGAAAATATGAAAATGTTTGGACCTGGGATCAAACCCAGGTCCTTCCTATCACATACCTCCACCTGGACCATCTGCGCTAGCTAACGAATCATGAATATAATTACAAAAAGAAAACATATAGAAAACCAAGCCATTAAGTCTAGTCAGCAAAAATTAATTGAGTCAGAAATTTAGAGGGCCAATCAAGACATGGGAAAAGGCCACTCCTGCGTCTACCAAAGTCAGCCAGGGTCAATGACGCCGGAGCTAGGCTCCGGTCGTATTCTCCGGCAGGGGAGATCTTAGAACCCTGCGAAAATGGTGAAATCGAAGCAAACGAAATATGCATATCCAATAATTAGGGCATGGCGATCATTATGGTGGTGTTTTCTTGGCTTAATATTGCATGCTTTCACCAAAACGAAACTTCAAGTGATATGAACCCTAACCATGGTGGTTTACATTTTGGCCACTAGAGATCTC
Source organism: Vicia faba (assembly GCA_948472305.1). NCBI lineage: Eukaryota > Viridiplantae > Streptophyta > Magnoliopsida > Fabales > Fabaceae > Vicia > Vicia faba. The sequence continues at coordinate 668,557,618 of OX451737.1, forward strand.
AAATGATGGTCCAATCCTGTTCTAAACATTCACTGGAACTCAATGGCATGGTCAGTATGAATTGAATCAGGCTATAAACGAAAGTATGATCTATGGAAATTTTACAAAGTATGTGTTCATGTATATACAGTTTCAACATGCATGGCTATGTAAAAAGGGTGTGTTTATACCTTGTGTTGTACCCCAAAATTTTCCCTCTCATTTTATCAATATTTCCTCTCACAAGGCTCTTTGAACTCAAGACCAAGCTAGGGTTTGCACTGCTCAAGACATCTCCTTGCACTGATGACCTAAATTAGGGTTTGAGTTTGCACAGGGATTTTTGGACCTTCAATGCTCAAATTGACTTTCATACTTCATATTGTACTCATGAGTTTATCCATACCAAGTTTCAAGCCTTGAATCAAATTTTTGCCCAGTCAATTGGACAGTTGATCTAGAAATCAGCTGTATTGGGGAAAAATTCAATTGTGGCCAATTTGCAGTCAAACCTCATGAATTTTGAACCACATCAACATTATCAACTCATATGAACCATTTGATCAAGTTTGGACCACAACTCCATAAGAAATTTGATCAGATCACCAAAAGGGCAAAATGGTCATTTTTAGGGTTTTGACTGTACAAAGGCAATTTCTGACTTTTTGACCTAGCCAATGGCAAATTAGGTTCAACCATGGACTCAAGGAATCAATGGCATCATCTTGACCTATTCAACAAGTTCAAAAGACCTCAATTGCATTGGATTGACAGATGAATTTTTCAGTCAACTGATCAAAATTTGACTGTACACTGAAAAGTCAAACTTTGACTTTTTGGTCAAAATCAAGTGCCAAGGGTCATTTTCCATCAAGATGTGTCAAAATATGAAACTTGTTCATCAAGGAACCCAAAATTGCAAATTAGGGTTTAAAGTTGAAAATTTTCATAACTTAGAATTTTTCTAAGTTATAAAATTTTCTTAATTTTTCCTAACTTTGTCCAACATTTTCACCATGATGCAAATGGATTCAAACAAAACCTCCAACATGAAAGTTGTATTCCTCCACAAATTCTACAACTTTGATTCACAAAGTTTTCTCAAAATAAGCTTGGATCTCAAGTTATGATTTTTGGAACAAGGGTCCCTAAAACTTTTAACTTAGTGAAATTTTGCCCTAGTTTAGGCAGGATTTTGACCTATCTTCTTGGCCGTTTTTCACATAGTTCCACTTGGAATATCAAGTTGCTTTTTAAATATGGATTATATATCATGTTTCAAGCTTTCCAAATTGTCTAAGAACTCCTCAAACACATTTATGGTTAGGGAGAATCGAAGGCTTGAAGTTGGTAAAAACTCACTTTTCATCCATGGCATATTCATGTTCATCCAAGTTGCAATTTCAAGTCAGCATGCCTTACACTAGTTTACAGGCCTCTAAACCACTTCACACTCCATAATTAAATGCAAATCCATCAGTCTAAGCTTTTGTTTTGGTTATTTTGACATTGTACACAAAATTAAGCCCTAAGTAGAAAAAGGCAAATTTCCATTTTTGCTTAAGTATGCTTTATGTCAAACCACAATCCTTGAGCATTGGTCCAAGATCTCTTGCAGAAAAACAAAATCCACAAATTAGAGGGGCCAAGAGCAGAAGTTAAAAAGTATTTGATAGCCTGTACAGGCCTGTGACAATCACTTCCACATTTTACTTCAAAAACAAGAAACTTGTCCAAAACCTTAGAACTTGAAAACCAGCCAATACCAACTTATGCAAACAGTTTGAACATCTTTCTCACACCCCTTTAAGCTAGAAACACGATTGCTTGAGCCTCTAAACACCCCATAGCCAGAAATCACATTCCCTTGGCAAAACAGGGCAGAATATGCAACTTGAGTTCCATAGCTCATTTGGCTCGTGCGTTTTGCCCCAAGTTACTTCAAACACCTTCCATTCAAATCATACAAGTTATCCCAAACCTCAAACACCAACTGTAACTTCATTTACAGTGTTTGCCATTTTCATTTTGAGCTTGTGCAGGTTGAGTTCTATAGGCTGATTCAAGGACATTCAAGACAAGCAGGCTATTGGAGAAGGTCAAGTGAAGTTCAAGCAAGCTCCTAGACATCTCAAGCCTTGTTAAAAATCACTACATTGCCCTACACGAAGTCAGCTGAAACAGGTTTTTCTCCACTTCCTATCTCTCTATTTAGTAACATTTAGCTTTAGGTTTGTGAATAAAAAATATAGTATTCATTGCCATGAAGCTGTACATATGCTCAGTTTTCATTTATATTAAGCATGCTAAGAGAATTTCATCCATGAACATACTGAAAAAACTAGGTCAGATTTTAGGGCCAGAGAAATTCTCTCTGGTCTTTGAGAGTTAAGACAAGTTGTTTATATGGTTGGAATCGTCTTGAAATTCTCTACAAGTTTGATGTTATGTGTTTTTGCAATAGAGCTCGTATACAGGATCTGGTAGTTTGTACAGGGCACGCGCGCGTTTTTCAAAAGCTGAAGGTTGAAGATGAAGTGGTGGGCCGGGCTTGGCCTGGCTCACTATTGGCACCTCCCCTTTTCCTTTTTGCACCCCCTGGCCCAATTTCTTGTTATTTTATATTTTTTAATTTTTATTTTCATTCCTGACTTTATTTATTTATTCCCAAATATAAAAAATGCTCAAAAATAATTTCATAATTTTTTCACATTTATTTTGCATTTTATTTTTATTTTTCTAACATAGAAAACAATTTAAATACTTTTATCTTATTTATTAAAACTTGGAAATAATATATAAATCATACTTTTATTTTTATTCTTTATTTATATTCACACTTAAAATATTTTTCTAAATATATTTTATTTTTGTACACATTTTATTTTATTTTATCATATTTAATATAATTAATACATATATAAATATATACTTTTGTTAAAAGCTTTAGAATAAAAATACATAAATATTGCATTTTTATTTTTATTATTTAATATACTTAATAAATACTTTTTTTAAATATATTTTATTTTTTAGACATACTATTTTATTTTTATTGTATATAAATAAAATAATTAATATTTACTTTCTTAAAGAAAATTAGGATTTTACCCTTAATCAAATAAAATTAATCTTTTATTTATTTCTTTTTACATAAAATATTTTACATACATAAATGAACAAAAACCTTTTTTTGCATACTTCATATTATTTGATATATTCATTTATTTTGTTTATTTAAATATTGTCCATTTAATATTTATGCTTTGGGATTCAATTTGGATGTAATAGTAAACTAGGGTTTATATTTCTTGTCAAATACCATTATTCAAAGATTGTACCCCCATCCCCATAATCATGTTGTAATAGTCTAGACTTTTAATTCTCGCATTTTACGCTTTCAATTATGCCATGATTAGAGAATTAGGGTTTGTATGCAAAAATCAACACCAACAAATAGCTTGACCTAATTAAAGACAAATATGCATGAAAATCAAAACACAATACACACTTGCACCCCTAGGGTTACAATCCACTTGTTGCCTAAAAAATGGGTCATGTTATGCATGTTGGGTACTTTGGCAAAACAAAAAGAAAACAAAAGATCATAGTCCCTCGATGACGCTATCTTGGTTGCCTAAACAAAAATGGTCAAGTCCCTCAAAAATTTGCCAAAAATACTTGACATAATTGCTATCATGGTCTATACGATGACCCGCGCCTGTCCCGTTTAACATCCTAACACAAGGTTATTCACCAAATGCAATGGTGAAATAACATTGTCAAAAGGGTTAAAAACATATAGGAAAGATCTTTGAGTAAAATAGGGTAGACAACTCTTAGTTACTTGATCAAAGCTTGCAAAAACATCCTTGCTATTTTCAAAATACACCTCACAAACACAATTTCAAGACATTTCCAAAATCAAACTTTCAAACATTGAAATCTTTTCAAAAGACAAAAACAGCTTTGTATACATTCAAACAAGAATCATTACAAAGGTTGCCACAACGATGGCCTCTTTTCAAAACATCTTTCAAAACCACACACAAAGCACCATTTCAAACAATTGAAAAGCAAAAGCAAGTGATCTAAACAAGTAACTAAGAGCCCATGGAAAACCATGGATAAAAAGGGTGCTTGCACCTTCCCTTTTCGTAATCTACTCTCCGAACCCAAGAAAACATCTCAAAGGTCTTTCCTGTGCTTTTTGACCTTTCCTTAGGATAAAATAAAAAGTCAGTGGCGACTCTTGCTAAACCGAAACATTTGCGAACACAAACGCAAAATCCCAAGTCAGTTCTCCCACCGTACCACAGCTTGTCTTACCTGTAGATCACAATAGGATGGATGGAAGGTCTTGTAGATGGCTGAACCCTTGAATTTGATCTTGGTACACTTCTTTGAAATTTTGAAAGAAATTTGATCTTGGGAGGTTGCTGCTGAACTGTGCTAGGGTTTTGGGATTGCTTCCTTTATATATGGAGGGCGAATTAGGGTCATAATAACCACCCAATATCTTTCCATTAAGAAGAGAATAATCTTGTTTCTTAAAAGAGCCAAAATTTCCCAAAGTGATAAGAGATCCAATTTGTGCTTGTTTTGATTCCTTGCACGATTTGATTTTACTTCCAGTTGTGTAATGAATCTAAACATGCACAAAATCTCAAGATTTGATTAGTTTTTGATATTTCCATTATTTTATTTTGATTTTATTTGATTTAATTGAAATAAAATCAAAATAAATGACAAAAATAAAAGCATGACAAATGGAAAGGATCATGGGTCGTGGGTCACATTACAAACTCAGTGCGAGCATAACAAGTTGGGCCCATTTGATAAAAAATGTAATTTTGGACACTTTTGACTTTTGGCAATTTTGCAAAAAGGGTCAACTTTACCAATGCATAACTCTTTCAATTTTGACCCTAGATATGTGTTCTTGGACTTTTTAGAAAGCTTAAGATGTCCTCTAAGCAACCATTTTGGTCTCATCTCAATTGAGTCTTCCATGTTCATGTATGAAGCTTTGTAAAAAAAGGTGTTTTTGTTGACTTTCTAAAATGACCTATAATGTCCAAATTTATATCTTCTTGTGAGTGCATATTTTGAACTTGGGAGATAAAGATGGATTGTATGGAATTACATCCTCTTCAAAATGAGCTTTGGATGGGTCATTTTTGATAAAGTATGAGAAAGTTATGCTTGGTCAAAGTTGAGTTGACTTTTCCTACAAAACCCTAATTTAGCAACTTTTTGGTTTTGATGAATTGTGAGCAATCCTTGAGGGATCATGATCAACCCTTGCTAAAATGATGAATAATACTTAAAAATGAGATTGTTGACCAAAGATCTTGAAGTTTGACTGTATGTGGGCCACAATTGACTTTTGCCCTAACATAGTCGATTTTTCAGGCCTTTGAGCAATTGACTGAGCAGACTTCCTTTGCAAGGCTTGAAAATTGACATGGATGATCTTGAGAACATATTAGGACAATGGTGAGCATTTGGGATCCTTTGGACTCAAGCATCTTGATGCAAACTGAAACCCTAATTTGAGCTAGACTGCCTTAGGAGAGAGTTTGTTTGGTCAACCCTTGGACTTCCTTGAGCAATTTGAGGACCTCACTTGAAATATATAGAGAAATATGGGAGGGAAAGTTTTGGGGTATAACAATTGTCCCTGTTTAATCTTCTTAAACCTGAGGATGTAGATTGGCTCGTCTGCCTTTCGTGATCCGAAGGTGGAAGATGATTGAACACTAGAGTGCCCAGAAATTTGTACTCGCATGAAGTGGTATTTGTCTTGTGATATTAGGAATGGGATTATCGATTCCATTTGGAGGTTGATGTCGGATGATGGGCTTAAAGATGCCATCAGAGGAAGTTTCGATCGCATAAGATATTCCTTTGGGAGAGCCCGTACACCTGTTATTGAGGAGGACTACGCTGGGGAATGCTGTTCTCTATCTTGGGAGAGATAGAGTTTTAGGAACTTTAGTTGTCCGTTACTCTACTTGGGAATTACCTCTTAGTCGAGGAGGTGAAAATGAACTGCTATTTGGTCGTGCTCCAGGCTTCTCAGTGATTTGCTGAGAAAAATAAGACCGACTGCTATCTGGTCGTGCTCCAGGCTTTACAGTGACTTACTGGGGAGATGAGATTGCTATTTGGTTGTCTTCCACGCTTTGTAATTTCTCAATTCTTATCTGGTCGTGCTCCTGGCTTCATAAGGAATCAAGTGGTTATCCGGTCGCATCCGGGCTTCCTCTTGAATTAAGGCATACTATTATCCGGTCGATCTCCGGGCTTCATAGTAATTGGCCGAGTAAACTGCTATTTGGTCGAATTCCAAGCTTCGCAGTGTCCTATACTATTATCTGGTCGTGTCCCAGGCTTCAGTATCATTTGCCGCTATATGGTCGTGATCCAGGCTTCACGATGTCTTACACCATTATCTGGTCAATTCCAGGCTTCATGGTATCTTGTATTGCTATCTGGTCGATTTCCAGGCTTCACAATAACTTGTTGAGAGGTTAAGCTATTTTCTGGTCGATTTTTGGGCTTCATAGCTTGTATTTAAGACATACCACTATCTGGTCGATTCTAGGCTTCGTAGTATTTTGGAGAAATCAAGATATTATCTGGTCTATTTTCGGGCTTCATAACTTGAACTGGAACAGAAATCTTATTATCGATTTGACTGAACCAAAGAAAACTTGTGAGAACTTGATTGTATCTTTCCCTGAAAGGTAAAGAGTTAGTCATATGTAATGTCATTATGTATGAAATGTATTGAGTAATGATGTTCTCAAAATAAATGAGATTGTGTTGTATGATGCATATGCGTATGCCACAATGTATGGATATGCAATGTTCTTGTAATATTCTCCGGCAGGGGAAAATAACTCCTGGACTGCTGTTGGAGAGTACAAGGAGTTGAGTTCTGCATTCTCGCTGGGGACAGTGACCGAAGATGATTAGCCGGAGACCTGCGTCCGTTCTTCTTGAGAATATTCCGCCGGGAGAGACTCTGTTTGAGGATAACCCTGTGGGAGAATGACTCTGTGGGGAAGAGAGATACTTTGTTGGACGATCTGCCGATTTGGAGAAATAAACTCAGCTGGGGATGAATTACCGTTGCCGGTGATAATGAACTCTGTCAGGGATTGAATTTCTGCCCGTGGAAGAAATAAACTTCACTGGTGGTGAACTTCTATTGTTGGTGATAGATAAACTCTGCTTGGGGAGAATTTTTCCGACTCATTCGCGATTATGAACCTCGGATGGGGGAGTTAACACCACTGTCTTTGGGTACTTTCTGCTCTGCGGGGAGTGTATGTACCTTTAGCCATATTCTTAAGTTGACGTTGTCCCTGTACCTGGTGGGTAGAGCAACTGTAAGGTTTGGACACTTCTTGTTTTCCCCTGTTCCTGGAATTACGAGTAATTGTCTTTTGTTTTTCATGTAAATATTTATGAGCAGCGATTATTTTCAAATGCATATATCAAAAATGAATCATTGTATGTTCTCGCAAAACAAAACAGAAAAAGAAAAAACAAGTTCAAAATTTCTTGTAAAAATGAATTATATTGATTTTGAAGTTGGCCAGTAATAGGCGTTTTGTACAAGAGGCTGACATCCTAGTAAGAGGACGCCGCCGTAGAATAGAATTATACAATTTGTATAAAAGAAAGAAAAAAGCTATATGAAACAATCCCACTGGGTTTCAACTCTGCTATTGCCTTTATATCTTCGAGCGTCTCATCACTTTGCTACTTGATCAAAGGTAGATCAGATTGATTGGCGTCATCCGAGCTTGATAGTTGATATCACAGTCTGGTTGCAAGAAGATCCAATGAGACATAGTGTTACGCTTCGATCCCTAATTTTTTCCTGGACCGCCCTTTCGGGTTTTCAGTCCACCGGGATACCCTATTTTGCCCAAGCCGCCTTTTCAGGTTTTCGACTTGCTGGGTGTACAATTTTTTCATTTTCATCCCTTATTTTTGCCCGAACATTTTTGGTTCACGGGGAAGCCCTTATTTTTGCCTAGGCCAGTCGACCTAGCGGGTCTTTGATTATGCGTAGTATCTTTTCACTATGTCTGTATTGACAGGGTGAGAAAGGTCGTCACTATCCATGGTGGTTAGAATCATAGCTCCTCCCGCGAAAATGTTCTTAACCACAAATGGCCCTTCGTATGTGGGGGTCCATTTTCCCCTGGGGTCACCTTGCGGCAGTATGATGTGTTTGATCACAAAATCCCCGACTTGATATTCTTGACGTCTGACTTTCTTGTTAAAAGCCTTGATCATTCACTTTTGATACGTCTGACCATGAAAAGTAGCAGTAAGTCTCTTCTCGTCGATTAGGTTCAGCTGGTCAAGTCGGGTCTGGATCCAATCGTCCTCGCTCAAACTTGCATCCTTCATAATCTAGAGAGAAGGTATCTGGATTTCAATGGGTAGGACTGCCTCCATGCCATACACCATAGAATAGGGTGTTGCCCCTGTCGACGTCCGTACTGAGGTACGGTACCCATGAAGAGCGAATGGTAACATCTCGTGCCAATCTTTGTATGTCACCGTCCTCTTCTGCACAATATTCTTGATATTCTTATTAGCTGCTTCGACAACCCCATTCATCTTCGGCCGGTAGGGAGAAGAGTTGTGATGATGTATCTTGAACTGTTTGCAGAGCTCGGTGATCATCGTATTGTTGAGATTTGTACCATTGTCCGTAATGATCCTCTCTGGTACACCATATTGACAGATCAGATTGTGTTGGATAAACCGCGCCACGACGTTCTTGGTTACTGTAGCAAAGGAAGCTTCCTCAACCCACATCGTAAAGTAATCAATAGCTACCAGAATGAAACGATGCCCGTTGGATGGAGTAGGTCTGATCTCGCCGATCATATTGATGCCCCACATTGCAAAAGGTCAAGGTGCTGTCAAAACATTCAGAGAAACTAGAGGTACATGCACCTTATCAGCATAGACTTGGCATTTATGACAGGTTCGAGAATGCTGATAACAATCGGCTTCCATAGTGGACCAATAATATCCTTCCCGTAGGATCTTCTTTGCCATGGTATGTCCACTGGAATGAGTTCTGAAGGTTCCTTCATGTAACTCTGCCATGATCCTTTCTGCCTCGCTCTTGTCCACACATCGCAGTAAGGTTGAATCATGGTTACGCTTGTAAAGGATCCCATTACTGATGAAGAACTTCGCAGTGAACCTTCTCAAGAATTTCTTATCATTAACAGATGCACCCTAGGGGTACTCTTGAGCCTCAAGATACCTCTTTACTTCGTGGAACCAAGGTTTATTTGCTACCTCTTCAGTCTCGATGTCACAGTAATGTACGGGTTCGTCCAACCTCTCGATGGTAATTTGGGGAGCTTCATTGTCCCACCTGACTTTGAACATAGAAGACATGGTAGCTAGCGCGTCCGCTAACCGATTCTCCTCTCTTGGGAAGTGTTCAAAGGTTATCTCCTCAAAGTGCGGGAGCAATGTCAGTACATACTCTTTGTAAGGAATAAGATTTGGGTGCTTCGTATCCCACTCGCCTTTGATCTGGCTGATCACTAGAGAAGAATCTCCGAATACACTCAAGAACTTAATCCTCAGGTCAATAGCAGCTCGAAGACCTAGAATACATGCTTCATACTCCGCCATATTGTTGGTGCAGTTAAAACATAATCGAGCAGTGAACGGAGTATGACAGCCCTCAGGAGATATGATCACAGTGCCGATGCCATTACCTAACGTGTTTGAGGCTCCATCAAAATACATAGACCATCGGGATCCCTTCTCGGGTCCTTCATCCGGTCCAGGTTTTTCACAGTCGGTCACCAACATGATGTTCTCATCCGGGAACTCGAAATTCATGGATTGGTAGTCATCCATAGCCTGATGCGCCAAATGATCCGCCAATACGCTCCCCTTGATTGCTTTTTGGGTTGTGTATTGGATGTCGTACTCAGTTAAGATCATCTGCCATCTTGTTATTCTTCCGGACAAGGCAGGATTTTCGAAGATATACTTGATTGGATCCATCTTTGAGATCAATAAGGTGGTGTGAGTCAGCATATACTGTCTCATCCGGCGAGCAGCCCATGCCAAAATGCAGCAAGTTTTCTCGAGCAGTGAGTATCGAGTCTCACAGTCGGTAAACTTTTTGCTAAGGTAGTAAATAGCGTGCTCTTTTCGGCCAGACTCGTCATGCTGCCCCAGCATGCACCCCATTGAATTATCCAGCACTGTCAAGTATAAGATCAAAGGTCTTCCTTCAACTGGAGGCATCAGAATTGGCGGTTCTTGAAGATATTCTTTGATCCTTTCGAAAGCGGCCTGACATTCATCATTCCATTTTACTACTTGATTTTTCTTCAGCAGCTTGAAGATTGGCTCACAAGTAGCGGTCAAATGAGAAATGAATCAGGCAATGTAATTTAGACGTCCCAAAAAGCCTCTAACTTCCTTTTCCGTGCGGGGAGCCGGCATCTCCTGTATGGATTTTACGTTGGCAGGGTCCACCTGAATACCCTTATCACTGATAATGAAACCGAGCAGCTTACCAGACCTTACCCCGAAGGTGCACTTGTTCGGGTTTAACCTCAGCTTGTACATCCTCAACCTGTCAAACAATTTTTGGAGATGGTCAAGGTGCTCTTCCTCAGTCTGGGACCTTGTGATCATATCATCAACATAAACCTCAATCTCATGGTGAATCATGTCGTGGAACAGAGCGACCATGGCGCGCTGATAAGTTTCCCCAGCATTCTTCAACCCGAAAGGCATTACCTTGTAATAGAAGGTGCCCCACTGTGTAACGAAGGTTGTCTTCTCCATGTCCTCGGGAGCCATCTTGATCTGATTGTACCCAGAAAAACCATCCATGAAGGAGAAGATCTTATGTTGCACGGTGTTATTGACCAAAACATCTATATGAGGAAGTGGAAAATCATCCTTGGGGCTTGCCCTATTCAGATCTCTATAGTCCACACACATCCGTACTTTACCATCCTTCTTAGGTACTGGAACAACGATGGTAACCCACTGCGGGTAAGAAGTGACAACTAAAAATCCCGCGTCGAACGGTTTCATGATCTCATATTTGATTTTCTCAGACATATCAGGGCGCATACGGAGAACCTTCTGCTTTGCCGAAGGACAGTCTTATTTAGTCGGCAGGCAATGAACCACAATATCAGTGTCCAAACCAGGCATATCTTCGTAGGACCAGGCGAAGATCTCAACATAGTCGCGTAGCATCTGTATCAACCGTTGCTTGACACTAGGCTCCAGATTCTCACCTATCTTGACCTCTTTCTTGTCTTCCTCTGTACCCAAATTCACTGATTCAACTGGCTCTTCATGAGGCTGTATGACCCTTTCTTCCTGTAGTAACAGTCTAGCAAGTTCTCCGGGAACCTCACAATCATCCTCACCTTCGTCCTCGGCTTGGTTGATCGGATTTTCAAAGTCATAACTGGCAGTAGCAGAGTTGTTATCAATGGGATCCAGAGTGGATATGGATCTGCATTATGATACGTGAGTGTGTGTAAGAGAATAGCTGTTTTTGATAAAGCGAGAGATAGAAAAAGAAAAAGCAAGGAGCGCAAAATTTGTAATGCAAGAAACGTCCAATGTTTTATTGATGATATATGAAATGACAGATAATAAGCCCTCACAAGCAAAGCCAAGGTGCCTCGGGCAAGGCACCGGGTCGTAAAGTTTCAAACTGTTTATTACAACTCTTAAAACAAAAGTCAATTACTGTGGAATAAAAGAAACAGGTATGAAGTCCTCCACCGTTAAGTTGTTCAATCCACCATTGGTCGTTGGTTAGATCCAGCTGTCGATGTCTGAATCTTCTTCACCATCCTCAATTGCATTCACTCCCTGATTGCTGATATGAAGAGGAGGTCTCCCAATCCGTGCGTTCCTAACAGCCCTTTGAGCCCCTGTAGTAAAGCCCAAACCAAATTTGTCAGTTTTGTGTGTGAAATCAGGGAGCTGACCCTAATTTTCACACCCACCTTTTTCAATTGCAGCCCTGGCATCCTTGAGGGAAGCCATCTTCATCGGAGGTTTGTCAGTAGCAACTTCAGTCGATGCCAAAGTCTGGGGGACCTCTTCAAAGTTCTGACAAGGGGTTTCGATGAACTCCCCATCCATCTCCACGTAGCAAAAGGAATTAAGATGACTCACCGTGTACTCCTCTTCTCCTCGCATCGTAACAATCTTCCCCTTTACCGGATATTTCAACATTTGATGGAGCGTAGAAGTTACTGCCCCAGCCTTATGAATCCAAGGGCGACCCAGCAAGCAAGAATATGATGGTCTAATATCCATCACATAGAAAGTGGATGCAAAAGTATGAGAGCCAACTTTAACAGGGACGTCCACCTCCCCGTGCACCATCCTTTTTGACCCGTCGAAAGCCCTGACCACAATATTGCTCGGCTTTAGAATCAATCCTTCACAGTCCAGATGGTCTAATGCTTTCTTTGGCAAAACATTCAATGAGGATCCGGTATCCACCAGTACATGGGCCATAGTAGTGCCCTTACACTCGATCGAGACGTGTAGAGCATCATTGTGATTTCTTCCTTTAGCAGTCAGGTCTGCGTCTGAGAAACCCAACCCATTATCGGCAGTCAAGCTAGCTACACAATCTTTGAATTGATCGGCTGAAGTTTCCTGCGGCACATGCGCAGTTTTGAGGAATGCAATTAAAGCCTTTGCATGGGCTTCAGAACATAATAACAAGGAAAACATGGATATTTTTGACGGGGTCTGCCCCAGCTGCTCGACTACGTTATAGTCGCTCTTCTTGATAATCTTCAGAATTTCCTCTATCTCCTGCTTAGAGGTTTCTACAATGATCTTCTTAGGTGCCTCCGTCCGGGAAGGCTCACTTGTTATTTCTTTTCCCCGAGTCCCAGATGACTCGGCGACAGGGGTGATAACTGGAGTAGAAACTGGGACAGTAGTTGGTGTACCAACAGATGGAATGACAACAGGTTTGTGGACATTCGGAGGGGAAATCTCAGGAGAAAAGAGTCTTCCACTTCTGGTGACCTTGCTAGCCCCGATAATATTGCTGACATCAGCATCAGCTCCCTCACTCTTTAAGTCTTGTTTAACTCCACGGTAATACGCATCAGCCCCATAGTACCAAGGGACAACCTTATCCAAAGTGTATGGGATAGGACCAGGGACAGTAATTATTAACGGAGAAATTCTTGGGACGGGTGTAATCCTAACAGGCTTTCTCGAGGAAGCCTTGGAACGATTGGCAGAAATGGTTATGATGGCAACATCTTCAATTGGAACCAACGAAATCATAGTCTTTTCGAACAAGATCTCTTTGTTATCCATCAAGAGTTGAACACCTGATTTCAATAAGTGGCAACCAGCAGGCAGGATTGAACATTTGTGGCAGTCTTTACCACAGCCCAGAAATAAATCGGCCAACAACAAATTCTTCTTAACTGTCATCAAAGGAGTAGAAACTTCTTCCACGGAGGTCACAAATAAATCATTGTCCATAACATTTACTCCATGACCATGTTTGGGCATGGGAGCAGTTACGACATTGGGATTTTCTGGAGCATCAAACTCAATCTCTTTGGCTTCGATCAAGTCTTGTACCTTGTTCTTCAAGGACCAACAGTTATTTGTATAATGATCTGGACTTTCGGAGTGATAGGCGCAGCGGGCATTCGGGTTATATTTAGGAGATGTGGTGTTGGGGTTCTTCGGGGCTTCCCTCAGAGTGACCATATTGGTCTTCAATAATTGTGGTAGAATTTGAGACAAGGTCATATTGAGCCGAGTGTATTGTCTCTGTGGTCTTTCCACCCTTTGTTGATTGTTGCATTGTGGAGCAACTGTGGGTCTTGATATCACTACCGCATTCATTGCTTGACGGTGTTCGGGTCTGCTTTGACCCCTCAGGCCGTAGACTACACTAGCTTCCTTCTTACCGGTGAAAGGCTTCTTTATTTCACTTGATGAAGTATCCTTATGTATCTTACCACTTTGGATACCAGCTTCTACTCTCTCTCCAGTCAAAATCAACTCAGTAAACCCAGATGACAAACTTCTGATCAGATGATTGAAGAATGGACCAGATAGCGTCCCCAGAAACATGTCAACCAACTCCCTATCAGACAAAGGGGGTTGGACTCTTCCAGCTAAGTCTCTCCACTTTTGGGCATAGTCCTTAAAACCTTCACTTGCACCCATAGACATACCCTGAAGCTGAGTACGAGTGGGAGCAAGGTCGGTGTTATACTGATACTACCTGTAAAAGGAAACAGCAAGGTCTTCCCAGTTTCGGACATTGGCTCCTTCCAACTGATAAAACCATTCAAGCTGAGTCCCTGACATACTATCTTGAAAAAAATGCACCCACAAATTTCTATCATTAGTGTGGGGTTGGATTTTCCTGACGTACGAGCGGAGATGGAGTTTTGGACAGGATACTCCATCATACTTGGCAAAAACCTGAGCTTTGAACTTATGAGGTATCACCACTCCCGATACCAGTCCCAGATCTCTGAAGTCCAAACCAGGAATCTTCTGAATCTCCATAGAACTCAGACGGTCTTCTAACTTCTTGTACCTATCTCGGCAGGAGCATATTGCTCCTCATCATAATCTGTATCATCATCAGAGATTGCAGGACTGGGGCCCTTCTCTTCTTCTTGATTCTCCCCTTCCTTGGATGAAGAGGTCAGATCAGCTTATTGTTTTAATCTATCCCTAAACCTTTTACCCATATTCAGGAGAACAACCTTCTTCTTCTTCTTCTTCTTCTCTTTCAGAATGAGAGTCTTCAGATCCTCTTGCCCTTTAGCCAAGCTCAAGAACATCTCTTGGAATTGGGCGTTTTGTGCCTGAAGATCTTTGATGGCTTGATCAGAAGACATTTCATGCTGAAATAAACAACGGAGAAGATGAGAAACCTGTAATGGTACCTGTAATGGTATGCATGATAATGGGATGCGTATGTAATGATTTCAAAGACTTTGGGAGATTTAAATTTGCAAACCAAAAATAAAAAAACTTTATTAGATTAACTTGTAAAAAGGTTCAACAATGCCTTTGAGGCGTTACAAAGAAATAAATGAAAAACAAATCTAAACTAGAAAAAGCAAAATCAGAAATCCCATGGACGCTTCCCCTTGGTGCTGACATAGTCATTTATCATTCTTTCTTCCTCGAGCTGCCTGGCGAGCTTCAAGATCTTCCTCTCTTTCTCATGGTACTTCTCCCGGTAGGTATCCCTTTCCTCTTTCAGCTGAATCCAAGACCTTTGCAATGCCACAGGATCAGTGGGAATGTAAGGGTAAATAACTGTATAAGGAATGCCTTCTTCATTGGTAGGTTCCACAATCACTAGTAACACGGCTTCATATGGCATCCCAAGCTTCTGAGCACGAGCTCGGACCCATTGGAGGTAAGGCTGCATAGGAAGGGAAGTCCTTGGTCCTAGCTCTTGAGGGTCAGATCTATTCACCATGCCCCAAGCTCGTATAAACCTCCGACGGTGCTTGTCAACATCTTCCTTGTAGTCAAATGCAATATTCGTAAGAAGTAGCTCATGGGGACCATTCCTCCGAGCATGACCAAATTGTCGTAAAGCTAGACAAGGATTGCAGGTTATTCCCCCTCTGAGTCCAAGCAATGGGACATTAGGGTATCCCCCACAACGATCAATGACAGCAGTGCTTTCCATAACCCGGGAACTCCAAAGAATGTCTGTATGGGCAAGTGACATTATCCTGTAAGACCATCCCAAACCTTCTTCATTCTTTAGCACAGACTTAGGGAGGTGCAAAATAAACCACCTCGATAGCAACGACATACAACACATAAGAGTCCCTCTTCTATGCACAGTATGAGTGTAGAGGGCATGCAAGATATCACCCAGTATAGTAGGCACAGGATTGCGAGAGAGGAAAATCTTGATCGCGTTCACATCTGAAAAGGAATCAGGATTCGGGAAGAGAACTAAACCATAGATAAGGAGAGCCAAGATATCTTCGGAAGCCTGAAAGTCCAAACTATCCCAGAATAGTTGAGCTTGATCTATCAGAAACTTGGCTAAGAAACCTTCGACCCCACTTCGTGTTTCCTAATTGGATACTACATCAGCCCTTTTTAGATGCAGAGCTGAAGCAATATCTTCTGGTCTAGAAGTCTCTTCCATACCTGTGAAGGGATCTGCTCCAGGATGGATATGCCCAATAAGTGATAAAACTCTTCCAAAGTGGGAACCAGCTGATAATCTGGAAAGGTGAAGCAATGATGCACATGATCGAAGAACTGGAAAAGCACATTCATCATCTACTCACCAAACTTTGAGGTAACCAGGCTAAGAAGCTGAGCATGTCTCTTAATAAACGAAGAGGTCTCAGAAACTCTTGAGGCTAACTCTTTGAGTTGAGCAGGTATTTGTACAAAGTTAACTCGGATGGTGTTTCTGCACACGGAAGCCATAATCTGCAAAACAGAACAAAGATAAATCCCCTTGGTCTTTGAAATGGTTAGTATAATGAAATATGCATGCTATGTTATGATGCATGATGTCATGATAAAAAAGCCAGGTATAGTAGATAACAGACATGGCAAAGGCAAACAAGTCACACAAAAGCCCTTAAGTTCAAGGCTTGCATGGGGTCAAAGGTATTACCCTCTTGAAGTTGAGTTGGTTTTAACCTGTCCTAGCAAAAGTAACCGGGTTCTAGAGGTTCTCAATATCACTGACCATCCTCCATCGGTCATGGTTTCAGCTTACACAATATTTTCTTGCGGCCGAAACTATCTTGAGAGTATGGTCTCAATGAGTGTAGCATCGAGTATCAACCAGTTCTCAACTTTACACCAAGGCCAGCTATCTCACTACTTTCTAATGGCCAAGTTGGTCGATTAAGGGTTCTAAGGTCAGTTGATGCTTAACGACACACATAGCAGCCCCGTATTCTCCTCGTTTCTCCACAAGGGATACCGGTACCAACCAATGTGCCACATCAACGTAGCTACTACTTCAACTGTATCGGTCTACGCCATAAAGCTCCCTCACAGTTTATTGCTACTTACCTAAAAGGTGTCCCCAGATCTGGGTTAGGATCTATAGTAACTCCCAAATAAAACCCTTAAAAGTAAAGCAACCAAAACAAACAAGAGAAGCAAATATGATGAACTAAATCCTAAGGTATACCCCACTTAAAGTCCTCCCCAGCAGAGTCGTCAGTTCTGTGATACGGTGGCAGAACCGACTGTTTTGAAGAATGATGGTTTGCGTTTTGTGTTTATGTTTGCAAAATGTCACGGTAAGCAAGAGTCGCCACCGACTTTTATTTTATCCAACTGGAAAGGAAAAAAAGCACAGAAAAAATCCTTTTTCAAGATTTTGAGTACGGGGGGTAGATTATAGAAAGGGAAGGTATTAAAACCTTTTCTATCCGTGGTTTTCCACTGGCTCTTAGGTACTAGATCATCTTTAAAAAAAATGCTTGTGTGTATTTGTTTTGAAAAGTTTTGTTTTACTTTGTTTTAACCCTTGCTTTTGTCTTCAAGAGTGTTACGAAGTGTTTTTGAAAACTTTGTTTGAAAAAGTGTTTGGTGTGAAAAGTTTGATTTTGAGCAAGTACCTACTAGCATCTACCTACTCGAAAAAGATTGTTTATGTTCTTGTTTCCTTTAGACAATGCCATCCTACTATTGATAAATAGGTAGCACCGTCGTTGGATTTGTAAGGGTCAATTCGTGAGGGACGTACGATCACTAAAGCAATGTTAGGACGTCTTAGTAATAACCCTAATGTCTTAAGATCATATTTGAGGCAACATTTCCGAGGCAACTTTTTTGAACGGGACATTTGATCTTTGTTCAGACAAAAGGGCTACCACTAAAACACCCTATACTTAATGATCGTTTACCGAAGGCAACCGAAGTGAGAGTATACCCTAGGAGTGCGCATGTGCGAGTGATTTGATTTCAAGTTATTATCTTTGCACATTAGGGTTTGCTAACCATTTTAAATTGTCATGCAATCTTGTCATACAATCCTATTAACATACATCTAGCAGTTAATATTTGCGAGAATTAAAATGCGAGAAATAAAACCTACGCTATTACAAGGCTTCGGGGGAGGGATTAATTACATAGCCAAAAAAACCCGCAAAAACGATAAATAAAGAAAATCCTAATTAAACTATTACATACTGTAAGAAGTTACATTAATATTTGCAAAAATAATAAGCGTGCGCGATGAATCGAAACGAGAGAATTAGGGTTTTGACCCCGACTAAGCCTAATTAAAAGAAAAAAAATCATTTTTTTGTCGTTCTTGTGCTATTTTAAGAAAATAAGGTTTAATTGAATAAATAAAAACCTAATTACTAATTAAATTAACAATAATTAAATCGACCTATTTTTGTATTTTTTGCTTTATTGAAAAGAAATAAACATTAAATCACATGTTAACCCTAATTTTTTCTAATTGATTTTTAATATATGAAAAAGTTAGAACTAATCCTAAATTAAATTAAACTAATATTAAATTAAATTTGGTAAAATAAAAAAACCTAATTCTAAATTTGTGAAGATTTGATTTTTATGATTTTTTTTGAAAAAAAAGAATTAATTTGTGTTAGAAAATAATTAAATAAAATAAATTAAATAAAAGAAAAAAAATAGAAAAGAATGAAGAATGGGCCTGGTAATGTTGCTAAACAGGGAGGTTTACTGCTGAATTTCTGGGCCCAGATGCTGATGGCCTAAACCCTTCGTTGGATCCTATGTACAACTCTTCTGATGGTCCATGGTACAACTGCGTGTGTGGGACGTTAGATCTGAATCAAGAGCAATCCACTGGTTGGATCTTGTAAGCGCATGGTATGGATCTGGGCTTGAGACGCATGGGATCTGTGTAAGATAAGTTAGAAAATATGAAAATGTTTGGACCTGGATCGAACCCAGGTCCTTCCTCTCACATACCTCCACCTGGACCATTTGCGCTAGCTAACGAATCATGAATATAATTACAAAAAGAAAACATATAGAAAACCAAGCCATTAAGTCTAGTCAGCAAAAATTAATTAAGTCAGCAATTTGGAGGGCCAATCAAGACATGGGAAAAGGCCACGCCTGCGTCTACCAAAGTCAGCCAGGGTCAATGACGCCGGAGCTAGGCTCCGGTCGTCTTCTCCGGCAGAGGCGATCTTGGAACCCTGCGAAGACGGTGAAATCGAAGCAAACGAAATATGCAGATCCAATAATTAGGGCGTGGCGATCATCATGGTGGTGTTTTCTTGGCTTAATACTGCCTGTTTTCACCAAAATGAAACTTCAAGTGATATGAACCCTAACCATGGTGGTTTACGTTTTGGCCACTAGAGATCCCAAACGATGGTCCAATCCTGTTCTAAACATTCACTGAAACTCAATGGCATGGTCAGTATGAATTGAATCAGGCTATAAGCGAAAGTATGATCTATGGAAATTTTGCAAAGTATGTGTTCATGTATATACAGTTTCAGCATGCATGGCTATGTAAAAAGGGTGTCTTTATACCTTGTCTTACCTGTAGATCACAATAGGATGGATGGAAGGTCTTGTAGATGGTTGAACCCTTGAATTCGATCTTGGTACACTTCTTTGAAATTTTGAAAGAAATTTGATCTTGGGAGGCTGCTGCTGAACCGTGCTAGGGTTTTGGGATTGCTTCCTTTATATATGGAGGGCGAATTAGGGTCATAATAACCACCCAATATCTTTCCATTAAGAAGAGAATAATCTTGTTTCTTAAAAGAGCCAAAATTTCCTAAAGTGATAAAAGATCCAATTTATGCTTTTTTTGATGCCTTGCACGATTTTATTTTACTTCCAGCTGTGTAATGAATCTAAACATGCATAAAATCTCAAGATTTGATTAGTTTTTGATATTTCCATTATTTTATTTTGATTTTATTTGATTTAATTGAAATAAAATCAAAATAAATGACAAAAATAAAAGAATGACAAATGGAAAGGATCATGGGTCGTGGGTCACATTACAAACTCAGTGCAAGCATAAAAAGTTGGGCCCATTTGACAAAAAAAATGCAATTTTGGACACTTTTGACTTTTGGCAATTTTGCAAAAAGGGTCAACTTTACCAATGCATAAATCCTTCAATTTTGACCCTAGAGATGTGTTCTTGGACTTTTTAGAAATCTTAAGATATCCTCTAAGAAACCCTTTTGGTCTCATCTCAATTGAGTCTTCCATGTTCATGTATGAAGCTTTGGAAAAAAGGTGTTTTTGTTGACTTTCCAAAATGACCTATAATGTCCAAATATATATCTTCTTGTGAGTGCATATTTTGAACTTGGGAGATGAAGATGGATTGCAGGGAATTACATCCTATTCAAAATTAGCTTTGGATGGGTCATTTTTGATAAAGTGTGAGAAAGTTATGCTTGGTCAAAGTTGAGTTGACTTTTCCTACAAAACCCTAATTTAGCAACTTTTGAGTTTTGATGAATTGTGAGAAATACTTGAGGAATAATGATCAACCCTTGATCAAATGATGAATAATACTTCAAAATGAGAATTTTTACCAAAAATCTTGAATTTTGACTGTATGTGGGCCACAGTTGACTTTTGCCCTAGCACAGTCGATTTTCAGGCCTTTGAGCAATTTACTGAGCAAACTTCCTTTGCAAGGCTTGAAACTTGACATGGATGATCTTGAGAACATATTAGGACAATGGTGAGCATTTTGGATCCTTTGGACTCAAGCATCTTGATGCAAACTGAAACCCTAATTTGAGGTAGACTGCCTTAGGAGAGAGTTTGTTTGGTCAACCCTTGGACTTCCTTGAGCAATTTGAGGACCTCACTTGAAATATATAGAGAAATATGGGAGGGAAAATTTTGGGGTACAACAGTAATATATTAGACTAGGGATTTTACTGCTTTTCTTTATTTTTATTCCTCCATTTGGACATGTAAATACCCCCTCCCCAAAGCATTGTAATAGCGTAGGATTTAAATTCCTACACTTTACATTTCTGCACTTTAAATTCCTGTATATATATTAACTGCTAGTAACTAGGATTGCATGACAATACTAATAACAAAATGTTATCAAACCTAACACAAAAGATAAAAAAATAATTGAACATAACACACATTGCACATATACACCTCTAGGGTACCCCATTGTGATTGCCTTCGGAAAATGGTCACAATTCTCGAGACGTGAGAAGTTTTAGTGGTTGTCCTCTAGTTTGAAAGATCACAAGTCCCTCGATGACCCTCTCGACTTTTCCTCGGTTAAAAGTGATCTTGGAACTTTAGGATAATTACTAAAATTCCTTCCCAAGTTGCCTTCGTGATCGTAACGTCCCTTCGAATGTCCCTCATACATCCAACGGTAGGGCTACCTACTTACTAATAGTAGGATAGCACTGTCTAAAGGATAGGAGGAAAATAAGTACCTTTTCTAGTACAAGTAGATAGTTGTTAGATGCTTGCTCAAAAAAAATTTTCACACTTACACATAAACATTTCAAAACACTTTCAAAAACATTTGCTTTGTCAACACTCTTGATGACACCTTCCCTTTCCATAATCTACCCCCTTACTCAGAAAATTCTCGAAAAGGTATTTTTTTTATTCTTTTCACCCTTTCCTTAATTTGGATAAAAGAAAAGTCGGTGGCGACTCTTGCTTACCGCAACATTGGCAAACACAAACATAAAACTAGTATTAACAGTCGGTTCTGCCACTGTATCACAGGTACCTTTGGCACCCACTCTAGTGGGCACTCAATGGCTAAAATGATCCTACGGGCAGGATACTACTGGTCCACTATGGAAGCAGACTGTTACCAGCAATCACGAACTTTCCATAAATTCCAGATCTATAATGATAAGGTGCATGTACCTCTGATTCCTCTGAACATCTTGACTGCTCCTTGGCTGTTTGCAATGTGAGGCATCAGTATGATTGGGGAAATCAGACCTATGGCTTTTAATAGATACCGCTTCATCCTGGTTACCATTGATTACTTCATGAAGTGGGTAGAGGAAGCTTAATTTGCTTCTGTTACCAAGAGCGTTGTGGCCAGATTCATCAGACATAACATTATCAATTGGTATGGTATTCCAGAAAGAATCATTACAGATAATGGAAGCAATCTCAACAACATTACAATCATCGAGCTTTGGACGCAATTCAAGATTCAACATAGTAACTCTTCTCCTTATCGGCCGAAGATGAATGTCATTGTTGAAGCTGCTAACAAAAATATCAAGAGAATCATACAGAAGATGACAGTGACATATAAAGATTAGCATGATATGTTACCATTTTCTCTTCATGGTTACTGCACCACAATGCGCACATCAACATGGGTAACTCCTTTCTCTTTGGTATACGGTATGGAAGTTGTCCTGCCCATTGAGGTCCAGATCCCTTCCTTGAGGATCAGGAAAGATACAGGGTTGAGCAAAGACAAATGGGTTCAGAATCGACTTAACCAATTAAACCTGATTAACGAGAAGAGGCTCGTGGCTGTCTGTCATGGTCAGATGTACCAAAAACGTATGATCAAAGCTTTTAACAAGAAGTTCAGACATCAGGTATATCAGGCCGGTGACCTGGTAATCAAACGCATCATACTGCAACAAGGTGATCCCAGGGGAAAATGGACTCCCACATACGAAGGGCCATTTATGATCAAGAACATATTTTCTGGTGGAGCCATGATCTTAACCACTATGGATGGTGACGACCTTCTGCACCCTGTAAACACAGACATAGTTAAAAGATATTATGCATAAATAAATACCCGCTAGGTCGACTGGCCTAGGCAAAAATTAGGGCATTCCGACGAACCAAAAAGGTTCAGGAAAAAATTAGGGATATACACAAAAAATATGAACACACGACAAGTCGAAAACCTGAAAATGCGACTTGGGCAAAAAAGGGTATCCCGCTGGACCGAAAACCCGAAAGGGCGGTCCAGGAAAAAGTTAGGGATTTTAAAGTGTATGACTATGTCCCGTTGGATCACCTTACAACCAATCTTCAGTATCAACTATCAAGCTCAAGCGGTACTAATCAATCCAATCACCTTCGGACAAGCAGCGAAAGGGATGAGACGCTTAAACATAAAGGCAATAGCTGAATGGGAACCCAACGGGATTATTTCACATAGTTGTTTTTCTTTGTATACTATTTTTGTATAGTTTCCATTCTTACGACAACTTTCTCTTACTAGGATGCCCGTCTCCTTGTACGAAAACGCTTATTCAAGTTAATACAAAACTATTCCTTTGAAAGTGAAAACTTCTGTTTTTATTTTTCTGTTTTGTGTGCGAAAATGTCAAGTGATTATTTTTGAACATATGCATTTGAATGTGATTACTGCTTATAAATACACGCATAAAAACAGAAAGACAATTGCTAATGACTTTAAGAAATGGGACAATATCTAAAGGCCATCCACAAAATCCCCGCATATGTCTTCCCCGGAAAATACCTTCTCCAGCAGGTACAGAGGCAGGGGCATTCTACTACAAGGTCACTGCCATATTCTCAGCATGTAGCCTAATGATGTCAGTTGTTCTCACATCCCCGACAGAGAAATAATCTTCAAACTACTGCTCTGACATCTAGGAAAATTCCCCAGTAAAGTCGCCAAGCTTCTCAGGATTCCCCAACGGGATTTCAACAAAATCCCCAAATAGTTCACGAAGTTTACCTTCCCCAACATAGTTTATTTCTCTAACAACGGAAGTTCATCTCCCAACATTTCAACTTCAAACAAAATATGAATACCTATATTCTTCACCCCCAGCCACAGTTAGGGATTTATTTTCCCTAGTTCAACAATACAACAATGGAACAACTGACACGTTCATACGTTGCATACATACATCATTTCTATAAACATCATAGCATATGCAGCACAAATGCATATATCACAATCTCATTTATTTTGAGAGCATCATGCAATTCATACATCATGACATCGCATGAAACTTACCTTTCCAGGTTGAGTTTGCAGAAAGACAAACATTGTTATCTTATACAATAGGTCAAAGATTAATGCCCGAAACCAGACGAGAAAACTATCTACATGACCAAATGGTATGAACTCCCGAAGCAACACAAATTTACCAGCAAATACAGCAGGCTACAGATTAATGCCCGAAACTGGACGGGGAAACTATCTATGTGACCAACAAAACAAGTCCCAGATTAATACCTGTAACAAGCTAGGAGAACTATTTGTGGATGACTGATTGTAGATTAATACTTGTAATAAGCTAGGAAAGTTATCTACATAAGGAGATTGAAGATTAACACCTATAATAAGCCAGGAAAACTATCTTTCTTTCTCAGGTCAGAGATTAATACCTGAAACCAACCAGGACAACTATCTCAGCGACAAACAATTTTCAAGTTCCAGATTAATACCTGAAACCAGACAGGACAACTATCTGGGAACAACTAATTGTAGATCAACACCTGAAACCAGACAGGAAAACTATCTACATGACTCAGACGAAGTAATCTTACACACGCTTCTTCTCATATATCTTCGGATGCAGGCTAACACAGACTCATCCTGGAACAGCCCTACACAGACTCTTTCTAATATATTCTCAGATAACGGTTAATTCCATTATCCCCAGCAAGTTACTGTGAAGCCTGGATTTCAACCAGAAAACAATAAACTTTCATCTCTCTAAATATAACTCTTCAACAGAGCCTTGAACAACTGAAGCTCCTAGACTCTATTCCCCACAGAGTTTTCCTCAAGCAGGAGAACAACATAAACCCACATTCCCCAACGGACTCCTCCTCAGATAGCAGGAACAGGAACCCCCAAAGGGACCATGTGTGAAATCAACATATATTTTGGATGGCATCTTTAAGCCCATCTTTGGAGACTCTCTGTCATCTTCTCTAAATGGCATCTGTAAGATTCCCGTCATCATCAACTAACAGTTTTACTTCAGGAGAGTGCAAATTTTTAGGCACTCTAGTGTTTAATCATCTTCCACCTTCAGATCACGAAAGGCATACAAGCCAATCTAAATCCTCAGGTTTAAGAAGATTGAACAGGGGTAGCTGTTGTACCCCAAAATTTTCCATCTCATGTTTCCCAAGGGTTTTTCTCTTATATGGGTGGTTACAAACACTTGCCTAAAGAAAATGAAATTTTTGAATGTTAGCAAAGTGTCTTTCGATTGGCCATTCAACAATGTCCTTCGATTGGCATCTGAACAGGGTATTTCGATTGGCATCTGAGCAAGCTTCGATTGGGCATTGAACTTCCTTCGACACAAGCCTGATTCACAAGCTTCGATTGGGTGTTTGGCCCCTTCGATCAAGTTCAAATCACAAGGATTCGATTGCGCATTGGTTGCTTCAGGCTTGCCTTTGATTCACAAGGAAAGAACTTCCTCCATGCCTGCTTTGATTCACAAAATAGTAGTCCCCTGCAGAAAAGCTTCGATTAAACATCTAAAGGCCCATTTGAACAAGCTTTAGTCCACAAGTTTCATTCCAGTAGGGCCTTCTCTGTGCTTTCTTCAACGCATAAGGCACAGACCCCCTCTTCAACTTGCCTTCAGCGCACTAGGAAAATGCTCCCTCTGTGCTTTCCTTCAACATACAAAGCAAGAATCCCCTACAAGTTTGTTTTGATTCACCAGCTATGAACTCATGTATACCAACTTCGATTAGGCGCTGAGTATCCTTTGATCAAGCCTAGTTCACAAAGCTCCCACTGGGAAAAAGTCCCCTTCATCTTTTCATCAGCACATGTATGCCTCTTCATGTTTGTTTTTGGTCTATTAGGCAAAAAGCTTCTTCATGTTTGCCTTGGTTTCACAAGGCAAAGACCCATCAACATGCCTTTGATTCACAAGGAAAAAAGCCTCTATCACTGGTCTTTGATTAACAAGGCAAAAGGCCCCTCTCACTGGTCTTCGATTCACAAGGCAAAGGCCCCCTCTTTAGCCTGCCTTCAGCACACAAGGCCAAGACTCCTTCATATTTTTCCTTCGATCCACCAGACAAAAAGCTTCCTTCGACCCACAAGGCATTGACTACCTTTGTGCCAGCTTCTCCTAGGCAATGGCCTCTTTTACGCTTGCTTTTACCTTCCTCATGCTAGCATCCACAAGGCATGGGCTGCCTTTGTGCCAGCTTCGACTGGGAAATAGTCCCCTTTGAAGCAGTTGTACACACTTCAACACGCATGACAGCCCATTCGAAGGACACACCTTGGTGGCCCATTCAAAGAGGGCACAAGGCATACATATGGACTGTCCAAAAGACCCATTCGAAGGATATACAAGAGGTCCAATCGAACGGCAGGGACTGAAGGCATTCGAAAGCCATTTATGTCCACATTCATTCAAATTCAAAAAAGAGACAAGAATTCCATACCCTTGGCCAAGTTTCAAATATTTGTTTATAGCTCTTAAATAATATTATTGAGCATGCTTATTTCCCTTCTGCCTTGTCCCCTCCATCTGCTTTATATAAAGGTGTAATTTTCAAGCCTCATGGACGGATACACAGCCTAGAAAGAACCACGCGAAAACTGCCTCAAAGAACCATACAAAATTTCACAAAAAATCCAAAAGTTGACAAAACTCATAACATACGATCCAATTGCTCCCAGGCCAAACCAATCATCATATTGTCTTCCTGGAAGTTCCAGGGAGCCATCCATACTCCTATCTTGCTCTTGAACGGCCCAGAACATCCCACGTAGAATCACCGATTGGTAAGTTTTGGTAAGAATTAGATCTTTCACTCTATACAGTTTCAATGGATACTAACCTCTGGAATCAATTCATACACATCATTTGAGCATGACCAATGTGTTACATGCAAGATTTTATGCAAGAATTAGATTTCACCATTGTTAGGGTATAAGGAGCTGTTTTCTTTGTATCTCTAAGCATAGATAAATTCGAGCCAAATGGCCACCACCACTGAATTCGCAGACCTCAATTTAGGGAGGTAGCCTAAAGCTTTTGCCACGAATATCTCTTTTCTACAGGTTCACGATTTTGTTTGATCAGAGAGGATGACCGGAGTTTGACTCTGGCATCCCTGAAACAAGTTGACTCCGGTAAGGGGCATGCATGGCATTTTGTTGCATCATGATTGGTCCATTCAAATCTGATTGGGCGCACGTTTGAAAAAAATGGAAATAATAACTGATTTCATTTATAATATTATTATCACCTTGTACTAACGAATGAATAGACTTGGCCTAGTGGTAAAACATGTGTGTATGAAGCTTATAAACCTGGGTTCGGTCCCCAGGTTTTACATTTTTCTCATATTTTCCTTTCAGATCCCGTGTTAGACATATCCACGCGCGCTTCATTGGCCTCCACATATGGGCCAATGAACATCAACAGGATAAAGATCCAACGCCCCTGGGGTACTAGCCCATCATGCACCCTCATGAGTCAGCAACACAGAATCCAACGTTGCCTGGCCTTGTCATCTTCTAGGCCTAGCAATTTCAGATGCATACCCCCTATTTGCTTCATAACACCCTGGCCCATTTGAGTTTTGTTTTATTTTTATTCTTTTAATTTGTTTGTTTTATTTAATCAGTAAGTTTTTTTAATCAAATAAAAAATCAACAAAACTTAGGATTATATTTTTTAATTAAATAATTAATTTCTGAAATTAATTAATTAATTAACTTTAACATTTTTTTAATTAAAATAAGTTAGAACTTATAGTTTAATTTATGTTTAAATTTTTTTTCTCAAACAAAAATACAAAATTATTAGAATTAGGATCATATTTTTCTCACCTAAATTTTAGGTATTTTCTTAATAATCACAAAAACAAAAAAAAGATTTCTTTAGGTTTACTTAGCTTAATTCTTAGGATTTCTTAGACGTTTCTTTATTTCGCGTGCATTATTTTACTTTTCCATTTTTTACAATAATGTATCTGTTGACATCATGTAATAGATTAAAATGGGATTTTATCGCTTTCTTTATTTTTCTCATTTGAACATGTAAATACCCCCTCCCCAGAATATTGTAATAGCGTAGATTTAAATTCCTGCACTTTAAGTTCCTGCTAAATATTAAATGTTAGTGATTAGGCTTGTATGGAAAGCCTAATAGAAAAACGCTAGCAAACTTAATATAATACTAAAATAACTGAACATAATACACCATGCACATATATACTTCTAGGGTATCCCACTTAGTTGCCTTCGGAAAACGGTCACAATTCTCGAAACGTGAGAAGTTTTAGTGGCTGTCCTCTAGTTTGAAAGATCACAAGTCCCTCGTTGACCCTCTCGATGTTGCCTCGGTTAAAAATGATCTCATAACTTTAGGACAATTACTAAAATTCCTTGCCAAGTTGTCTTCGTGACCGTAACGTCCCTTCGAATGTCCCTCAAACATCCAACGATAGGACTACCTACTCACTAATAGTAGGATAGCAATGTCTAAAGGATGGGAGGAAAAGAACGACCTTTTTCGAGTACAAGTAGATAGTTGTTAGATGCTTTCTCAAAACAAACTTTTATACCTACGTAAAACATTTCAAAAACACTTTAAAAAATATTCGCTTTGTCAACACTCTTGAGGACTGATACAAGAGTTATCATAAAGCGAATCGCCGTACTAAGGCATTTCAAAACACTTTTTCAAAACACAAAGCACAAGGTACTTTTAAAATGAGTTAAGCATCTAAGAGCCCGTAGATAACTACAGATGAAAAGGGTGCTAACACTTTCCCTTTCCATAATCTACCCCCCTTACTCAGAAAACTCTAGAAAATGTATTTTCCTATTCTTTTCACCCTTTTCTTAATTTGGATAAAAGAAAAGTCAGTGGCGACTCTTGCTTACCGCAACATTTGCAAACACAAACACAAAACCAGTATTAATATTCGGTTCTGCCACTGTATCACAAGACGTCTGGATGAGGAGGGTCGAAGGAAGCACCTGGCTTTCGGGATGGTTGGTTTGATGAAGGTCGCATAGATGGCCATTATCCTTGCAGGTGAAGGAGCTGGCTCTTCTGGACTGGTGAGGGAATTGGAGTCAGAGAAGGCGACTCTTCAGGAAAAGACACAAAAGTTAAAAAGCGCCCTCGAGCGGAGCGAGGGGAAGTTTCATATGCAGGCCAACAAGTTAACGAGGGAGAAGGAAAAAACTGCCAAAGCTTATGAGGAAAGGGATTCCATGTTGCTCGAGAGGGAACAGTTGGAAAATAAGGTCGCCAATTTGAAGGCTACAATGTTTCCCATGGACGTAGAACCTGAAGGAGTTGCTGACTTGCATTCCCAGGCATAACTAATTGCTCGGATCCATATCCTCGAGTCAGATTGCATCGGCGCTTTGACCGACGGCTTCGAGACTGCACTAACCCAACTATTCGTGCTGAATCCAAAGCTTAATAATGATGATGCTGGGGTATTTTCCCAAGTCATTGATGGTCGGGTTGTTCCCCCTCTTGATTCCCCCGAGGTGGAGGTCGAAGTGAACACTCCTCTGAGTGATTAGTATTTCTGATATTTTGGTTGTTTGTATTCGGGGCCTGTGTGCCTGTACTTGTTGTAATATTAAGATAACATTGTCCTCCGTGGTCGACATTTATAAATATTTCTACTTTGTTGTTATGCCTATATGTTTTCATTGATGTTCACTAGCTATTTGTTCATCGTTGTTTTTGACTTGTTTATTTTGTGAAAATTTGTGATTTTCATGAGTGGAGATTTATGCTCGACCTTGGTTGTGGACGAAACATGTTGGGATGTGTCGAAGGGGTGGAGTAGGGATCCTCAGAACTAGCTCAAGATCGTGGTCGGGATCTTAATTTTGTGGCGTGAACTGCCAATCGCGAGCTGGGTGTTCTGCCTGTTGGGTACTTCGATAGTAGAGCTCGATTGAGGTGTTCCTATCGGGTTGAGGCTCTATTCAAGAAATGAATAGAAACCCGCCGAGTTTAATGTTTGGAGGCCATGTCCATACCTTAACATGCCTACGTGGTCGAGCTCATCCCGTTGTTGCTTGGAGAGGACTGGTCGAATGCTAATGCCTGTAGTAGGATAAGGACTTATCTATAATATTGTTTCAGTTTCGTAGCGTTCCATGGTCGAGGTAGTGGTTCTCCATTTAAAGTTTCGAGGTAGTATTCCCTGGTGCCCGTAGCTCTGTGGACGTGGTACGGTCCTTCCCAGTTTGCAGCCAACTTCCCTTTGCGGGAATCTTTCTGATTTCTCTGCAGGACTAGACTGCCGAGCTGGAATTCACGCTTTATGACTTTGTTGTCATGGCGAAGGGCTATTTGTTGTTTCAGTGTGACCTTGCAAAGAGCTGCTCCTGAATGGATTTCCTCTACTAGGTTGAGCTCTTATCTTAGGGCCTCGTCATTTAGTTCCTCGTCTAGGGGGGCCTCAGTTCGTCTGGATGGTTCCAATATTTGTATAAGGATGACAGCCTCGGTGTCATAGGTTAGCCGGAATAGGATCTCGCCCATTGTCAAGTGGGGCGTCGTTTGATATGACCATAGAATGCTATGTAGTTCTTCGACCCATCCCTTTTTTGCCCCGCCCAACCTGCATTTGAGTCCTCGTAGGATGACTCTATTCACGACCTCGGCTTGCCCGTTAGTTTGGGGGTGTTCGACTGAAGTAAAGTGCTGCTTTGTGCCGAGTTTGGTGACGAAGTTTTGGAAACCTTGATTGGTGAACTGGGTCCCATTGTCAGTGACAAGCGTTTGTGGTATCCCAAATTGGGCAAGCACATTTAGCTTGTAGAAACAAAGGATATTGTGTGAAGTGATTTTTTCCAGAGCTTCGACTTCTATCCATTATGTGAAATAGTCGACGATCAT
Source organism: Vicia faba (assembly GCA_948472305.1). Taxonomy (NCBI): domain Eukaryota; kingdom Viridiplantae; phylum Streptophyta; class Magnoliopsida; order Fabales; family Fabaceae; genus Vicia; species Vicia faba. The sequence goes on from OX451737.1 coordinate 668,588,532, forward strand.
GATCAGAAATTTGTTTTGATATGTTCCTTGTACGAAAGGCACGAGGATGACCATTCCCCACCAGGCGAATGGCCACGGGGAGGGTAGTGTGTTGAGCTCGTGCGGGGGCACAAGGTGTATGTATGCGTGCTGCTAACACTTGTCGCATTTCTTGACATGCTCCTTGGAGTCTTGCTACATGGTTGACCAGTAGTAGCCTGCTCGCAACGCCTTTCGTGCTCGGGATCTTTCGCCCATGTATTAGGCGTTGATTCCCTCGTGGATTTCTCACAGTATCTCATGGATTGTGGATTCTTTGACACATTTTAGGAGTGGGATGGAGAATCCTTAATGGTAAATTTTATGTTCGAGTACCATGTACGAACATGCTCTTCGTTTGGTTGCGGCTGCCTCTCTTTGGTCCATGGGAAGTTTCCCCCTTGTCAGAAAGTTGAACATCAGGGTCATCCAACATGAGATATCCCCGATGCAATTTACCTCGGGTGACATAGTAGACTTTTCAATGCTCGGGTGAGAAATAGATTCTAGGATGACGGATTTGTTCCCGCCTTTCTTCTTCGTGCTCGCGAGCTTTGAAAGTATGTCGGCCCACGTGTTCTGTTCGCGGGGCACGTGCGTGATCTATGCTCAGTCAAACTTCTTCATATGTTCTCTGACCAAGTTTAAATATTCAATGAGGTTGTTGTTCTTATCCCGTATCCCCCTAGAACTTGAGATGCGACAAGTTGGGAGTCAGTGAAAATTTGTATCTCTCTGGTACCCAAATCCTCGGCCAGTCTCAATCTTGCGAGCAGGGCCTCATATTCATCATGATTGTTCGGCATTGGGAAAGAGAGGATGAGGGAGTGTTCGACCATGACGCCTTCCTCGTTCTTGAGGAGGATTCCCGCTCCGCTCCCTGTCGAGCTGGAAGCTCCATCCACAAAAATGGTCCACTTGTTCTTCTTCCCTATGGGGGGATCGTGAGCGGTCATCTCAGTGACGAAGTCAGACAGTGCTTGGGCCTTGAGGGCCTTCCTTCTCTCGTACTAGATGTCGAACTCCGAAAGCTCCAAGGACCATTTTAGCATTGGCCTGCCATGTCTGGTCGACATAGGAGTTGTCTTACTGGTTGATCTGTTTGTATGATGATTGTGTATGCCGAGAAGTAATGTCTAAGCCTCCTCGCCATGTTGACGACGGCCAAGGCCACCTTCTTAATTTTTTGATACCTGACCTCGGGCCCTTGAAGTACTTTGCTCGTGAAATACATTGGCTTTTGCCCGCTCGGAGTCTCACGAATGAGGGCTGCACTAACGGCCTCAGCAGAGACGACTAGGTAAAGGAATAGGGTTTCCTGTCCTCTGGTTGCGACAGCACGGGTAGTTTCGAAAGGCTTTGCTTGAGATGGAGGAGGGCTTGTTCGCATTCCTAAGTCCACTCGAATGCTGCCTCTTTGTGCAGAAGATTAAAAAATGGAAGAGCGTGTTACACGAATTTCGCCACAAATCGAGAGAGCGAGGTGAGCATGCCGTTTAGGACTTGTATGGATTTCTTCGAGCTAGGTGTAGGGAGCTTGGAGAATTCCAGACACTTTTCGGGGTTGGCTTTAATTCCTCGTTCCATCATATAAAAATCGAGGAATTTTCCCGCCTTAACCTCGAAGGTGCATTTCTCAGGGTTGAATCTCATTCTGCATTGTCTTGCTTAGGCAAAGACCTTTTTGAGGTGGGCAACATGGTCGGTATATGTTCGAGATTTGATGATCATGTCGTCCATGTATACCTCGAGCATATCACCAATCTTGTCGCGGAAGACTCGATTCATCATCCGCTGGTACGTTGCCCCTGTGTTTTTTAGGCCGAAGGGCATTACGTTGTAATAGTAATTGCCTGAGCTGGTCATGAAAGCAGTGCAATAGTTTTCTCTCATCGCCATTGGGATTTTGTTATAGCCCAAGTAGGCGTTCATAAACGATAAAATTTTATAGTCGGCCGAATTGTCGACCAGCACGTCAATATTAGGTAAAGGAAAAGTGTCTTTGGGACATGCCCGGTTAAGATCAGTATAGTCAACACACATTCTCCATTTTCCATTATTTTTCTTAACAAGTACATCATTTGAGATCCAGGTTGAATACCGGGCCTCAGAAATAAAATTAGCCTCTAGGAGGTCTTTTACAATATTTTCAACAACCTCCGCTTTCTCGGAAGACTGCATACGTCTACGTTGTACTACTGCCCTAGCGGCTGGATCAATGGCTAATTGGTGACAGACGACCTCGGGGCCGAGTCCGGGCATCTCTGCGGTGCTCCATGCGAACAGGTCCGCATTCTCCGTCAAGCAAGATTTGATCTGCTTCCTCGCCAAGTCAGGGAGTCTGGTGCCGATCTTCACGCCTTTCTGAGGGTCTCCACCAAGGGGGAAGAACTCAAAGTCCCCTTCCGGGATTGGTCGGAGGAGTTCTTGTTTGCTGTTAGGGGCTTCATCCTTGTCAAAGTGGGCGTCGAGCGAGATGGACTCGACCTTGGGTGGAGCCCTTTGTTCTTTTGTCTTAACAGGCTAAGGTTCAGGTCGAGCAGTAACAAATCTCTTAGCAGGTTGAAACATCTTTGGGCGACTAAGATGTCACCATGGAAGGGGGCTACGCGTCCCTTCTTAGTGTAGAATTTCATATTTAGATGGACGGTGGAGGGTACAGCGGTTAATTCGGCCAGCGCCGGTCTCCCTAGGATGCAATTGTAGAGAGACGGGCAGTCGATGACCAAAAATTGCACCTTGACATGTCGGGACGTTGTTTCTTCCCTGAAGGTGATGAAAAGTTCAATGTACCCCCTGGTTTGGAGGTCGAGCCATTGAAGCCTTGCTGGTTGAACCCCACGTATGGAGAAAGGTGGGCATCATTGAGTTGTAAGGTTCAGAACAGATGGCGGTACATAACGTCGACGAAACTCCCCTCGTCGACCAAGACACGATGAACGTCAAAATTAGCCATCTTTGCCCTTACCAGCAGAGGGATGCTCGAGTTAGGGGCCCCTCCAGGCAACTCTTCGAGGTAGAACGTGATTAGTTCTTATATGCCCTTGACTTTCTCGAATGTCACCGCTTGAGTCGGGGAAACATCGACCAACTCGTTGAGCTTACTTTTTTCAGAGTTTATGGAGATATAGTTGAACCCCTTGCCAGTTATAACCATGGAGGAGGGGAATTTCTCCCACATGCTATGCATGGACAGTGGTTCTTCTTCATATCTGTCGGGGACGTAGAAGTCCTCCAGCCTTGTAATAGAGAAAGTTATCTGGATGGAGGCCGACTCATCTGATGGTCGGGTTTCTTCCTCGGCTTTTCTCACCTCGCAGATCTCCCAATGAGGGGTGTCATTGCGTCGGTATTGCCCAAGTCTGCCACCCTTGATGAGGATTTCGATGGCGTCTTTGAGGTGGATGCAATCTTCAGTAAAATGCCCGTGGCTCCGGTGGTATTGACAATATTTGCTCCTGTCAGCCTCGGGCTTCGCAGGAGTAGATCGAGGACGTCTGACTCCACGGTCCTTGAAGTCATTATTGGAGAACTCTGCCAGGATGCTCGTGGGAAGCGGTCAACAGAGTGTATTCGGTGAATCTCCCTGCGGGCCCTCTGTTCTCGCGGGGATCACGGGGCTTGTCGTCCCTTCTCTTCTCGCCTGTTCGTCGAGGAGAGCCTGCGTCCTGGTGTCACAAGGTGTTGGTTGGTCTGCGATTCCTTGGGTCGCAGGCTTTGTTGGCCGCTTCCCTCTCCTCATAGTCCATATAGGCCCTAGCCTTTTCGAGGAGAGCATCGAATGTCTGGGGTGGTTCGATGCCAACAGCCTTCCTGAACTCTGTGCCTGGGAGGAGTCCTCTCTTGAGCAGATATTGTTTCATGTAATTGATAGAGGGGACCTGAATGGCCTCGCGGTTGAACCAATCTATGAACTCCCCGAGGGTCTCGTTGCTTCTTTGGACAATAGCTTCGAGAGCAGCCTAAATCTTCGGATGTCGACGAGAGGCTGTGAAGGAGCTGATGAACTAGTTCTTTAGGTTTGTCCAGGAGGTGATCGACCCTGGGAGAGGTTCTTATACTAGTCCATCGCAGTCTTTCTAAATGTCGTAAGGAACAATCGACATTTGATTGGTCCCCCGACGTTATGGTAGTGGAGCATTGCCTCGAACCCGTCGATATGGTTGGCAGGGTCCGTAATGCCGTCGTATTCCTTTAGTTGGGGAGGTTTCTCCATCCCTGGGGGAATGGGTGCCTCCATAATTACCTAGGATAACGGATCGCGGGAGTCGTCTTCGTCACTTATGTCCGAAGAGCGGGAAGGTGATCTGTTGTAGTGGCAGCCCTAGTCGCGGGGAGGATCCTGCAACCGGGGTCATGGTTCTTCATTTCCCCTGTTTTTGTTTCCAGGGGTCGTCGTTCTTGGCGCGGGGGGACGTGGTCGTGTCTCCCTGTATCAATGAGCTGATTCCTCTCCAACGCGGGGCATCGCCCAGTTCGTCAGGGATAAGGGCTTCGTGAGGCATCTCATATGTGTCTCTGTGGGGGAGATTGGGATGTTCCTCTATCTGTCGGGGAGGAGGAGAATCAGGTCTCCTATGTCTTCTGGGGGATCGATGAGATTCCTCGAGCACCCTTAATATCTCTCCCCGTGAGAAGATTAAGAAATTCATCTAGTTAATGGCCGCAAACTGAGTCTCGATCGTGGCGTTAGCGCCTGCAGGAACGGGGACCTCCTGGAACGCCTTCGATTGAGAGTTCTGGATATGAAGATGATCGTCTTCGTGTCATTGGGGTAGGGATGATGAAGAGGCGGTTGGCCCGTCTCTGTAGTTCAGCGAGGGACCAGGCATGTTGACGATGTGGTCGGTATTATTGTTATTACCAGTGTTGTGGCCAGCGTTGCCAGCCTTGTTGGTGCCGACGTTGTTTTCACCGACGCTGTTGTTGATGTCGGCGAGATAAACATTTTGGTTATTTTTTGTAGCTGGGTCGGCCATGACAATCAAGAGTTTGAAGAATTACTTTAGTCTTGGGTTAATGAAAGACGGGGAAGCTTGTTTCCCACAGATGACGCCACTGATCGTACCTGACCAGAGTGGATCGTCAAGGCCTGCGAGCTATGAGTTAAGCAGCAACTGGAGTGGGTTAGGGGGTACTTGCAACACACTTTGATGCCAAAGTAAGGTTCAGAACAGTGCGAGCAAGTATGAGAGTGAGTATCAAAGAATGAATACTCGGCCCTCTCAAGAGAGAGGGTATTTATAGTCCGTAGCGTTGGACCAAGGTCCCCATCGTTGGACTAAACAAGCAGGCCCAAAACAGAGACTGTCGGGTTCTACGTGCGTAGTGGGGCCAGCACGTGGTCACCAACCTAGATGGATTCCCCCGAATGGTCAGGAGGATATGGCTGCAGTCTTTTTGAGACCAAGAAGACTCCGTGATATCCAGGGGTGTGGTGAGTCAACCCTACGAGGAGGGTGTTCGTGACGCCTTTGTGTCGTCGTGATTCCTCCCTGCCAGCTGTGGGGTTGTCCAGAGGGCTTGTCTTGGTCGACGAGAGGAGTGAAAGATGCCTGCGAGATCCTCCTAACTGGCGACAAGCTTCCTCGTGATTCCTGAACTTATTCTCGTACGACGAAGTCGTGTTTTCCCGACGAATTAGGTTACTGCCCGACATAGTTGAGGACAGGCTCGGTCAACAGACCTACTCGAACAACATAGTTGAAATGGGCCTAATAAAGCTGGGTTAAGTGTAGGCCCAATTCAAAACAAATTTTTAATTAAAAAATTACTAAAAATTAAATCAATGATATTTAATTTTCATGAGTCGCGAATATTTTTGAATAATATAGTGGAGGGAAGGCTAAAAAATAGATGATTTGAGTTCTAAAATCCAACTCATAAAAAAAAAACTAATAACTTAAAATAATAATATCATCTATAAAGATATAGTACATAGATACTACATAGATGCACTATATTAATACTACAAACCTCACCGCCCCATTCTCTCACCCATCCATTTCTTTCGTCTCCTCTTTTCTCTTCCATTTCCATTCTCCTTCTTTCTCTCCCAAATTTTTTTATTATAAAATACTATTTTATTTCTTAAAAATAAAATGGTATATCCAATTCCAAAAGCAACGGCGATTTCCACCTTATTAACCTTACCTCCACCTTCTTCGCATTTCTCCTCCAAATCTAACGCCGCCGTTAAACTCAAACTCTCCGCTAAACCTTCCTTCAACAACACATTAACAGCATCGTCATCAACACCGTCATCATCGCAATCTCACGGCGTCACCGACAAGCTCAACGGCCTCGCCTCCGAATTCGCCTCTCTCTCCGAACCAATCGACCGAGTCAAACGGCTATTGCACTACGCGTCTCTCTTGCCTCCGTTAGACCGGTCTGACCGGGTCCCGGAGAATCGCGTATCCGGATGCTCGACGGAGATTTGGGTGGTGGCGCGTATGGATTCCGGGAGGAAGATGAGGTTTAAGGCGGATAGCGATTCGGAGATTTCGAAGGGGTTCTGTTGGTGTTTGGTTTGGATGCTGGATGGGGCAGAACCGGAGGAGGTGCTTACGGTGGAGAGAGATGATCTGGTGAGAATGAATTTAGGGTTGAACAATGTTAAGTCGCGCTCGAGGATTAATACGTGGCACAACGTTTTCTTTGCCATGCAGAAAGCTACTCAAGATTTGATTTAAGAATTGGAGGGTGAATTTCTTTCTCTTTTCTTGAAACAAAATATGTACTTCTTAGTTTGATGCATTTGTATGATATACTTGTGTTGTAGGCTAGTCAATGATAGGACATAGTATTAGCAAAACTCTCGATACAACTTAATGTCTTTCAAATTCTACTTGTTATTTTCTCCATCAAAATTATACATTATTTACTAGTATGTTTTTGAAAGAAAGAAAACATTGTGTACTTTGTTTTGGAATGGCATCATTCAGAGTGGATTTGTTCAGGGTTTTAAAAAAGTTGCGGTCAATGATACTTATCACTGTTGTTATTTAGGTGTCGTAATATTGATTGCGGCAGTTGCAATGTAAATTAACATCAATTTATTTTAAACATAATGGTTATCGTGAATTTGATTTCTTGTATTGTACGGGAGAAATTGTGATTAATCTGGGAGTTAGTCAAATGGGTGATTTGTTTGACTAGCTAGAAATGTGGAAACTCTGTTTGATTGATAGAAGAGGAATGTGGAATCTACGAATCGTGACGAAAACAAAGGGGATCATTATCTTTCTTACAAGTGGAATGTGAAATCCATGGTTTGTCTTTTATGGATGTAGCTTATGCCATGGTTTTTATTTTTGTTTGGTTAGTTACATTGTGTTAATTTTGTAAATGATTCGAGTATAAAGAAATATAGCTAACTTCTCTTTTGATATGGAGAAGAATTACGATTCGATCTCCACAATTGTGATTAGAAGGTGATTGAAACTATTTGATGTCAGAATTTGCTCTCTATAATTGTGATTAGAAGGTGATTGAAACTATTTGATGTCAGAATTCGTTTGCATTAATCAGTTCAATGAACCGAATCTTAGGGCGAATCTCCGAGTATTTTTTAGATTCTAATTAATTTGTTTCTTAAGATAAATGATCGGTTTGTTGTGTTTTTGAAAAGGGTAAATGGTGAAGAATTTGTGAATATGTAATCATAATGACAAAGAAAAACATTATGCTTTACCGTTAGTGTGCATGTATGACTATGACAGATTCATTATATTGATGATAGTAAAGAATAGAGATGAACATTTCAATTTCTCATGCTGCTTGTGACTTATGTGGGGAGGAGGGCTTCTTTTATTATTCAATTTCAACTTAGACCGTGTTTTATTGGGAACGCAGATCTAATTTGAGGTAATTTATTATATAAAGTTAATTTAATTAAAACTAAAATAATTTATGTTTTGATATATTTAAATAAAAATGAATTAAAATTCAAAAACTTAAGTATCAAAATAAATTGTGTATTAAAAATTGTGATTCACTAGGATTATTTTAATTATATAGTGTTATATTCACTAGGATTAAAATAAAACAATTAAGAATAAAAAGGAAAGAGTACATATTTGCAAAGTTTAAGAACTAGATAATATTTGGAGACATGTTCACATCTTTAAATTGTTGTTGGTTTTATTGCATCGTTAAAGGCTTTGTTTATTTCGCGGATGCGGTTTAGATCAAGAAAAAAATTTCAACTAATATAGAAGTGAAAATAAATGCAATTCTTCAATTCGGTTTGAATGAGACATATATTAAAACTTAACTCAATCTTACCTAATTTAAAGCAACCTAATTTAAATTAAATTTTGAATACTAAAAATTTAATTGTAATTCTTTTAAAATTAATTAATATCCTCTATCAATATAAAAAGTTTTATACGGTTGCTATATTACATTTATTTGTAAGTAATATTTTTGATATGATTAAAGTAAAAGTCAAACACTTATAAAATTCTAAGGATTATAATTAACTTATTTTTTACATTATTAATACATATAAATTAAATTCATTTTTTTACTAATATTATAAAGACATTATAAAATAATAAGTTTTTTTTAACGTTAGGGGGTTGATTATAGAGAAGTGTTTGCTGGTGGTTTGTATTTAGAAATTAAAATTGACAGTGATTAATTACTTTGTGAGTAGGTATATGTGGGGGTCCTCCGAGGTAGGCTACTCTTTTCGGCCATTCACAGAGGTTTTTAGAGGTCTAATGAAGTTATGAGAAACTAATGAGGTGGTAAAAAATTTGATGAACTTCGAGGCTCTTTTGATTATAAAAGGGTTCTTAAAAAAGTCTGGGTATGCATTTGTTATTGCCAATGATTATGCTCCTTGTGATAGTGGTGGTCGGTTATCATTATGGAATCGCTTGGGAGTTCTTCTTAATGCTGATGAAGGGATCATAGGGTGTGTGAATGGTGATTATAATGTTATTCGGTCGATTGAGAAAAGAAGGAGTATGGTAACTGTTGACCAAATGGAGGATTGTACTCATTTTAATCAGCTCATTGACACAAAATTTCTGGTTGATTTACCGTTGCATGGAGAAGATTCATGTGGTATCAGGGGGATGGTCTTTCTATGAGTCATCTTGATCATTTTTTTATTATCGGATGCATGGGTTTCTTTTTGGTCAAATTGTATCCAGGTGGCTCTTTCTCACATTATTTCTGACCATTGTCCGATTATGATGACTATTGACGAAGAGAATTGGGATCCTAGACCATCGTAAATATTAAAATGTTGGGAAGATTTACCAGGTTACAAGGAGTTTGTGAAGGATCAATATCGTTTCAGGTGCATGGTTGAGGAGGTTTTGTGTTGAAAGAGAAATTGAAGCTGATAAATGGAAGTTTGAAATTATGGCATCGCAACCACTCCTATAATCTAAAAGGCAAAGATCAAAATGGTAAAAGACTGTATTTCTTTCTTGGAAGTTAAAGGAGGTGAGTTTGATTTAGAGGAGGAGGAGATGAGTGAGTTACATTCTTTATTGGTAAAAATTCAATCTTTATCCAAATTATATTCAAGTATCCAATGGCAAAAATCTAGATTATTTTGGTTAAAGGAAGAAGATGCAAACTCAAAATTCTTTCACGGTATCATGTTCTTTAGGAGAAGATTGAATGTTATCATCTCAATTTCAGTTAATGGGGATTCAGGTAGAGGGTGTCAATGGAGTGAGGTGTGTCATTTTTTGATTATTTTCATAATCATTTTCAGTCGTTAACGATTGATCGAACAATGATAAAAGATCTATCTTTACGAAGGAGGCGTCGGTATTGACGCTATCTTTTTTAGAGGTTGAGATTAAGCATGCAGTTTGGGATTGTGACGATTTTAAGATCCTCTTTCCGGATGGAATTAATTTTGTTTTATAAAAAAAATTGGGATGTCTTAAAAGATGACTTGATGCATTTTTTAAACTGACTTTCACCATTATAAAAAGTTGACCAAATGCATAAATAGTATTGATCTTACTGAATGATCAGAACCTAAAAATGGGCCAAAGGATGATGACATGTGCTAGGCTGGAGATCTGAGGAGAGGAGGGGGTGTATCTACAAGGCACTGTGATGCTAAAGTCAGTGGGAGCATAAAGAGATACAAGAAAGAGATTAGGGTTTTTAGATTGAATATTTGATACCTGGCCCTCACAAGTGTGAGGGTTTATATAATCCCCCCAGCGCGTGGCCATTGGTTCCTATTTTCGGGCCTAGATATTTGGATCCACGAAAATAGATAACTGCCAGGACTTGACCAAAACGGGCAGTCGTGCCCGTAACTAGTCGTTGCTTCGAGCAAGGGTCAGATAATGTGCAGACGCGTCTTGAGCGCCTTCCTGGTTGTCTGCTCGACAACTAGCAAGTAGACCTGGAATTGGTCGTTGATACAGGAAGACGCGCGACTAAGGCATCATAATCTATGATATTCCTGTGGTGTGGTCGATTAAGTGTGCTCGACGGGAGATCAAAGTTAGTGGGCTAAAGCTGTTTGGGCCATGCGAAGGATAAAAGTGGATTAGGCCAATTCTAGTCATTGGGCCAGTCCAGAATAGGATCCCCCTAAGTCATTGCTCATAGGCGTAGGAGTGACGACTTAGAGTCATCCTACAAAGAGTCGAGGATGCTCTAAGATATGCTCGGGGAAACAATGTTAAGGAGCCCGGATGTGGTCTTTTTGTGTTTGGTGCGTAGGGAGCCAAATGGTTGATTGGACTGAGGGGTAGCGTGCCACACTTGCATCGAGCCACGTGTTGTCATAAAGATGTAATGATGGCAAGTCTAGAGACTAGGGCGTAACGATGATGACCCTTAGGTTCTTCTAGGTGCATGCCCGCTCACGCACTAGCGAAGTTCGTCTATAAAAGGGAGAGAGGAAGCTTTATTTGCACTTTTCGCTTGCTATTTCTCTGCTCATTTCTGATTCTACACGACACCATCATTCTCTGCCCAAGCTCTTTACCTTTTCTCTCACCACTATGATTTCTTCCTGTTCCGCCGTTTGTCTTCCTTAACCTGGTAAGTTTCTATTTTTCTTCTATTTTTGCCAAAATTTTCCCTGTTTTAGGTTAGATTTTTGGTTGCGATTTTAGAGATGCATGCGGTTAGGGGTAGATTAGTTTAGATTGGACGACTCTCAATGGTTTCATTTCCCGATAATGTTGGCTCCGTCGTGGAGTTATTTGGTAACTCATGGTGGTAGGGCCGGTAGCGGCGGTTTGTGATGAATTTTTCGGTGAATTTAGATTGTTTCCTGGGCTTCTGTTTTGAACTTCCTTTGTTTTTTATGTGTCTCTGGGTGAGGTCCAAAATCATTCATCGTGGAAAATACTTTCCTCGTGCAAGCTAGGGTTTATCCCGGCGATCAGGCGCATAATATGTTGGAGGGGGTCCTCCCCGTATTGCTTTCTACTATTTTGAGTGAGGGCTCTGGTCGGGGATATGGTCCTCTCTCACACCCTTTCACTTGACTAGCGGTGGAAGGGTGAATTTGCTTCAATATCGAAATCACTTTTGTCCTCTGCTTTTCAGGTACAATGGCCAACAGTATTGAAGATGACCTTATGAGCGAGCATATTGATTATGCCGCAAGTTCATTCGGGGGCATGCCAACCGGGAAGAGTACTTCGGGGAGGCATGATCCTGAGCCAGACGTATTCGATTAGGGCGCATATACGCAGGGAGAGTCTTGGGCTCCCGATGATCCTTTGGCCTGGGTCGCATTGGGTCCTATGGACATTGTTTCCCACTTTGTTGAGCACCCGAATGAGGTGTTTACATCGATGGCTTCAGGGATGGATTCAGAGGATGCAGAGGAAGAATGGGTGATCTACATCCCCGGGAAGGATCACTGTATATGTTCGAAGTTTGATGAGAACCATCTTCCTATGTACGAGATTCTCTTCCGAGAGTTGGGTCTACGACTTCCTTTCTCTGATCTTCATGTGGCCATTTTTCGGCATCTTCGTCTTGCTCCCTCCCAGCTTCATCCCAATTCGATTGCCTTCCTGCGGGCTTTTGAGATAGTGTGCGATTATCTGCAAATAGGGGGGTCACTGTTCCTTTTTTCTTTTATTTCTTTCACCTCTAGCGGGGACAATTTAGTAATCAGTGGGGATGGATCTCCTTGAAACAAGATAACGGGAAGCAGTTCAAGGCTTACCTCGAATCCGCCTGAAATTTTAAGGAAAGATATATGTTAGTCCAACCCGTGTCAGAGAGGGTGTTGTTAAACATTTTTAGGAGTGTCCCACTGGTCGATGACGTCGGGGAACCCGAGCTGAACGAGGAAGGGGACCCGATGACGAAGCTGGCGCCGAAGTTCAGTTTCTACTAGTTGAGTAAACATTTTCTTCCTTGGACCGACAACTCTATTTGGAAGAAGGGCCAACTGAGCCCCGAGGACCAGACTAGCCATGAACTATTTTTAGCTTTTGTTGCGGGGATATCTCATGTCCAGCGTGTAGGCAAGGGGGGAGGCCCGTTACTTACGAGGATGGGGAGCCCGTGTTTGCTCCAGGGCTGATAAATGTTAATGAGCTCCTTGAGTGTGAGGATTCTGTGGCGTACTTGGGTAGTTTATCTTGTATTTTTATTTGATTTTCATACATATCTCATTATCCTTGTTCCCTAACTTTCATTTGTTATTTTTTTGTTGCAGGAAGGATGAATGATGCTCAAGAGCGTATGGTCAAATCGTTTGTCATTAAATCGAATAAGGTATAGAAGTATGGAAAAGGTCCTCAATGTGATACGAGGACGGTCCCGCATGAGAGTTCGGGGACTTCGTCTTCTGGCCCTATTGTCGCGCATCCTTCTCCTTAGCAAGTGTCCTCGAGGTTTAAGAGAGAGCGTATTGAGGGCACTGTCGATCTGACAGGTGAGCAGGACAGGAGCAAGTTTGAGCTGCCTCTTTGTTTTCATGACATGGCTTTATTCGAGGATTCCACCTTGCAGCTTCCCCGAGCTGAATCATTGATGCTTGAAAAGATGGACCGCCTGGGCAAAAGAGGGATGTTGGCCTGAGATGTTGGTTCTGTCATGACGGTATTGGGAATGGTTGTGGCGTATGCCGAGGAAGGAACCTTACTGGAGGCCGATCTGAGAAAGTCTCGGTCTAAGGCGGCAGCTCTCAAGGAGAAGCTTGTCGTAGTGAATGCTGCGAACAAGGTGTCGACACAAAGCCTGGCTAAGATGATCGAGGTGCATAATACCCTTCTACTGGAGATGAAGTCCCTTAGGAAACAGTCGATACCCTGAGGGAGGAAGTGGCTCTTGTCGAGGATGAGACGGAAGAGGCCAAGGGTTTAAAAACCTGTGCATAGTTAGTTGCTCGCCTCCAGCTGATCGTGGATGATGGTTTGGCCAATGCTGAGGGAGCTTTCAAAAATGTTATGGCACAACTCAGAGTAGTGAATCTAGGCATGGCATTGAATACTATCACGACGAGATTTCCCTATTATATGGTGGATGCGAAGATTATTGTGCCCGAATCTCTCAAGCGCGGAGAGGACGAATCAATAAAGGAACCTATCCAAGAGGATCATGCTCGTGAGGAGGGGTTTTAGCCCGATGTTTAACCAGCTCACTATTGCTTCCTTTTGTTTCAGTCTGCATGTCATTTTATCGTAATTTATTTCAGGGGCTCTTCCCGTTTGGATGTAATTTTCAAACAATCGTGGTCCTTGTGGCCATATGTTCGTTTATTTGGATGGGGGCCTCGGGCCTCCTTTATGTAATATCCTCGACAATTGCGGCCCTTGTGGTCGTCTTTTATATTTTTCGACCGTGATAGTCGTTTGTTTTAATCTGCATCGTTTCAGTGTTTTTAACTTTGTTTCATGCATGATTTATTTATTATTTATTGTGAAATGTTTTCATGTTAGTATGCTCGCCTGCCGGAGATGTTTATCTTGTTTGAGTTTTTCGGGGAATTTGCTCGTTAGTCGTTGTGATTTTCCAGAGAGGGGAACTGGTCTAACGGCCAGGGTAATTTTTAGGCACGAGCTGGAACTCAGGCCTCGTTTTTTGGGCCTAATCTCGGCGGTGTGAACTTCCCATTGCGAGCTGGGTGTTCTGCCATCGTGGTACAGCGGCATCGAAGCTCATTTGAGTTTTCCACGTCGGGCTAAGAATCTGCTCATTAAAAGAGTTTAGACTTGCCTCTTTGTTTAATTTTGGAGTGTCATGCTTGTACCTAGGCATGCACATGTGGTCGGGAAAGCTGTGCTTGTTGCTTCATCAAAGCACACCGAATGTGTCAGTGTTTAACTATAATATTGCCTTAGTTTTTCGGTGTTCTTAGGTCGAGTAAGTTGTTCCCTGTGTAGGTTTTCCAGGTAGTAGGCTACATTCCCCTTCTTTGCATGGACGCGATAGAGGTATGATAAGTGCAAAAGTGTAGTTATTTTGTATATACTTTTTGTTGCACTTATCAATTCTTTATTGTTAATATCAGTTGAATAACACTGTTTTTTGTTGTAAATACAATTAGTTGCATTTTGAGTACATATTGTATCGGTTGATTAGTTTTGTATATATTTTGTAGGTATTTGAGCATTATTGGAGCAAGATGAATAAAGCTCCAATATGCATTTTTTTGGATCAATAAAGAAATAAGGCCAAGATTGGAGGCCATTGGAAGTTATGTAGAGAAAGAAACAAAAGTTTCTTTCCTGTCATGTGTCGTCAGGAGAAAGGGAGCGTCGTCGGGCGAAATTTTGAAGACCAATTTTAATGAAGTCTCTGCCTTGTGTCGCGTCTGTGTCGCCAGGCAAAAATAAGGAGAGTCGTCCGACGATGAATTGTGGTTGTCGGGCGACGATAGATATTTTTTTCAGTTGAGGACGTGGCTTATTTTGGGCCAAGTGTATAAGGATCTTCATCGGGCGACACTTTTATGTCGTCGGGCGACGCGTGAGGATCCGAATTTTTTTATATCTTTCATTTTGTTTCGTTTGTTAGTGATGGTTTTGGGGGTGATTTTTGTTCTCCCAATTCCATCAACCTCATTTTTATAATGGATTAGCTTAGATAACAACACTAGGGCTTGCATACGGAAGATCCGGGGTGGATTACTCGTCGATCGACTTTGACAATCTGAAATATTTATAGTTTATCTCTTCTCCTCTCTATGTATTTCTCTTTTGTTGGGTTTTATGTGTATTTTACTCTAAACATATGTATATTTGTCGCCCATGGCGTTATATTAAACTTACTTTACAAATCTTTGTGGATTGTTGTCTTACATTTTTGCTCTGTGTTAGGGATTTGAGTTGTTATAGACATATACTACTTAGATTCTTATCTAGGATGATTATCTGTTAGTTTCTGAACTCTAGAGATAGATTTAGAGCTGACATCTACTTGGGTATCAGAGCTTAATGCCTCTATATTGTCTGTGTCGCTCTGAGAGATCATCGATGCAAGCGAGCATGGTTGTCTTCTGTGTTGTTGGGGAGGTAGAGAGATCATTTCCTTGGTGATACAGTCGGTCTCTTAATTTGGGTTAGAAATGACTTAGGTTGTGAGTGATACATAGTGACATTGATGAGTATTATTAGGTTGAATGTAATTGGTCGATAAATTTAAGTCTGTGATGAGTAGATTATATGTAGGCTTGATAAGTTCTTCCTTAGTTTTTACTTTTGTTTACATTTATTTTTTGTTGATAACATTTTATTTACAAATAAATTCAAACTAAACTCGTAAAACGCGAGAATTTGTGGAACAACATTTTAATACACCACTTTATGTGGACACGATACAATAAAATCTATATCACCCGGTAAACTAATAACTTACTTTTTGTTTTCCGCTATACCGCTACAACATGGCCTTCTGAGTTTGCGGCGAGTTTGCCTTTGTGAGATTCTTTGTTTAAGACTAGGATGCCGACTTCGAATTCACGCTGTATGACTTTGGTGTCATATCGTATGGTGATTTTTGTTTGAGGGAGGCTTCTCGTAAGGCTTCTCCCGTTTGTATTTCCTCGACAAGGTCGAGCTCCTCTCTTAACGCTACGTCGTTCATCTCTTTGCTGAGGTGAGCTTATGCTTTTCTGGAGGGTTCTCTGATCTCGACCAGGATGACGGCCCCGGTTTCGTAAGCTAGACACAAGAGGATCTCCCCATTGGATGAGTGGTTTTCGTTCGATAGGCCCAAAGTACACTATATAGCTCCTTGACCCATCTCTTTTTGGTTTCGTCAAATCTTCGTCCGAGACCTCGCAGGACCACCCTGCTTGCAGACTCAACTTGCCAATTTGTCTATGGGTTCTCGATAGACGCGAAGTGTTGGATGATGCCTAACTTTGCGATGAATTCCTGGAATTTTTTGTCAGTGAATTGTGTCCCGTTGTAATACGGTTGGAGAACTAACTTTTAGTTTTGCGTTTTATCGCAAATGTTGCAGATAGTAAAAGTCACCATCAACTTTTCTTTTATCCAATGAAGGAAAGGGTGAAAAGAACAGGAAAGACCTTTGAGAATTTTCTGAGTAAGGAGGGTAGGTTATGAAAAGGGAAGGTGTTAGCATCCTTTTCATCCGTAGTCATCTACGGGCTCTTAATCGCTAGCTCACTTTTTTGAAAATGTTTTGTGTTTGTGTGTTTTGAAACTATTTTGAAAAATGCCTAAGTGCGACAAACTTTGTAATGATTCCCGTATTGTTGAGAATGCATACAAAGTGTTTGTTTTGAAAATATTTCAGAAGAGAAGTGTATTGTGTAAAAAATGTTTTGAAATGTTCACGAGCAAGCGATTAAGAACTATCTACCTACTCAAAATTATTTTGTTCTTTTCCTCCTCCTTTAGATAGTACTATCCTATCATTGGTTAGTAGGAAGCCCTATTGTTGGATGTTTGAGGGACATGTGTGGGTCATCGTATAGTCATAAAGGCAACATATAGGGATACCTTTAGCAATTTGAAGGGACTATCATCATGTATTCGTAGGCAACATCGAGGGACAAGATCATTTACCGAAGGCAACATCAATGGGTCATCAAGAGACTATGGTCTTTATGATGATTTTTAACCGAGGTTCTTTGCTAATGGTATCCCTACGTTTGAGGGACATGACGGTTTTATCCGAAGGCAACAAGTGAGATTATCCTAGAGGTACGTGTGTGAAAAGTGATTTGTTTTCAATTAATTTGTCGTGATTAGGGTCATCTAGCGGTTGATTTTAAATCTTGTCATACATGCCTAATTACTATACAGTTATATATACATACATATATACATACATAGGTGCGGAAAGTAAAGTGCGGGGAAATAAATCTAGGCTATTACATCACATGAGTAGTTACATAATAAGGAAAAATGCAGGAAAATAAACTAAGCTATTACAAAATCAACTGTGCGACCTATACATTTGTTTTCTAGAATTCAAATAGCAAAGAGAAAAGAAATTAGAAGAAGGTATTTAAAACCTAAAGAAAGTTTCTAAGTGTTAGGAAAATATTTTCTGATGTTTTTATTTATGAAAAATAATTAAAGTGATAATAATAATTAACTCTAATTCTAAGTAATTTACAAATTAATTGTGAAATAAAAACAAATTTAATTTAATTAAAACATTTTTTGTTGGTAAAAAATTAAATTAATTAAAAAAACCTAAATCTAATTTTTAATGATTTTTTCTGATTTTTTATGGTCTTTTGATTTTAATTAAAAAAGTAATTAAGTTAATTAAGCAAAAGCAAAAATAATAAAAACAAGAAAATTAAAAAGTTGGAAACGAATCTGATGATGGGGTTCTTTTCTCTTGAATGTGTCTATAAAGAGAGATCTGAAGCAAACGCATTTCCATGCCTTAAAATGGCATATAGAGATTCATGCATCAAAGCTTGCATGTGATACGTCAAAGTCGTCCTAAATCATATCCTGAATACATTTGAGCTCATCAAACACATTAGTAATGTATGAAATTTAAGATTGAATTCAAAGAAAAAACACAAACCGGTAGAGTTTGAAGCACGAGTTCCAGGCACCAAATCTCCTGGTTCTGGGGCTGGATTTGTTCCTGAGGACTTCAGGAAGAGGTTTGGACACTTCGTTTGCCTTAAGAGTGGTTGGATCGTGTGATACGAATTTGCACTTTTCTTGAGAATTTTGAGAGATTTTTGAAGGGGTTATTGAGGCATCTTTTTGTGTGTATTTTAAACTTGAGTATTGCATGTATTTATAGAGGAATGAAACAAAACAAGAACAAGACAAGAATCTTGTACCATCATATCACAATTCATTATAAAAAACACATTGAAATCCTTCCAAAATTGTTGAAAAAACATTCTAAACTTGAAGATTCTTGTTCCCTACATGTTTTTACGGTTTTGGTATGTTTGTCATGTGTTCTTGGGCCTCCATGTGATTGAAATCAAAGGCCCGTGCGACTTGGCCCAATAACTTTATATTTTATTTAATTTACTTGCATTTAAATGAATAAAAATTCAAATAAAAGAAATAAAAATCATAAAAAATATATGAATAGATTTAGAGGTCTTATAACACACTATGAACATGTTTTAACATCAAAAGTTAGGCCCACTAGTTTAAAATTTCAAGTTTGCTCACTTTGCATTTCATGCATTTTCTCAAAATTTCCCAACTTTCACTGGTCATAACTCTCTCAATTTTCATCTTTTGAAGGTGATCTAAGACTTTTTAGAAATATCAATATGTCCTCTACAATTTATATGTTGATCATTTTTGCATTTGGAGACTTTATCTTGATGTAAGTTGCCTTGACAAAAAGTGTCTTTTTGTTGACTTTTAAAATGACTTATAACGTATGGGCTCATATCTTTCAAATGAAGCATTTTTTGGACTTGAGCATAAATACAAAGTTGTAGAGAATTGAATTTAATTTAAAATTGGATTTGTTTTGGGAAAAGTTGAGGTAGCATATGAAAGTTATGCTTGGTCAAAGTTCAGTTGACTTCTCTTAAGGAAACCCTAATTTGACAACTTTTGACTTTTGATGATTTGAGGACTTTCCTTGAGGAATCATGATCAAATTATGAATATCACTTCAAAATATTGATGTTGACCAAAAATATTGAAGTTTGACTGTATGTTGACCATAGTTGACTTTTTACCTAATACAATTGACTTTCAATCATTTGAGCTATTGACTGAGCAAACTTGTGATGCAAGGCTTGAAACTTGACATGAGCATTGTTGAAGACCTATTATGAACCATGAAAAACATTTTAGACCTTTGAAACCAATTCTTCCTTGTGCAATATGAAACCCTAATTGTGGACCCATTGCTTAGGAAGAGAGTTTGTCTGGTCAACTCTTGAGAATCCTTGAACATTTGAGAACCCTAGAAGAATGTCTTGAAGAAAATGGGAGGGAAAATTTTGGGGTACGACCCCCATTTTCAGTGACTATTGCTTGGGGAACGCCAAACCAGGCAAGAATGTTTCTTTTATAGAAGTAGAGGATATTTTGCGCGGTTATTCTGGCTAGCGCTTCTGCTTCTATCCATTTGGTGAAGTAATCCACGAATACTATCAGGTATTTGTTTTGGTTTGATCCTGCTCAGAATGGTATGAGGATATCCAAGCCCCACTATGAGAACATCCACGGGGATGATAAAGACTTGAGCTTGCTTGGAGGCTCCAAGTGCATGTCCCCGTGGCGTTGATATTTGTCACACTTTTTTATGTGCTATTTGGCATCGTTCTGCATGAAAGGCTAGTAGTACCCTTCCTGTAATGCTTTTTTGGATAGGGATATTCCGCCCAAGTGTTGGTCGTTGATTCCTTCGTGGATTTCATACAGGATATGGGCTACTTTGTTTTCTTCGACACAAGGAGGGGGATGAAGAATCATCTTCTATAAAGTTTGCCTTTGACCGGGACGTAGGAGCAGGATCTTCGTCTGATCATGCTGGCCTCCTTCTGGTAGGATGGTAGTTCTCTCTTTGTGAGGTACTTGTATACTGGGGTCATCCAACAGCTGCTGTCATTGATGACATACACTTCTGAAGCTGAAGATGGTTTTTTTATGCTTGGTCGAGGGAGTATTTCCTGTATTACGAATTTGTTCCCTTATTTCTTCTTTGCGCTGGCTAATTTTGATAGGATATCTGCTCGAGAATTATGTTCGCGGGGAACATGTTGCATGTCTACATAGTTGAATTTCTTCATTCTTTCTTGGACCAGAGTCTAGTATTCTGAGAGTTGGTCGTTCTTGACCTGGTATTCCCATCGCACCTGGGAGGCAATGAGCTGGGAGCCCGTGAATATATTTACTTCTTCGGTGCCCAAGTCTTCGGCTAGGCAGATCCCAGCAAGGAGAGCCTCATATTCTACTTGGTTATTCGAAGTTAGGAATGATAATGCAAGGGAGACTTTGATGAGTGTTCTTTCCTCGTTTTCCAATATGATACCTGCTCCGCTTCCCATCGAGCTAGAAGCTCCGTCCATGAAGATGGTCAACTTGCGTGCCCTGCTCGGGGAGGCATGCGAGGTCATCTCAACCACGAAGTCAACCAGTACTTGAGCCTTGAGGGCTTTCCTACTTTCATATTTGATGTCAAACTCGGAGAGCTCCAATGACCATTTGAGCATTCTGCCTGCAATATCAGGTAGACCGAGCAATTGTTTTATTGGTTGCTCCGTCCAGACAACAACTGTGTGGGCTAGGAAGTAGTGCCTCAGCCTCTTCGTTGTGTTGATGAGTGCTAGGGCTACTTTCTCGATCTGCTGATACCTTACTTCGGGGCCTTGTCAGGATTTTATCGTGAAGTAGATAGGTCTCTTCCCCTCGGGGGTTTCTTAGATGAGGGTTGTGCTTACAACCTCAAATGCTACGACCAGATAGAGATAGAAAATTTCTCCCTTCTCTGGCTGCAAAAGGACTGGTGGTTGTGACAATGCTTGTTTGAGGTGGGCGAGGGCGCGTTCCAACTCCTCGGTCCACTTGAAGGTCATCTCTTTGCGGAGAAGTTTGAAAAAGGGGAACGCGTATTGGGTAGTATTTGCCACGAAGCGGGATAATGACGTGAGTATTTCGTTTAAAGTTTGGATCGATTTCTTCGAGCTCGGGGTCAAAAGTTCCAAAAATGCTCGACATTTTATGGGATTAGCTTCAATTCATTGTTCTGTTAAGTAGTAGCCGACTAACCTGCCTTCTCGCACGTCGAAGGTGCATTTTTCTGGATTGAAACACATTTTGACTCTCCTCGTCTGGTCGAAGACCTTCCATAGGTGGAGTGCATGATCGGTTTCCTCTTGGGACTTTACGATCATGTCATCCATGTAGACTTCGAGCATGTCCCCAATTTATAGATATTTGATTTTTAGAAAGATAATGTTAACACGTGCCTTTAAAAAAATTAAAAAAACTTTGTTCATCATTCACTGATATGTGGTGTCGGTGTTCTTCAGGCCAAAGGGCATTATGTTGTAGTAATAGTTGCCCGATTCGATCATGAAGGCCGTACATTTTTTGTCCATTTTAGACATGCGGATTTGATTGTGCCTGATCAGTGGTATTTACACAATTATTTATCATTAATTACAGTTATCTTTTCTTTGATTGTCGAGTGTTTTATTTCATTTTACTGCATTTTATGCTTTGGTTGCGTGTTTTAGTGTTTTCAGGGTCAGAGGAATAAAACAGGACAATTTAGGGCGAAAAAGTGAAAAAATTTAGAGTTTCATATAAAGTTAAAAATCCACCTACAGGAGGCCTGACATGGGTGGCTGTGTTGCCCAACACGGGCCGTGTCAGGAGGGATACCTTGGGCGCATCAGAAAACATGGGAAGTCAGGGGTGCAACACGGGCGACCGTGTTTCCCAACACGGTCCGTGTTGCTACCCCTAGGGCTTGAGAAATAATTTTCCAACTTCAAGGGCCAAAATGGGCACCTGTGTTGGCCATCGACGCTTATTTTTGTGTTTTTTATGATTTTGGCCCGAAAATTAATCTACAAGGGTGTTTTGGTACTTTCCAACTGTAGTAAAGGGATTTTCACTATATGGATGACTTTTCACGATAAAAACTAAGACTTTTTCCAGCGAAAGAATTAGAGGATTGATGAGAGCAACATATGAGATTCTCGGAGGATGGAGATTTTTTATGAGCCGCAACTATTGAAGATCAAAGTTCACCATTTATCTATAATGTTTAACTTTTATATCATTGAAATTATTTTGAACAATATGAGTAGCTAAACCCCCCAAGGCTAGGGGGTGTCCCTGATTTGAATTTGTAATGACTTTGAACTTCTGATTTTATCAATTCCATGGTTTTTAGTATTCAATTTAATCGTGCAATGTTTTTATGCTTTCTTGATCGGACCGATTAGGATTGATTTACGGTTAACAACCAACTAGACTGTGGTTATGATAGACTATAGTAGATATCACCTAGGACTAGGGATACCTTATAAGTTACCAGATAATTCTTGATAAAACAAAGGCTTGAATCCATCAAATATCTCTAAGGACTTAAGATATAGGATGAATGTTCAAAGGTCTTCTTACTAAGGACCTAGGAGAAAATAATCTAAAGGGATGGTAATTGAATGTTATGAACTTGTTGAAGAAATTAGGATTCAAGGTTGTTACAAGGAAGATTATACACTTTACCATATCATGCTCCTCATATTAGTAAAAAGCCAATTTATATTTCTGCTGATTTTACAATGATAATAACAAACCAAAACCCCAATTCAAGTTTTTGTTTGATTGAACTACGCATTGAACTTGATACTGATACACAGTCCTTGAGATCGACATTCGGGGAATTTCCCTATTATTACAAGAGGCAAAATAGTACACTTGCTATTTTTTCGATCAGTACCCAGAATATGCATCCATGAACGAAAGCAATTTAAAACCTGCAAACTTGTCGACCAATTTATCTATACTGGGCAGGGGGTAAACGTCTTTAGGGAAAGCTCTATTGATATCAGTATAATCAATGCACATGCGTCATTTTCCATTACTCATTTTTATAAGAAATACATTAGAGGTCCAGGTTGTGTACTGGGCTTCAAAAATAAATTTTGCCTCTATGAGGTCTTTGACGGTTTGCTCGGCAGCCTTGGTTTTATCTAGGGACTGTCGGAGCCTACACTGAGAAACTACCTTGAGGATAGGATATATTGTTAAGTGGTGACAAGCTATCTCTGGGTCTAGGTCGGGCATCTCTGTTGTGCTTTAGAAGAACAAGTATGCACTCTCCTTTAAGCACACCTTCAACTGTCTCTTTGCTAAGTCAGAGAGGTCAGTGTCGATCTTGACTCCTTTGGAAGGGTCACTGCCCAGGGGAACAATCTCGAATTCTCCATCTGGGATTGGATGCATAAGGTCTGTAGATTCGTTTATGCTTGTTGATGAGCCTTCTGCATCAAGCATGGGTTCTTTCCTCTTCTTCTTCTGGTCTCTGAGGTCCTCCCTTGTAAAGCGGTTGTCAAGGTCGATCACGTCAACATGGGGAAGTGGCTTTGGTTCTTCAGAGCTGTCGGAGAAAGAGGGCCTGTTAGTTGTTCTGGGTTGAGTACTGATGGAGCTCAAGCCTTTAGCAGCTGCTTCAAAACATCTTTTGGCAGCCTGAATGTCCCCGTGCAAGGTGGAGACAAGGCCGCCAGCAGTGTAGTACTTCCTTTTGAGGTGTACCGTAGAGGACACTGCTATTAGTTCGGCCAAGATGGACCTCTCAAAGATGCACTAATATAATGACAGGCAGTCTATTACGAGGAACTGAGTCTTGATAGACCTGGCCATCTCTCCCGCCCCGAAAGTAATGATGAGTTCGACATATCCTCAGGGTTTGGTGACCGAATCATTGAACCCCTAGAGATCAGAGCCCACGTATGGGGCCAAATGTGTCTCATTTAGGTGCAAGGTGGTGAACAGTTGGGAATACATTATATCAACCGAGCTACCTTGGTTGACCAAGATGCGCCTGACATTGAAGTTTGCCATGCAAGCTCATACGAGCAACAAAATAATGGAATTGAAAGATCCTCCAAGAAACTCTTCCCGGTAGAATGCGAGGGGGTGAGAGCCTCCCCTAAACTTGTCAAGGGTGGAACTCATGTCAGAGTTAGCCTCCATTAATTGCTCAAATATTCTCTTCACCAAGCCTACAGTGCATTTGTTAAAACCACCACCTGAAATGACCATTGTTGCTTGGAATGACTCCTAAGAACTGTGTGATGAGAGGTACAGGGGGACCTCTTCCATGTCAAGGAAATAAAAATCTTCAGGCCTCGTGATGCTCATGGCGACGAGTATGAGAGCTTTGTCTGGGGAGGCTCTGGCTTATTCGACCTGTTTGGATTTAGAAACATCTTCCCAGGGAGATTCCTTCTTTCTGTATTGTTTGAGATTCCCGTCCTGGATGAGGATCTCAATGGTATCCTTGATGTGGATGCAGTCTTTGATCGTATTCCTGTGACTTTTATAAAACCGACAGTACTTGCTTTTGTCTGTCCCTAGCTTGGATGGTGTTTGTCAGGGGAAGCAAACCCTAGCTTGCTTGAATTGTGTGTTCTCAAAGTAGGTCATGATCTTCTTGCGCGAGAGGTTGAGAGGAGTATTGTCATGGAAGCAACCAGGTGGGCCCTTGTAGTCTCGGTACTCCCAGGACTTCTCGTCCCTTTTCTTTTCTCCTCCCCGACGGGGTGTCGAGGGTTCCTCATTCTTTGAGGCCTTCGTGTTCTCTCTATGTCACAAGTTCCATATGTTGTTTCCCGCCTCTTTCTCCTCGTACTTGATGTACGCATGTGCTTTGAGCAGGAGAGCATCCAAAGTGGCCAGTGATTCGATGCCAGCTTTCTTGGCAAAGTCACCGTGGGGACAAAGCCCACGTTCGAGGAGATACTTTTTCATGCCGTCAGTCGTGGATACTTGTACGGCCTCTTAGTTGAAACGTTCAATATATGCTTGGAGGGACTCATCCCTCCCTTGGATGATCGCCTCCAGAGATGCTTCTGATTTTGGATGTCGGCGAGACGCCATAAGATGTTTGGAAAATTGTCTTCCTGGGTTCTTTCATGACGTGATGGACTCGCCTGGAAGGATCTTGTACCATGTCATGGCCCCTTTTCTGAGATTTGTAGCAAAAAACTGGAATTTTATCACTCCATGGACTCCTCTGAAGTCGAGCAGTGTGTTGATGTTTTCGGTGTGTTCGTCCGGGTCAGTGGTTCCATCATAGGTTTCTCTAGATCGATAGGGAGTGTGGTCTCCATGATTTCTCTTAATAACGGGCCGCGGGGCTCGTCATCATCGCTTCTATCAGGAGATGGTGATGGTGAATGATGATCCCTTCCTCGTCGGGGGTTGTTGTCTCGACGAGAAGAGGTGCTTCTTATCGGCTTGGGTGACAGCGAGTGGTCACGGTCAAGCTGGTTTTTATTTGTCTTCTTGGAGATCAGGGAGCGCCGATCTTTACGGGGAGGTATGCAACCTTGTTTCTTGATGAAAGAAGCCTATTATTTTGCCCACGCGAAGGGATGACCACACCTTGGCGGAGATGGACTGCGGGAGTCATAACATCGGTGTCTCCGAGGAGGAGACTTTGACTGCTTCTTCTCCCAGGCCCCAATCCTCTTGCTCTGCTGCATGATTAGGGCATTGGTTTAATTAAGGGCAGTGAGCAGCGCTGCCATGGCAGAGTCAGCATTAGGTGGAATAAGAACTGGTTGGAGGGCTTCTGGAAGCACCTCGTTGGTGTTCGTGGACCTCTGATCATCCAAGAGTTGGAGGTTTTCGCGTTCAACATCAATCAAATCTAGGGATGTTGTTCGACCATCTCTGATATGGGGGATATCCTCTAGATGATGAAGTTCTTAGCTCCCGTCTGTCTTGGGGACGGGAGAGAGTACAGTCTTTCCAAAAAGATGGTGGTCATCATGGCCGACCATGGTAAAAGTAGGGAAAGTATCTTTGATATTCGAATTTGGGGAAAAGGAAGACGGGGAAGATAGTTTCCCAGAGACGGCGCCACTGATCTTGCCGGTTGATCAGAACCTGAAAGTGGGCCGAAGGATGATGACATCTGCTAGGCTAGAAATCTGAGGAGAGGAGTGGGGTGTACCTGCAAGGCACTCCGATGCTAAAGTTAGTAGGAGAACAAAAATATACAAGAAAGAGATTAGGGTTTTTAGAGTGAATATTCGATACCTTGACCCCACAAGTGCAGGGATTTATATAATCCCCCCAGCGCGTAGCCGTTGGTTCCTATTTTTGGGCCTAGATATTTGGGTCCGTGAAAATAGGTAACTGCCTAGACTTGTTCAAAACAGGAAGTCATTCCCGTAACTAGCCGTTGTTTCGAGCAAGGGTGAGAATACGTGCAGACGCGTCTTGAGCGCCTTCCTGGTTGTCTGCTCGATAAGTAGTGAGAAGACTTGGAATTGGTCGTTGATGCGGGAAGACGCACGACCAGGGCATTATAATCCCTGATATTCTTGTAGTATGGTCAATCAAGTGTGCTCGACAGGAGATCAAATTTAGTGAGCCAAAGCTGTTTGGGTGATGCGAAGGAGAAAACCAGATTGGGCCAATTCTAGTCATTGGGTCAGTCCAGAACAAGTACTTTTATTGCTTTGATCCAAAAATTTGTGAGTCCTCAATAATTATCAAATTTTTGACCTATTTCTTTGGTCAATTGTCTGTATAAAACTTTATCTAAGGTTTTTGCTAATAGGTTAAGACATGTGATTGGAAATGTTATTTCTGAGTCTCAGCCAACTTTTGTTAAAAATAGACAGATTTTGGACGACATCCTTATAGCTTATGAAATGGTTGGAGTTGTTCGGGGTTTGAAACAAGAATTATTATTATTCAAGGTTGATTTTGAAAAATCCTATAACTCAGTGGACTGGCGGTATTTGGATGATGTTATATGTAAAATGAAGTTTCCAACTCTGTGGCAGAAATGGATCTTAGAAATTGTTACTACGACAACTACTTTTGTGCTTGTGAATGAGAGCCCAACTGATGAGTTTAAGTTGAAAATAGGTCTTCACAAGGTGATTCGATTTCCATTTTTTTCTTCTGATAGCAGCTCAAGATTTACATGTCTTGATGAATGCTTTTGTGGAAAAACAAATGTGTACATTGTATGGGGCGAGGGCACAAAATGTTGTCAATGTTTCTCATTTTTAATTCGCTGATGATATATTGTTGGTGGGGATTAAAAGCGGGGCTAATGTCTAAGATTTCAAGGCGAAGCTGATTCTTTTTTAATCTATTTCGGGTTAAAAAGTTAACTTTCATAAAAACATGTTGTTTGGGGGTCAACGTTTCATAATCATGGTTGCATGATGCACCAAGTGTTATGAACTGTAAGCACAATCGTCTACCTTTTTTGTATTTGGGGAGTGGAGATTCTAGGAAGCTTAATTATTGGTATTCATTGATTGACCGTATGAAAAGAAGGTTGTCAGAGTGGAAGAATCACTTTCTCTCTATTGGGGTGGGGGGTGGGTCTTCTGATTCTTATAAAAGCTGTCATGTCTACCATTACGGTCTACTTTCTTTCTTTCTTCAAGGTGCTCTCATGTATCATATATTCTCTTGAAATTATTTTTCATGTTTTTTAGGGAGGGGGTGAGGGAGTGAGAAAAACTTCGTGGATCAATTTAGATACTATTTGTTGGAAAAAGAAAATAGAGGTATAAGGATTAGGAGGTTGAAGGAGTTTAATTAGCCTTATTTTATAAATGTTGTTGGAGGATTCCAAATGAGACGAGAAGTTTGTAGCGTAAGAGGTTGTTTGCATGGGAGGAGGAGTTAGTGGGAGAGTGTAGTAAGCGGTTAACTTCAGCTACTTTGCAGGTGGATGTAGAATATCGTTGGGTATGGACTTGACTTTCCTCTTCTTGCTACACGGTTAGCAGTGCTTATAAATATTTATCTGATGTTGAATTCATCAACAATCAAGCTAATTTCCAATTTTGATGTTTGAAGACTGTGTTGCTTAATGTATCTATTTTTGTTTGACGGTTGTTACTGAATTGTATTCTGACAAAACACAGTCTCGCTAGGCGACAAATTCTTGTTACAAATGATCATAAATGTGTGACAAATTATGGCGTGGCTGAAGACAGAGATCATTTGTTATAACATGTGATTTTTAGACAAACCGTGGACTATTATTTTTAATTGGTTAGGGTTCTCAACGACATCTCAAGGAAATGTTTTGAACCATTGTTTGCAGTTTGGTGGTCTTGGTAGGTTTTCGAAAAATAGTCGGTTGGCTTTTAACACTATTTGGTTCGATGTGGTTTGAATTATTTGAAAAGAGCAAAATAGACGTATTTTTCAGGATAAAACGGAGCAGTTGCATGTATTATTTAAAAGGGTAAAACTTCATTCGTTTTGATAGTTAAAACCAAAATATATTATTTTCGATTATGATTACTAATTCTGAAGATTAAATCTTTTATCTTATTTATTCATTGTTATGTAATCCGCTATTTGCTCTTTTTTAGATTTTGAATTTAATCTTAAACTCCTTCTTATAATACCGTAAATATTAATATTGCTGAATAATGATAATATTTTAAATTATAAAAAAAATAAAATAAAATAAAATTCCATTATTAAATATAAGTGCAAAATAAAATAAACAAACAATAAATTATTAAAATATATCATACTAATAAAATATTAAAAATATAAAATTAAATGTTTGTTTTGTCCATATAATTTTTTTATTGGACGAGGTTAATCCATTATAATCATTTATAATTATTATTTTTATTGAAATAAAATAAAAATTAAATATACATAAAAATTATCTGACAATTACGATTAATTACAATAATTTTCATTTTTGTATGATTTTCAATTTTTAAAATTTTATTTGGATCCATTTTACTGGTGGTTACAAAACAAAACAAAACAAAACAAAAATATATTGCTAGTGGTTGAATTAATTAATTATAGTGTTTTGTATTTCTGACCATTATCTGGGGCCAGAACATTCACTGATTCATGGAATAGAAAGTATACAAGTTCATATTGATAACTAACGCATGCATGGACTTTAACATATTCAATTCTGATCAAATTTTGAATGTTGACATTATCATTACTTGCATTATTGATGGTAAAGTGAACATGGAAAGTGTCAAAATGATTTGATCAGGAGTTTGTTCTTTTCTTGTTCTCGGTAATAATACTGTTGCAAATTTCATAATATTGAACATTAGATTGAAGAAATTGTTATTTTACCCAAAAAAAGAAAAAAAATTGTCACCCATACACCTTTTTGTTGAAAAGTAATTAAATAATTGATCTATTTAAAGTGGATTATTTTTAGACAGCTATGCAACTTAAAAGACAATTTAATTTAACTTTTAATCAATTATTTAATTTAACATTTCACTTTTATCTTTTATTTAATAAACTTATTTTCAAGTTCTTTATAAACTATTATAGTTTTTTATAAACAAATCAGATTATAGAGTACATAGGTACTCCTAGGGGTGTAATTGATTCGGTTCGAATCGATTTTTAATCAAAAAAGATTTAACTCGACGATAACTCAACCAGTTTGGTTTTGGTTCGATTTTTAACATTTTTAAAAAATGGAACCAAATCAAATAACCGGTTTAGTTCGGTTGATTGGTTTATGATGTTTTTTCAAACAATATATTCATCAGTGTATTTTTTAATATCGTGTTTTTTTTTGTGTATTTTATACTATTATTTTTTAAAAATAATACATTTCATATCATTTATTAAATGCTCTATTTTTTCAAACAAATTACAAGTTGCTCTTAATCCATACAGAACATATGTGATTTCCTTTGCATCACGAAATAAGTTCACTATCAAATATAAAAAGTTGACAATTGACATCAGAAATTTGAGAAGGAATTTGAAAGCTTAACAAAAAAAAACACACAATAAAACACATCAATTAACATGTTTCACACCTCAAACACACATCAAAACTATTGTATAACACGACTATAAGGAATATTTTGAAGAAGAAACAAAAAAGATAAACAAAATGAGAAAATTAATGAAAAGAACTTGAATACGAAGAAGGCGATCATAATATATCAAAACGACGATATAGAAAGCAACAATTGTGGCGGACAACAAGAGCATCAGTGAAAACAAGTTTTTTGACTTATGTTTTCTACTTTCTATGTTTTTGAGTTTGGTTCTAGATGCGTGTTTTGCTGAAAGAAAGGAACTGTTAACAAAGATGGAGAATGGATGGATTGATACAAAACTTGACTTAATGACAGGTGGAATAAAAGATTTAGAATGTAATTATATATATATATATATATATATATATATATATATATATATATATATATATATATATATATATATATATATATATATATATATATATATATATTGGTTCGGTTCACCGGTTCCTAAAAACTAAAACTGAGAACCAAACCAAACCACATCGATTTTCATTGGTTTGATCCAGTTTTTGAACCGAACCAGAAACAATTGATTATATTTCAGTTTGGTTTGGTTTTGGTACCACATGCATGCGTCTATGATGTTGCATAACATTCTATGTGACATTGCATAATGATTTATTTGTGATGCTTGATGATACATTGTGTATGATGATGTGTGTTCGTGTATTGATGAAGTTGTGAAGGTGTGAGTATAACATGAAGATATGATGATGTATGATGCCTTGCTTATATGAATATTTACTATGTCTATTCCTTATGTCTTATATAATGATTATGATTTACTCACCCTTTCTATTTGAATGTTGTCTCCACGTAGGTGATCAAGAATAGTCCGTAGAAGCATTAGAGGGTATCTTCAGAGCATGTTTATTTGCTTTTGTTGAATAAAGAAAGTCTTACTCTGATATGTAACATCGGGGTTGGGATCGAATGCTTGGAACTTATGTTCTTTGTTTTGTTTTAAGATGTTGAGTCACCCTACGTGGTACTCGAGATGTTTTGATTTATAAGTATGAATTATGAAGCATGGCTAAATGTTATGAAGAAGACACAGCTTATTAATTCCGCTGCGAAGTTTGAAATGATTACATGATGAGACTAAAGTGTTATATGATTTAAAGTGTTTTTGTAACCCGTGTTACGGAGCATGATATATTGTTATGATGTTTTATATGAAGATGTGACACCCTTATTGGTGATATACTCTGATTTATTTATTAAAATAATTACGAATATTATTTGGGGTTTAGTGAGGTGTTACATTAGTGTATCAGAGCAGTCAGTCGGTCCGTCCAACCATATTATTGTGTATGTAGTGTGTGATAGTGGAATACTGTTGAGATAGTTTCTAACCATTGTGATTGTTATTGATGTGAAACATAGAAATGACTGGAAGGAACGATGTTGCACTTGTTGCTGCTTTGCAGGTTGTTGCTCAAGTTGTGCAACATTATCCTAATAATGGATTCCATGTTTTGGAGACGTTCCCGAGGAATCATCCGCCTGTTTTCAAGGGTAGGTTCGATCCTAATGGAGCACAAGTTTGGCTTAAGGAGATTGAGAGAATCTTCCGATTCATGGATTGCTCAAAGGCGCAGAAGGTGCAGTTTGGCACACATCAACTGACAGAGGAAGTTGATGACTGGTGGGTTGGTACTCTTCAGAGATTGACAACACTAGGTGAAGTGATTACTTGGGCTGTGTTCAGCAGGGAATTTCTGAGGAAGTATTTTTCTGAGCATGTGCGCGGGAAGAAAGAGATTGAGTTTCTGGAGTTGAAGCAAGGGAGTTTGATTGTGACTGAGTATGCTTCGAAGTTTATGGAACTAGCAAAGTTTTATCCATATTACAGTGAAGCAACTGTTGAGTTCTCAAAGTGTATCAAGTTTGAGAATGGGTTGCGTCTGAAGATCAAGGGGCGATTGGGTACCAGAAGGTTCATGTGTTTTTCATAGTTGGTGATTGGCTGTAGAATTTATGAGAAGGATAACAAACCTCATTCAGCTCACTACAAGAGTTTGAATGAGAAAAGAGGAAAACAATATCAAGATCGTAAGAAGACTTATGATGCCCCAGCTGATAAAGGGAAACATAAGGCTTATGATGGGAAGAATATAAGTGAGGGAGGAGCTCCCACTTCTATCAAGTGCTATAGGTATGGTGAACAAGGTCGCCGATCCAATGAATTTGAGAATAAGGTGCTGAGGTGCTATAAGTGTGGTAAGTTCGGTCATCGTTCTCCTGAATGCAAGAATGATGGTTCAACTTATTTCAATTGTGGAGAGCAAGGTCATATCAGTACCCAGTGTCAGAAGCCGGGGAAGGATGCTATTACCCAGACCAAAGGTAGAGTTTTCGTGTTGAGTGGATAAGAGGAACCTAAGAAGCACAACTTGATTCGAGGTACTTGCTTTATTAACGATGTTGAATTGGTTGCTATTATTGATACTGGTGCTCCAGTGTTGTTAGTTAAGAAGAAAAATGAAAGTGTGAGGTTGTGTGTAGATTACAGATAGTTGAATAAAGTGACGATTAAGAATAAGTATCCACTTTCGAGAATTAATGATTTAATGGATCAGCTAGAGGACACATGTGTTTTCAGCAAGATTGATTTGAGGTCGGGTTATCATCATATTCGAGTTAAACCAAATGATATTCTGAAGACGGATTTCCGAACAAGGTATGGTCATTATAAATACATTGTGATTTCGTTCAGCGTATCTAATGCGCCAGGTGTTTTATGGAGTATATGAATATAACTTGTCATTCCTACCTGGATATGTTAGTTGTAGTCTTTATTGACGATATTCTGATTTATTCTGAGACAGAAGAAGAACATGCTGAGCATTTGCAAATGATGTTGCAAGTGTTAAAGGAAAATAAATTATATACAAAGTTGTCGAAGTGCGAGTTTTGGCTAAAGGAAGTTAGTTTCCTTGATCATGTGATTTCTAGTGGTGGGATTGATGTGGATCCTTCTAAAGTTGCTGATGTATTGCAATGGGAGGCTCCGAAGTCTACAATTGAGGTTCAAAGTTTTCTTGTTTGGCAGGTTACTATCAAATATTCATTGAAGGATGTTCTAAGTTGGCTTTGTCGTTGACTCGAAAGGGGAAAGCTTATGTGTGGAAGTTGTGTGCGAAGAAAACTTCGTAGAGTTAAAGAAAAGGTTGACGACTGCTCTGCTGTTGAATTTACCTAATCTGAGTGAGTCTCATGTGGTGTATTGTGATGCGTCTAAAATGGGACTTGGTGGTGTGCTAATGCAGAATGGACGGGTTGTTGCTTATGCTTCTAGGAAACTCAGAGCTCATGAAAGGAATTACCCTACGCATGACTTAGAGTTACCAGCGGTGGTGTTTGTATTAAATATTTGGAGAGATTATCTTTTTGGTTATAAATTTGAAGTGTTTAGTGACCACAAGAGTTTGAACTATTTGTTTGACCAGAAAGAATTAAACATGAGATAGAGAAGGTGGCTTGAATTTTTGAAAGACTATGACTTTGGTTTGAGCTACCATCCTGGTAAGGCAAATGTAGTCGTCGACGCCTTGAGTAGGAAGTCGCTACATATGTCGATGCTTATGGTTTGAGAGTTAGAGATGATCGAAAAATTTAGAGATATGATCTTAGTGTGTGAAGAAACTTCTGATAGTGTGAAGTTAGGAATGTTTAAACTGACTAGTGGCATAATTGAAGAAATTCAGGAAGGTCAGAAGTTTGATTTGAGGTTAGTCGATCAATTGACTTTGATAAACCAAGGTAAAGGAGATAAATTCAGAATTGATGAGAATGATGTAATGAGGTTTGGTGATAGAGTGTGTGTTCCAGATATTCCAGAACTTAAGAAGAGTATTCTTGAGGAAGGACATAGAAGTGGGTTGAGTATTCATCCTGATGCTACAAAGATGTATCAAGACTTGAAGAAGTTATTATGGTGGCCTGGTATGAAGAAGGAATTTTCCAAATTCGTTTATGCTTGCTTGACTTGTCAGAAGTTGAAGATTGAGCATCATAAATCTATGGGTCTTATGCAAGCGTTGAGTATTCCAGAATGGAAGTGGGACAGTGTCTCTATGGATTTTGTATCGGGTTTACAAGTTACTGCTAAGAGAAATGATTCAATTTAGGTGATAGTTCATAGATTAACTAAGTCGGCACATTTCTTACTGTAATACGGTGGGAGAATTGACTTGGTTGTTTTGCGTTTGATCATAATTATTGCGGATAGCAAGAGTCGCCATCGACTTTTATTTTATCCAATAAAAGAAAGGGTGAAAAGAACAGGAAAGACCTTTTGAGAATTTTCTTGAGTTCGGAAGGTAGGCTATGAAAAGGGAAGTTGTTAGCACCCTTTTCATCTGTAGTTATCTACGGGCTCTTAGTTGCTAGCTCACTTGGAAATGCTTTCTTTGAAATGTGTTTGTGATGTTTTTGAAAGTATTTTAGAAAGTGCCTTTGTTTAGGCGAACTTTGTAATGATTCTCGTCTCTATAAGAATGCATACAAAGTGTTGACTTTTGAAAATATTTCATGGAAAGTGTTGGTGTGTTTGAAAGATATTTTGAAAATGGTTGTGAGCAAGCAACTATGAGCGTTCTACCTACGCAAAAAGTCTTAGTTCTTTTCCTCCTCCTTTATATATTTCTATCTTGCCATTGATTGATAAGAAGCCCTATCATTGGATATGAAGGGACAGTCGTGGGTCGTCGTATAGTCATAGAAGGCAACATTGTAGGATACCTTAGCAATTTTTGTAAGGGTCTAAGATTGTTTACCGAAGGCAACATCAAAGGGTCATCGAGGGACTATGATCTTGTATTCGAGGGTCTTTGCTAAACTATCCCACATTCGAGGGATATGAATGTTTTTCTCAAGGCAACAAGTGAGGTTAACTCTAGAGGTGTAGGTGTGCAAAATGTATTGATTTCATGCATTTTTTTCTTGAATTAGGGTTGTATACTTGTTGATTTTAAGTCTTTTCATACAAACCCTAATTACTAACATTTATTTGAAAGCGATAAATTGCGGAAATGTAAAATTCTACGCTATTACATCATTTGGGGATGAGGTACAAATTTACAAATGGAGAATGAAAGCAATTAAAAGGTAATTACTATTACAACCATATTGAATAATGAATAACAATACAAATATAAAGAAATATAAAGATAATGTAAAAAAGTAAAATTGTTTTATTTAAAAAAAAAACTTTTATGTATTGACACTTGCATGTATTGATACGAAAACTTTTATGCATTGACACATGCACTTATGTATTGATACGAAAACTTTTATACATTGACGCATGCACTTATGCATCAATACATATCATTTATTATTCTTGAAATTCAAAACCAACTTAGTATAAGTTGATACATAAAGGTTTGCATCGGCTCATTTCTGTTTTGCATCGACACATGCACTTTTGCATCGATACATATCATTCCTTGCTCCCGGAAATCAAAACCAACTCAGTATGAGTCGACACATAATGGTTTGCATCGACTCATTTCTATTTTGCATAGACTCATTCGTGTTTTGTATCGGCTCATAACCTATTTTGTACCTAATATGAGTCGAATCATAGAGATATGCATCGACTCATACTGTTGTTTTTTTACTTCTAACATTTTTCTGCTGCATATATGAGTCAGTTCTCAACACATGGTTAATGAAAATGAAAAAGTAAAGATATCGTTAGCTTGAGGGAAATGATATATACATTTTATCTTCACAAATGAACCACTAATGATGCTTGTATGAAGAGTTCAAAGTCAAGAAAACTTACCTTGAAACTGAAATTTGTGTTTTGAGTTAGAGTTGTTGTATTATCTTGGAGAAATCAAGTGACTGTTTTTAGGCTTGGAAAATGGTGATGATGATGTAACATAATTTTCTCTTGTGTTTGAATAAATTCTATATGATGTATATGAAGTATTTGGATGGTTTGTTTAGACATAACTTGCAAGGCGCGAGAGGTTCAAATATTTGGACTACAAAGCTCAAGAGTGGAGGTTTTATGGACAATTATTGTTTTTTAAGAGTACAAGGGGTCTTGAGAAAATTATCTACACAATAAAAAATTCTTGCCCTTTAGCTTGCAAATGGAATCTCTATTTATAGAGAAGGTTTGAGAGGATGAGAGAGTTTGTTTCACAAGCTGTGGAATTCTGGTTTGGTTGAGATGAAACAACCAAGTTATGTGAAATTTGATGTCCCAATGCATGGTAAAAAAGGGATCTGAAGTGGCTAGGAGTTTTTAGGCATGTTTCTTCTTGATTTGACATTGCGTGTGCAGAAAAAACAGTTGAGAGGCTCAAGGAGAGCTGACTTTGTATAAAGCATGCTTTATGTGAATGGCAATGGTGCCTTTGTGCCATAAATGGAATGATGCAATGGACAATACTTGAATCAATTGGATAATGGTTCAATCAATTATGTAAACATCTTATTATGGATAGATTTGCAAGTCAAAAGGCCTGCAAAGTAAGATTATGCAGTATGGCATAAGGATTTTGTTATATGTTCTTCAATAAAATGACTTGCAGTTCAAGAATGGATGCCCAACTTCAGGCCCTTGAAACTCCTAGCTCAAGTATGATAAATTCATGCTCTTGGATGTTTTGGAAAGCTTGAAACATTGTCTACAGCTTTCAT
Source organism: Vicia faba (assembly GCA_948472305.1). NCBI lineage: Eukaryota > Viridiplantae > Streptophyta > Magnoliopsida > Fabales > Fabaceae > Vicia > Vicia faba. The sequence goes on from OX451737.1 coordinate 668,625,169, forward strand.
GTTGACTATTTTGGATAAATCAAATTGGAACTTGATGAAAATTGGCCAGGAAGGTGAGATAAAAACTAACCAAAACCTGTTGAAAATTTCTCTAAGTGTTTTATGAAAAATGTCATGACTTTAGGAATTTATAACTCAAAATCCAAGTACTTCTAGGACTTTATCATCAAAGAAAAGTTGTATATTTCATCAATACCTACAACTTTCATGTTGAAAGTTTTCTTTAAATCGTCGTGCATCTTGGTGAAAGATTAGCATGAAGTAATGAAATTATCATGTATAAAAACACTTAAAAAAATTTCCAAGTCTTGAAAAGTTTGACTTTTCACATTTACTTTTTACTTTATTGATGATCAAACTTCATATTTTTAAACGTCTTGACGACTTGTGATCTTTGAAATTGAATTTTGACAAAAAAGTCAAAGTTTGACTTTTTTGGTGTACAATTCTTTTTCATTAGTTGACCAATTTTAACTATCAATAAATTGATCTTGAGAGATGAATTGAGTCATGCAATGAGGTCAAGATGATGTATTTGAGTCCTTGAGATCATGTTTCAAACCAAAAGGTCATTCATTAGGTCAAAAGTCAAAGATTGATCATTCTCAGTTAAAACCCTAATTTTGACCATTTTTCCCTTTTGAAGACTTGAACATTTTTCTTGTGGAATTGTGATCCAAAATTGATCAAATGATAAATATGAATTCAAAATTTTGATATTGGTCAAAAATATTGAAGTTTGACTGTAAGTTGACCATAATTGACTTTTTACCCAATATAGCTGATTTTGGGTCATCTAGCCAATTGACTGAGCAATTTTGAGCTGCAAGACTTGAAACTTGACATGAGCATTCTTGAAGGTCCATAATGATCCATGAAGGTCAATTGAGGCATTAAAAGTCAAATTATCCTAGTGCAAATCCAAACCCTAGTTTGAGGCATCAATGTTGAGGAGATGGCTTGATCTAGTCAACACTTGTGCAAGCTTGAGCTATTGAAGATCTTGTGAGAAATATCTTGAGAAAAGAGAGGGAAATTTTTTGGGTACAACTGTTGACCCTGTTCAATCTTCTTAAACCTGAAGAGTTAGATTGGCGGGTCCGTCATTCGTGACTTAAGGGTGGAAGGTGATTGAACACTAGAGTGCCCAGAAATTTTCACTCGCTGATGCACGAAGTAACGTGTTGGTTGATTGCATCAGAAATTGGATTATAGATGCCATTCAGAGAGGTGATGAAGAGTTGTCGGAGATGGGCTTATAGATGCCATCCAATGTGATTGTTAATAGAGATCAGAAGAAGTATCAGAGTAAATCTTTGGTTGATTTATACTGAATCAAGTAGAAGTCTTGAAAATCTTTAACTGGATAATGAATCAGTGTAAATATTTGGAGCGATTTAACTGAACCAGAGAAAATGTCTACCGGAACAAAATCAGGATAAGTCATTAATCGATTTAAACTGAACCAACAGAGGTCTTGAATAATCTTTAATTGGAGGATGAATCAGTATAAATCTTCTGAGTGATTTAACTAAACCAGATAAAGTTCTACCAGAATGGAATCAGGATAAACCATTGATCAATTTAAATTGAACCAGCAGAGGTCTTGAATAATCTTTAACTGGAGAACGAATCAGTATAAATCTTCGGAGCGATTTAACTGAACCAGAGAAAGTGTCTATCGGAACAGAATCAGGATAAATCATTGATCGATTTAAACTGAACCAGTAGAGGTCTTGAATAATCTTTAACTGGAGAATGAATCAGTATAAATATTCAGAGCGATTTAACTGAACCAGTAGAGGCCTTGAATAATCTTTAACTGGAGAACGAATCAGTATAAATCTTCAGAGTGATTTAATTGAACCAGAGAAAGTGTCTACCAGAACAGAATCAGGATAAATCATTGATAAATTTAAACTGAACCAGCAGAGGTCTTGAATAATCTTTAACTGGAGAACGAATAAGTATAAATCTTCAGAGCAATTTAACTGAACCAGAGAAAGTGTCTACCGGAACAGAATCAGGATAAATCATTGATCTATTTAAACTGAACCAGCTGAGGTCTTGAATAATCTTTAACCGGAGAACGAATCAGTATAAATCTTCAGAGCAATTTAACTAAAACATAAAAAGTGTCTACTGGAACGGGATCAGGATAAACCATTGATCGATTTAAACTGAACCAACAAAGTTCTGTTTGTTGCTGATGATATTTATCTAATGACTGATCTTTCCTGAAAAGGTAAATAATTAGTTGTGATGCAATGTCATGATGCACGCATTGCGTAATGATGTTCTCAAAGTAAATGAGATTAATACTATATGCATTTTATATGCATATGTCATGATGCATGAATGTGAAATGTTATTGAAGTAAATCTTTGTCTGGAAAATAAATCCTTGACAACTGCTGGGGAGATTTTGGAATCAAAATCACGGACTACCGCTGGAGATGAAGAGTATGTGTATCTTCGACTTTGTTTAGAGTGTTCCACTGGGGATTTATGTCTCATTGTTTGAGGAAATTCCACAGGAAATGTCGATTTCTGCTCGAGGGATAGAGTTCAGGAACCTTGGTTGTCCATTACTCTACTGGGTAATTATAACTTGACTAGGGAGAGTAAAAGTTAACTGGTATCTAGTCGAATTCCAGGCTTTGCAGCAACTTTTTGGGGATAGTAACGACTCCGTTGTGGACCAAGGGGTTTTGTCAGTTGATTTGTAACAGTTTGAGAAAAGACTCGTGTTGGGGAATCTGTAATTTGTTGGGGAAATAAACTCAGTTGAGGAGAATATTTTGAAGACCTTATTGGGGAGATAAATTATTTTAGGGAGAACTCTGCAAGGTTTTGTTTTTTCAGTTAAGACCAACTCAGCTGGGGAGAGGGTTTTCAGGAGATTATACTTTGTGGGGATAATATTATTAAAGCAATTCTGTGGGGATATCCCAACTACATACATTTTTAATAGTTAATCATGTTCATATGCATATGTTCATTCAATTTTAATCATTTGACATTTTTTCCCTCAAAACAGAAAAATAAAAAGTTTGCACTTCGAAGTATATTTGTATTGACTTTTTGCCTATAAACATGCATTTTTGTACAAGGAGACAGATATCCTAGTAAGAGGAAATCTTCGAAAGAAAGAAAGGAATACAAAGTGAAAACAAAACAATAGCCATGCGAAAGTAATCTCATTGGGTTCCAACTCCGCCATTTCCCCTATGTCTTCGAACGTCATCCCTTGTCGTTGAAAGAAGTTGATTGAATTGATATTATACCATTGAACTTGGAACTTGGTAATAAAGCTGGATGTAGTGATTTCACGGGACATAGTCGTACGCTTTAATCCTTAACTATTTCCTGGACCGCCCTTTCGGGTTTTCAGCCCACCAAGATACCCTTTTTACCCAAGCCGCCCTTTCGGGTTTTCGACTTGTCGGGTGTACAATCTTTTGTATATATCCCTAACTTTTGCCCGAACCCTTTTGGTTCACCGGGATGCCCTTTTTCTTGCCTAGGTATGTCAACCAAACAGGTCATTTTTATGCGTAGTATTTTTTAACTATGTCCGCGTTCACCGGATGCGGAAAATCTTTGCCATCCATAGTAGTTAGCATCATAGCTCCGCCAGAGAATACTTTTTTAACAACAAATGGATCTTCATAAGTGGGAGTCCATTTTCCCCTGGGATCACCTTGAGGAAGAATGATGCACTTTATTACCAAAACTCCAGTCTGATACACTCGAGGTTTGATCTTTTTGTTGAAAGTCTTGATCATACGGTTTTGATACATTTGACCATGACAAATAACAACTAGCTTCTTCTCATCAATTAAGTTCAACTGATCCAACCTAGTCTGAATCCATTCATCTTCGCCTAAATCTGCTTCTTTCATAATCCTTAAGGAAGGAATCTGAACTTCCACAGGCATGACAGCTTCCATGCCATAGACTAAAGAAAAAGGAGTTGCCCTAGTTGATGTTCGAGCCGAAGTACGATAGCCATGAAGAGCAAATGGTAGCATCTAGTTCCATTCTTTATAGGTTACTACCATTTTTTGCATAATCTTCTTTATGTTTTTATTGGAAGCTTCCACTGCGCCATTCATCTTAGGTCTGTATGGAGAAGAGTCGTGATGCTTGATCTTGAACTGTATACAGAGTTCCATAATCATATCATTGTTGAGATTGGTTCCATTTTCATTGATGATCCTCTCAGGGATACCGTACCGACAGATGAGGTTATGTTTGATAAACCGGGCTACAACATTCTTAGTGACTGAGGAAAATGAAGCATCTTCAACCCATTTGGTGAAGTAGTCAATGGCAACGAGGATGAAATGATGTCCAGTAGAGGAAGTGAGCTTGATCTCTCCAATCATGTTAATGACCCACATTGAAAATGGCCATGGAGAAGTCATGATATTCAACGGAATTAGAGGCACATGAACCTTATTGGCATAGATTTGACACTTATGGCAAGTCCTCGAGTGATTGTGACAATCATTTTCCATAGTTGACCAATAGTAACCAGCCTTCAAAATCTTCTTGGCCATAGTGTGCTCACTAGATTGAGTTCCAAATACACCTTCATGCATGTATTCCATGATCTTCTCTTCCTCTTTCTTGTCCATACAACAGAGTAGAGTCGAATCATGGTTGCGTTTGTACAGGATCCCATTGCTTAAGAAGAATTTGGCCGAGAAGCTTCGTAGGAATTTCTTGTCGTTGATTGAGGCTCCCTTAGGATACTCTTGTTATTTGAGGTACCTCCTCACTTCATGATACCAATGCTTCTCCTCATCAGCGTCAATCTCATAATAGTGTGCAGGTTCGTTAAATCTTTATATAGTAACTATGGGAGCTTCGTTGTCCTAATTGACCTTGAACATGGATGACATAGTTGCTAAAGCATCTGCCAACTGATTTTTTTCTCTTAGAAAGTGTTCAAAGGTAACCTCCTCAAAGTATGGGACCAGGGTTAACACAAGCTCTTTGTAGGGATCAAATTAGGATGTTTGGTATCCTATTCCCCTTTGACTTGACTGATCACTAGGGCTGAGTCCCCGTGTACGTCTAAGAACTTGATTCTAAGGTCGATATCAGCCTTTAGACCCAATATGCATGCCTCATACTCATCCATGTTGTTCGTACAGTCGAAGCACATCCTAACAATGAAAGGTGTATGGTAACCTTCGGGAGAAATAATCACAACACCAACTCCATTAACCAAAGCATTGGAAGCCCCATCAAAAACCATGGTCCATCAGGATCCTTGTTCAGGTCTGTCATACGGTCCAGGCTTTTCACAATCAGTTATCAGCATGATATTCTCGTCTGAGAATTCAAAGTTCATGGATTGGTAATCATCAACAACTTGATAGGCCAAATGATCTACTTGTACACTTCCTTTTATGGCCTTTTGTGTAATATATTGGATATCATATTCAGTCAAGATCATTTTCCATCTAGATATTCGTCCCGAGAGAGTTGGTTTCTCGAATATGTACTTGATATGGCCCATCTTAGAAATCAACAAAGTGGTGTGAGTCAACATATACTGTCTTAGCCGACGAGCAGCTCATGCCAGAGCGCAGTAAGTTTTCTCGAGCAGTGAATACCTTGTTTCACAGTCGGTAAACTTTTTGCTCAGGTAGTATATTACATGCTCTTTTCGGCCAGACTCGTCATGTTGGCCCAACACACACCCCATTGAATTCTCTAATACAGTCAAATACATAATCAGAGGTCTTCATTCAACCGGAGGCATTAGGATGAGAGGTTCTTATAAATATTCCTTAATCCTGTCAAAGGCTGCTTGACATTCGTCGTTCCATATGACTACTTGATCTTTCTTTAAGAGTTTGAAGATTAGCTCACAAGTAGCAGTCAAGTGAGATATGAATCGAGTGATGTAGTTAAGTCGACCTAAGAAACCCCTGACCTCCTTCTCAATACATGGAGCTGACATTTCTTGTATGGATTTGACTTTTACAGGGTCGACCTCAATACCTTTTCCACTGACGATAAACCCTAAGAGTTTCCCAGATCTTACCCCGAAGGTGCATTTGTTGGGATTCAGCCTTAGCTTGTATTTCTTCAACCTCTCAAACAACTTGTGAAGATGATCAAGGTGTTATTCCTCAGTTTGCAACCTTGCAATCATATCATCAACGTACACCTCTATCTCATAATGGACCATATCATGAAATAGAGCTACCATAGCTCGTTGATAGGCTGCCCCTTCATTCTTCAAATCGAAAGGCATGACCTTGTAACAAAAAGTGCCCCACTGTGTAACAAAAGTGGTCTTCTCCATGTCCTCGGGATCTATTTTGATTTTATTATAGCCAGAGAAGCCATCCATGAAGGAGAAGACTTTATGTTAAGCAGCATTGTCGACCAAGATGTCAATATGCGGTAGTGGGAAATAACCTTTGGGGCTTTCCCTATTCAAATCTCTAAAGTCTATGCACATACAGACCTTTCCATCCTTCTTTGGCACGGGGATCACATTTTCCACCCATTGGGGATATGACGTCACTGCTAGAAAACCTGCATTGAATTGCTTCATTACCTCAACTTTTATCTTTTCAGACATGTCTGGCCGTATACGACGAACTTTTTGCTTGACTGGAGGACAATCTTCCTTTGTTGGCAGACAATGAACCACAATGTCAGCATAAAGCCCCGTCATATCTTTATATGACCAAGCAAACACCTCAACATAGTCATGCAACATCTGGATCAATATGTGTTTGACACCGTCTTCCAAGTTGGTATCGATCTTGACCTCTTTCTTATCTGCCTCAGTACCTAGGTTGATCACTTCAATTGGCTCTTCATGTGGTTGAATGGCCTTCTCCTCTTGTATCAGAAGTCTGGCTAATTCCCCAGGTATTTCACAATCTTCTTCGCCTTCGTCTTCGACTAGGTAGATTGGGTGTTCAAAGTCATAGACTGCAATAGCGGAATCATAGTCAATGAGACCCGGAGTGGATGAGGATCTGCAAATGTGTGTGTGTGTGTGTGTGCATGAAAGATACATGGTGTTGTAACCCAAAATTTTCCCTCTCACATATCAAGAATTTGCTCACAAGATCTCCCTTGACTCAAGACTGCATTAGGGTTTGATCAGCTCAAGACACCTTCTTAAGCACTGATGACCAAAATTAAGGTTTGAGTTTGCACAAGGATTTTGAGTTTCCAATTCCCCATACAACTTTCATAGATCATTTTGAACCCCCAAGATTACTCATGACAAGTTTCAAGCTTTGAATCACACTTTTGCTCAGTCAATTGAGCAGTTGACCTAAAAATTAGTTGTACTAGGGAAAAAGTAAACTATGACCAATTTATAGTCAAACCTCATAATTTTTTATCCACATCAACATTCTAGACTCATATGTATCATTTGATCAAGTTTGGACCACAACTCCTCAAGAAATTTGATCAAATCTCCAAAAGGGCAAAATGGTCAAAATTAGGGTTTTGATTGGGAATGGGCAATTTATGATTTTTGACCTAGAAAATGGTCAATTGGTTTAAGGCATGAACTCAAGAGTCCAATTTCATCATTTTGACCTAGTGACATTGTTCAAAACATTGCAAGTCCGTTGATTGACAGATGAATTTTTCAGTCAACTGATCAAAAGTCAATTGTATACTGAAAAGTCAAACTTTGACTTTTTGGTCAAATTCAAGTGCCAAAGATCATAATTCATCAAAATATGTCAAAATATGAAACTTATTCATCAAGAAATCAAAAAGTCAAGATTTCTTTTTGAAAAGTCAAAATTTCTAAACTTAGAAATTTTTTTTAAGTGTTGGAAATTTCATATTTTTTCACAACATTGAACAAATTTTTCACCATGATGCAAGATGATTCAAGAGAAACTTCCAACATGAAAGTTTTAGATCTAAATGAAATCTACAACTTTTCTTTAAAAAACTCCTTCCAAAAGTGCTTGGATCTCATGTTATAATTTTAAGAACATAGGGCCATGAAACAAAACACTTAGTGAAATTTTGCCCTAATTTGGTCAGGATTTTGACCCAACTTCATGGAACTTTTCCATATAGTTCCAAGGGTAATCTTCAAAAGCAATTCAAATATGGGTTGTAGATCACATTTCAAGCTTTACAAAATGTACAATAACTTCTAGAGATCATTCTTGAGTATGGAGAATCGAAGAGATGAAGTTAGGGTTTTATCACATTAATTACAAGTCATTTTAGTGACGAACAAAATTCAAATTCAAACCATGCTGCATAAACACTACTTTGCAGACCTCAAACTTGTTAGGAACTCCATAATTAATGGTTTAAACAGCTATTAGAGGCCTCAATTCAAGTATTCAATGCATGGACATGCTTTATATCCATTTTTGGAAGAAAGGTTACATTGCCATTTTGATAAAGTGACTTTTTGTACAAAACTTGTTCTCGAGCCTTGCACTTGTTCTCTTCTGATCAAACAAGTCCTATAACTCACGAGAAATGTTCCAAATACTTACAATCACTCATCCCATTCTTGTACCTCTTCTTGAAACTTATTTCCCTCTTTTCTTCAAAATCAAGTAACCTAGCCAAAAGCTAAGAACTTGTACTTCTGACTTGCCAATGCACTCAAACACTTTTGTTTATACATACACAAACCATTTTACATAAGGGGAAGAATGCTCAAGCCTTGAAAGAACCTAGAACTCAGAATCACACTTCATACATCCATTTTCACACAAACTGATCAAAAACTTAAAACTCATAATCTACTCGTGCGTTTCTTGGCCTTTTGGTTTCTAAAGTTTCTAAACATCACATAGAATCAATCCCGCACCCTGTTATAGAACTGTAACACCATTAACACCATCCTCCATTTCCAAAAACAAAGCTCTGCACATTGACTTCTCCAAACCATTTCAACCATCCATTGCTCAAGCTAATCATTGCTTTAGCTTCCTGGGACCTCAAGGAAGCTAACCTGATCATCACCATCACTTGAAACAAGCTCAACCTCAAAACACGATTTCCAGTTTTGAGGTAAGTTTTCTCAACTTTGAACTCTTCATACATGCATCATCAATAGTTTATTTGTGAACAAAACATGTAGATATCATTGCCCTGAAGCTAACCATGTATATAGTTTCCATTAATTTTGCTTGAGCTTAGAGAATTTTGAAACTGAAATTTCTGAGATTTTTAGGGTTCAGATTAGGACCATTAAAATTCATGCTTATCTTTGATCTATAGTTTTAATGCTTTACATTTCTGAAACCGTGAGAAAATTTGCTACAAGTTTCATGTTTACAGTTTTCATTTTTGATGAGAAATGAGCAAGTTACAGTTGGTATGGCTGGAGGTTGAAGATGAAGTCATCAGGGCGCGTTTTGCCTTGTATATTTATTGTTTTGCTTATGTTAACAGATGTATAGCCACCCCAGTGGTAGAAGCGCGCACCTGTAACCTATGGGACCTGGTTTCGAGCCCCAGTGGTACCCTTTTGTATTTTTTACTTTTTTTTGTTGCTTTTTTCTGACTTTTTTGCAGGCGCTGGGCTCCAGCTTTGGGCCTATGTTTTTTTGCTATTCCTCACCCCCTTGCAGACTGTTAACACCCCAGGCCCAATTTATTTTTATTTTCTTATTTTTACTTCATTTGTTTTCTTAATTATTTTTTTACTAATGTTAAAAATCATAAAAAATATAAAAATATTAGATTTTAATTTTGACATAGTTTATTTATTTTTTCCCATAAAAATTATTTTTATTTAATAAATATTTTATTCATTTCACTAAACATCTTGTAAATTTAATTAAAATAATAGGTTTTATTTATTTTCTTTTACACCAATTTAAATATATTATTTTAATATATAAAAGGCCAAAAAATATTTTATAACACTATAATTATTTTCAAGACAAGAATACCAAAAATACTTTTCTTACAAACTTATTTTCTTTTAATCAATGAATAGATTTAAGGTTTTATTTAAAATCTTTTCTTAATAAATTTAGGTTTAATTAATTATTTTCTTTTTAATTAATTAGGTTAATAAAAAATCCTTTTCTCTAAAAATCCAAACAAATATCCATTTACTTCACATTTTATATTTTTGTACATTTATTCACTTTTGTACATTGTATCCATTTAATTTCTTGTACATTGATACCCATTCAATATGGTTGTAATAGACTAACTAGGTTTACATTTTTGCAATCCCCACTCAATTTGTATACCCCATCCTCACAAATGTTGTAATAGCATAGTAACTTTAAATTTCACAATTTATCGCTTTTACATATAACATGCTAGTAATTAGGGTTTGTATGGAAAGACTAAAACCAATACTTTGAAAACCCTAATTCAAGACAAAAACAAGCATGAAAACAATACACTTGCACACAAGCACCCCTAGGGTTATCCCACTTGGTTGTCTTATACAAAATGGCCATATTACGCATGTAAGGTATCTTAGCAAAAACAAGCAAATACAAGATCATAGTCCCTCGATGACGCTATCTAAGTTGCCTTACAAATGATCTCAGTCCCTAAAAAAATGCTAAGATACCTTGCAACATTGCTAATCATGGTTATACGAGGACCCACGCCCGTCCCGTTTACATCCAAAGATAGGGTTGCTTACCAAATCAATGGTAAGACAACAATGTCAAAGGAAAAGAAAATAAATAAGAAAGACTTTTGAGTAGGTAGAATGCTCCTAATTACTTGCTCAATTTCAAAATAAAACGTCCTTGATATTTTCAAAACAAACACCTACACTTTAAAAAAACATCTTACAAACTTGAAAACATTTTCAAAAGATCAAACATCTTTGTATACATTCTTACAAACAAGAATCATTACAAAGATTGCCTAAACAATGGCCTCTTTACAAAATACATTAAAAAACCACACCAAACACAATTTCAAACAAAAAGCAAGTGATCTAGCAAGTAACTAAGAGCCCATGGAAAACCATGGATGAAAAGGGTGCTAATACCTTCCCTTTTCATAATCTACCCCCCGAACTCAAGAAACAATCTCAAAGGTCTTTCCTGTGTTTTTTCACCTTTCCTTTTGGATAAAATAAAAGTCGGTGGCGAATCTTGCTAACCGCAACATTTGCGATCAAACACAAAACTTTCAAGTCAGTTCTCCCACCGTATCACAGAACTGGCAACTCTGCTGGGGATTATTCTAAAAGTGGGGTTACCTTAGGGTTAGATCATATTTACTTGCTTTCATTGTTTGACTTGTTTGCTTTACATTATGGTTCTTTGTTTGGGTTTGAATCCTGTACCCAGATTTGGGATACATTATAAGTAAGTAGCAATACATTATGGAAACTGTGCAGGGTATACCGACATGGTCTAAGCAATAACTATGTTAGTGCGACATATTTGTGGGTACCGGTAGCCCTTGAGTTAATCAAGGAGAATACAAGGCCGCTGAGTGATGTCATGAAGCATTAATGAACTTTAGAACCTTTACTTGACCAACTTGGCCTTTAGGATGTAGTAAGATGACCGACTTTAGTGCAGTCCGAAATTGGTCGATACTCGATACTACACTCATTAAGGTTTGGTTTCTTAGGATATTTCGGTCGCCATTAAAGAGGCTTGTGCTGAAACAAGGACCAAGGAAACAAACCGGTGATATTGAGCTCCTTAGAACCTGATTACTATTACTAAGACAGGTTGAACCAACTAAACTTCAAGAGGGTACTTACCTATAAAACTCCATGCAAGCCTAAACCTAAAGACTTATTTTATTTGTTTGTATATACATGCTTATACATAACATCATGAACATCATAACATCATACACATTCACTAACCATTTCATGGATTTTGGGATTCATCTTTGTTCTTGTTTTGTAGGACATGGATTACATTTGCAGCAAAACTATTCAAGTCAACCTTGTAAGGATCCCTCCACAACTTAAGGAGCTAGCTTCAAGAATTCCTGAAAACTCTCCATTCACCGAGAGACATGGTCGCCTACTCAACTTGGTCACCTCCAACACAGATGAGGACATGATGAAGGTGCTCTTTCAGTTCTTTGACCCCTTACACCATTGCTTCACATTTCCCGACTATCAACTTGTGCCTACTTTGGAAGAATTCTCCTAACTCTTGAGAATTACCATTATCAATCAACTACCTTTCAACGGGACGGAAAGAGACCCAAAGCCAGAAGAGGTTATTCAAGCTCTACACTTGCACTCATCTGATGTCACAACTTATTGGGAAACAAGGAGTGGTGTCAAGGGTTTCCTAGCAAAGTTCTTGTTTGAGAAAGCCCAAAGCTGTTGGAACTCCTTGGATTTGCAATCCTTTGAGGAAATTATGGCTCTCCTCATCTATGGGATGGTTTTGTTTCCAAATCCTGACCAACTCATAGATGTGAACGCCATCAAAATCTTCATGTCCCGCAACCCGGTGCCTACTTTGCTAGGAGACTTCCTACACTCTTTTCACACTCTCATAATGAGGAAAAGAGGTGTCCTTATGTGTTGCACTCCTCTCTTGGAAAGATTATTTATTTCGCATCTTCCCCAATCTGTATTAAAGAACGAGCAAGGTTCAAGATGGTCACAAAGGTTGATGACGCTCAAACATTCAGACATTCATTGGTGCTTTAGATCTATAGAGAATGTTACCATTATCGATCATTGTGGAGAATTTCCTAATGCCCCTTTACTTGGAATTAAGGGAGGTATCACCTACAACCCCTGCTTAGCCTTAAGACAATTTGGTTATGCCCGAAGGGATGGCCCGCATGAGATGCTGATTCAAGGTTTGGTATTTGACTACGACAACGACGATCAAGGTCTTTCCCAGAGATTTATCCAAGCTTGGAGGATGTTGAACAAGGTAGATAGCAAGACTTTAGGGAACAAGAATTCCATCCCTCTTGAGCCTTACCTCAAATGGGTACGAACGCGTTCTCAGAGTCTTATGATGCCTTATCCCTACATTCTCCCGGCAATCATTGAGCCTGTCCTGGAAGGAGATGTTCCATATACTATCCTACATCCTGACATGCCCACCTCTCTTGAAGACCTACAAAGAGATTGGATACAACTCAAGGGGGAGCGAGATACTTTCAAAGCCCAACTCTATGCAAGTGAGAAGAAGGTTTTGGAACTCACTAAGCAACTTCATGAGGAGCAGACTCTGAATGCCTACATCGCACAAAAGAGGATGCGTACTACCTTTCTATCTTAGGTTTTTTGTATTTGTTTTTCTCAAAGAGGCATTGATGTATTCAAAGCTATAATTTATTAATATAACGTGTGTTTCCTTTTTGTCTAAAACGAATTTGAATCTTAAAATCCTTGAAATCATTGCATATGCATTTATCATTCATCATAACATAAGCAGGTTTCTTGCAACAAGTCTCCTCATCTCTCTACTATTTATTTCAGTAAGATGGATCTCGAGCAAACGGTGAAGGACCTCCAAGCTCAAAATGCACAGTTTCAATAGTTGTTCTTAACTCTAGCCAAAGGACAAGAAGAGTTAAAGACCTTGCTGGTTGAGGAGAAGAAAAAGAAGACGAAGAAAATAATTGGAATTCTGAACATGGGAAGAAGATTCCAAGGGCAGACAAGAAGGGCTTTAGACTTTGCAACAACATCCAGTGCAAAAGACAATCAAGATGGGAAGGGCAAGGAAACAGTTGTTCATTCTGATTCAGAAGAGGAAGAGGAAGAAGAAGACTATTCTGAAGAATAATACCCTCCATTCGACGACAAGTATAAGCATTTAGAAGAACGGTTGAGTGCAATGGAAAACCAAAAGGTGCCTGGCTTAGACTTCGAGGAGTTGGGGTTAGTATCGGGGATTGTCATTCCTCCAAAATTCAAAGCACCTGTGTTCGCTAAATATGATGGAGTCTCATGCCCCAAAATGCATCTCTGGTCCTATGTGAGGTAGATCCATCCCTATACCGCTGATAAAGATTTATGGGTACACTTCTTCCAAGACAGTCTGTCTGGAACTCAACTTGATTGGTTTTATCAGTTAGAAAGAGCCAATGTTCATAACTGGGAAGATTTTGATGTAGCCTTTTACAAATAATACCAATACAACACTGATCTTGCGCCTACCCGTATTCAACTCCAGAGTATGGCCATGGTTTCAAGTGAAGGCTTCAAGGACTATGCGCAAAAATGGAGGGACTTGGCCGGAAGAGTTCAACCTCCCCTATCTTAAAGAGAGTTGGTAGACATGTTTTTGGGCACCTTGTCTGGTCCTTTATTCAATCATTTAACTGGGAGTTCATCGGCAGGTTTTACTGAATTAATATTGACCGGAGAAAGGGCAGAAGCCGGGATAAAGAATGGAAAGATTCAAAAAGATACATCCTCAGCTGCTGTAAGGAAGCCATTCATCGGAAAGAAAGAAGTGGTTGTTGTATATCCTCAAAGAAATCAACATAGGGCCGAACGCCGTCCAATGGTGGGGGCTGTTATGATTCCTAAACCTGCGCCTGATCAACAAAGAAACAACCAACCAAGAATGGAAAGACCAGTCAGACAGTTCACCAGAATTAATATGACACTCTCTCAAGTATTTCCACATCTATTAAAATCCAACCTAGTGACCTTGAAAGAAGCTCCAAAGAACCCTAACACAACCTCTCCTCACTATCATCCTAATGCCCGTTGTGCATACCACTCTGAAAGTCTCGGCCATGACACTAACATCTGCTGGGCTCTGAAGAACAAAGTACAAGACCTCCTTGAAGCCAAAGAGATCAAATTCGATGCGCCAGAAAAGCCCAATGTCATTTCTTCCCCTATGCACAAACATGGGCATACTACCAACGCCATTGAGGAAGATATGTTTGTTACTTCAGTTGATGAACTTATGACCCCACTCCTGATTATCAAAAAGAACTTATTAAATGCCAGTGTTTTCCCAGGCTGTGATGAAAGTTGTAATTTCTGTTTGTCCTCACCAACCAGCTGTCCTTTGTTGAAAGCAAGCATTCAGTGCCTAATAGATAACAAGGAAATTTTGTTCGAGAAGGCTTCAATTCCAACTGTTTCTTATAATGATGTTTCCATCGTTACCATTTCCGACAATCCATCCAGGGTCTCCACCAAAAGACCCGTTAGAATTACATTAGTTCCAAAAGTAGCTCCTTTGATAATTACAATGCCTAGACCAATCCCGTATTCGTTAGACAAAATCGTACCATGGAATTATGGAGGGGATGTCTACTACCATGGTATCAAGCAAGATTGGCCAGCTGTCGAAGATTTAAGTTCTGAGAAGGTTGACTCCAATATCAGTAATATTGCAGGGACTAGAAAGATTACCCGAAGCGGAAGGATTTTCTCTCCAAAAATTGCTCCCCCAAAAGCAGTTTCTGGACCTGTAATCATTCCTGTTATTGTTGCTCCTCCAAAGGTTGTTCCCAGTCCTACAATCATCTCTGCTAATACTCCTGCTAACAAAGTTGTTACAACCCCTGTTATCACTCCTACTGACATTCCTGCTGCCGAGTCAACCGAGACTCGAGGTAAAAGTATTCTGATTGAGCCTGTCCGGACGAAGGCACAATCATTGGCTATCCCTGAGACCTCCCGGAAAGAGATGGAGGAAATTCTAAAGATCATAAAAAGAAGTGACTACAATGTAGTCGAGCAACTGGGGCAAACTCCATCTAAAATTTCCATGATGGCTTTATTACTATGTTCTGAGGCGCATGCAAAGGCCTTGGTAAAATTCCTGAAAACTGCCCATGTACCCCAAGAAACATCTGCCGATCAGTTCCAAGACTGCGTAGCCAGATTGACTGTAGATAATGGTTTAGGTTTTTCATATGATGATTTAACGCCAAGAGGGAGGAAGCATAATGAGGCATTGCATGTCTCAGTGGAATGTAGGGGCACAATTCTGGCTCATGTCTTGGTGGACACTGACTCGTCTCTGAATGTATTGCCTAAAAAAGCTCTTGATAGGCTTGACTGTGAGGGATTGACATTAAAGCCAGGAAACATAGTAGTGAAGGCCTTTGACGACTCAAAAAGGATGGTGCATGGGGAAGTGGATATCCCCATAAATGTTGGAACTCAAAAATTTGATTCAACTTTTTATGTAATGGATATTTTCCCTTCATATTCCTGCTTGCTAGGCCGACCATGGATTCACAATGTTGGCGCTGTTACTTCTTTGCTGCACCAAATGCTGAAGTATCCAATTCAAGGGAAAATCATCACCGTTCATGGAGAAGAAGAGTATATGATCAACCATCTCAATTTCTTCAGATATGTGGAATTGGATGGTGAATTTATTGAAACTCTATTCCAGCACTTTGAAGAAGTCTCGCAAGATGTGGCAGTAACCAAGGCCGTGTCTCAAGTTCCCAAGATCACAAGGCCTCCGCTTAAGATTTCGTCTTTGAAGGATGCCAAGGAAGTGATATAAGAAAGTGGGTGCATTATTTGGGGAAAACTCCCAGATATCCCATACAAATCTGACAAGTTTGTGTTGTACACCAAAATTTTCCCTCTTATATTTCTCAACACATGGCAAGTGAGGTCCCCAAATTGCTCAAGGAAGTTCAAGAGCTGATCAGACAAACTCTCTCCTAAGGCAGTATACCTCAAATTAGGGTTTCCATCTTCATCAAGATGTGTGAACCACAAAAGACTCAAATTATCACCATTGTCCTAATATGTTCTCAAGATCATTCATGTCAAGTTTCAAGCCTTGCAGAAGAAGTTTGCTCAGTCAATTGCTCAAGTGCCTGAAAATCAATTGTACTAGGTCAAAAATCAACTGTGGCCCACATACAGTCAAAATTCAAGATTTTTGGTCAACATCCTCATTTTGAAGTATCATTCATAATTTGATCAAAGGTTGATCATGATTCATCAAGGATTGCTCACAATTCATCAAAACCCAAAAGTTGCTAAATTAGGGTTTTATAGGAAAAGTCAACTCAACTTTGACCAAGCATAAGTTTCTCATACTTTATAAAAAATGACCCATCCAAAGCTCATTTTGAAGAGGATGAAACTCCCTACAATTCATCTTCATCTCCCAAGTTCAAAATATGCACTCACAAAAAGATATGAATTTGGACATTATAGGTCATTTTGGAAAATCAACAAAAACACCTTTTGGGTCAAAGCTTCATACATGAACATGGAAGACTCAATTGAGATGAGACAAAAAGGTTTGCTTATAGGACATCCTAAGCTTTCTAAAAAGTCCAAGAACACCTCTCTAGGCTCAAAATTGAGAAAGTTATGCATTGACCAAGTTGACATTTTTTGCAAAATTGCCAAAAGTCAAACATGCTCAAATTTGCATCTTTTGCTAAATGGGCCCAACTTTTTATGCTTGCATCTCATTCCTAACATAGTCCACGACCTATGGGACCCTCCATGCTTTATTTATTCATTTATTTTTATTCATTTAAAATTCAAAATAAAATCAAATAAATCCTAATAAGTCATATATTTCATTTTAGGGATGATATTTTGCATTGAAAGAAGATATTATATGCTGTCAAATGAAGATCAAATCATGCAAGGCCAATTTGGTTGGAAAAGATTGGATTTGAGCAAAATTGGAAAAGAATCATATGCCATGAAAGACCAAATAAAATCTCCATAATTGATAAAGATACAAGGAATTTTTATTGACCTAATGCGTTCCACTACATATAGAGAAGAGATCCAATGCACAAGGGAGGATTGGAGAGGTCGAAAAAGCTGCAAGCAAGAATTGAAAATTGTCAAAAAAGTGATAGACTGATTTCCAGTTTAGAGGCCAATTCACAGACTTTCAAAGCCACCAATCGTTTCCTGGAATCTCTCTGAAGCTAGCATGACCAGTGGCACACCTCTACACGCCCAGAATCGCCCTCTAGACGTCACACGGTTTTCATTCTTTTTCAGATTTCATTGCTATGATTCTTGCATCATAAACATGTTTCAATAGTATATTTGTGTTTATTGTCATGTTTGCATCATGTCTGGACCATTTAATTAAAGTTTTAACACTTGTATGAACATTTGCCATAGCTAGGGTTTGCCTTGTTGTTTTGGGGTCTTCAAATGCAGGAACAATTGGCCCTAATGAAGGATACCATTGTGATTAGAGGGTCAAACCCAATCGATCCATGGTCTTGAATCTTATTTATATTACTTAGATGTAATTTTTGAAATACACAGGGTTATAGCTACAGCGCCATGTCTGTAGGTAAAAGTTCAGAGTTTTAAACGAAGGTTCCAGGGAAGAAGATGATGGTGTGTCACAACCTTATCGTCTGGTTTAAATTCTGGCACGTTTATTCTAGACAGAAACTTGTTTTTCTGATATATTATTTGTTTTTATTATATTAATAAATTAACATCCAGCGTAGCTGGTCAGAAGAAGGAAGTCAGAAACTCATGATTCTAGGTTCGATCCCAGGCGTGAGATTTTGGAATTTTCCCCTTTGTTTTCACCAGATCCAGCGCCTACACTTTATGAGGTTCAGCATCTTCTGGTTCCATCAGCCAGAACCAGATCAAGCGTTCTCTGATTATCTTCTGGATCCTTCAGCCAGGACCAGATCGAGCATCCTCTGGGCATTATCTTTTGGATTCTGCAGTCAGAGCCAGATCCAGCGCACCTCACCTTCTGAAGGTCATCATCTGCTGGATCCAGCGGTCAGGATCAGATCTGGCACATACCATCTTCTGAGGGTCATCTTCTGGATCCATCAGCCAGAACCAGAGCTGCTGATCACAGGCCCATTATTCCTTTTTTTTCTTCTTCTTTTTTTCTTTCTATTTTATCTTTTCTTTAATTCATAAACTAATTATTTGTTTCACAAAAAAACCCATAAAATCAATAATTCACAAAATTAGGATTAGTAATTTTTATTTCATCAAAATTAATTTAATCTAGTTTAAAAATAGAGACATTATAATTTGTTTTCATAAATAAAATCAAATAGAAATTAGGTTAGACTTTTGATTTAATTTTATTTTGGTCTTTTTCTCAAATAAATAAAAATACAAAAAATAGGTTTTTTTTAGAATAAAATTAATTTATTTTCCTTAATTTTAAATTAATTAGAATTAGGATTTTATTTTTTTAATTTAATTTGATGACTTCTTTATTTTCTTAAAATAACAAGACAAAAAACGTTTTTTAACTAATCGCAATTAGGTTTAAGTAAGGATCAAAACTCTATTTGTCTCGTATTCGATTCATCACGCGTGTTTATTATTTTTACAATATTGATGTACCCGTTCATGGTTTGTAATAGTTTAATCTAGGACTTTCTTTTATTTATCGTCTTTTGCGATTTTTTTTGGCTATGTAATTAATCCCCTCCTCGAAGCCTTGTAATAGCATAGGTTTACTTTCTCGCATCTTAATTTCTTTAAATATTTAACTGTCTAGATGTATGTTAATAGGATTGTATGACAAGATTGCATGATAATTTAATACAGTTAGAAAACCCTAATGTGTAAAGATAAATAACTGAAACAAGTCACTCGCACATATCACTCTTAGGGTATGCTCTTACTTCGGTTGCCTTCGGTAAACGATCATTGAGTATAGGCTGTCTTAGTGGTTACCCTTTTGTCTAAAAAAGATCAAATGTCTCGTTCGGATGTTGCCTCAGAAAGGTTACCTCAGAAATGTTGCCTCGAATATGATCTTAAGACTCTAGGGTTATTACTAAGATGTCCTGACATTGCTTTAGTGATCGTACGCCCCTTTCGAATTGACCCTTACAACTCCAACGACGGTGCTACCTATTTCACAATAATAGGATAATGCTGTCTAAAGAAAACGAGAATAGAAACGATCTTTTTTCGAGTAAGTAGATGCTAGTAGGTACTTGCTCAAATCAAAACTTTTCACACTTACACATTTTCAAAACAAAAACAACTTCGTCACACCTTTGAGGACTGATACAAGGGTTGTCACGAAGTTAAAGCTCTTTTCAAAAACAAAGCACATTCACAAGCAATTTTAAAAAGATGAGCAAGTACCTAAGAGCCCATGGAAAACCATGGATAGAAAGGGCGTTAACACCTTCCCTTTCTATAATCTACCCCCCGTACTCAGAATATCTCGAAAAAGGTTTTTTCCTGTTCTTTTTCCTTTTCCTGATTGGATAAAATAAAAGTCGATGGCGACTATTGCTTACCGCGACATTTTGCAAACAAAAAACGCAAACCAGCATTTCAAAATAGTCGGTTCTGCCACCGTATCACAGTTTGGTATGTGTTTCACTTCAGGTGTCCAGAAGGTTTTACATCGCGCTCGTGTCGGAGGACTACCCCTGAAGATCAACAACCACCAAGTCAATACGGTGGAGGATGATGAAGACAGCTACAACCGGGAGGATTGGATTTACCCAACTGCCAGTGGAGGGCTCAGCAACTGGGAGGCTAGAGATTTCTTCCCGATCACTTTTATGTCACAGTAATTTGTCTTTACATTTTGTTGGATCTGTAATATTAAAACAATTCAGATTCTTAAAACCTTGTGTCTTACCCGAGGCACAATGGTCCATTTGTAAGGGTTATTATCTTATTTTCATATGACATCAATGAATCATGGGCGTTTTTGCATACAAACTTTGTGCTCATTATTTTTCCTTTTAACATTTTCATTTCCTTCAAAGATAGCTATACTCTTACACACACTCACAAATGCAGGTCTACATCCATTCGGGATTCCATGGGTAACGGTTCTGCTATGGCTTTTTGTAACTCTGAAAATCTAATCTACCAAGCCGAAGACGAAGGTGAGGAAGATTGTGAAGTACCAGGGGAACTTGCCAGATTACTACAACAAGAAGAGAGAACCATTCAAACCCATGAGGAACCAGTGGACACCATCAATCTAGGTACTGAAGAAGACAAAAGAGAAGTCAAGGTGGGTGCCAATCTGGAGCCCAGTGTCAAGGAGCGTCTAATTCAGTTGCTACACGAGTATGTTAAGGTCTTTGCCTGGTCGCATGAAGACATGCCAGGACTTGATGAAGATATTGTGGTACATCGTCTACCTACAAAAGAAGACTACCCACCAGTAAAACAAAAGGTCTGTTGAATGTGACCAGATATGTCAGAGAAGATTAAAGCTGAAGTCATGAAGAAATTCAACGCTGGATTCTTGGCCGTCACCTCTTATCCGCAATGGGTTGCCAATGTTGTTCCCATGCCCAAAAAGGACGGAAAAGTATGAATGTGCGTGGACTACAAAGATTTGAATAGGGCCAGCCCTAAGGATGATTTCCCACTTCCCCACATTGACATCCTAGTTGACAATACGACATAGCACAAAGTGTTTTCCTTCATGGACGGTTTCTAAGGTTACAACCAAATCAAAATGGCGCCTGAGGACATGGAGAAGATAACTTTTGTCACACAATGGGAGACATTCTGCTACAAGGTTATGCCGTTCGGACTAAAGAATGTTGGGGCAACCTATCAGCGTGCCATGGTAGCTCTATTTCACGACATGATACATCACGAAATAGAGGTCTATGTGGATGAAATGATAGCTAGATCTCAAACAGAAGGAGAGCATATTGATCATTTACAGAAACTATTTGAGAGACTAAAGAAGTACAAGCAGAGGTTGAATCCAAATAAATTCATGTTTGGGGTGAGGTCTGGTAAACTCCTAGGCTTTTTCGTCAGCAATAAAGGTATTGAAGTAGATCCTACCAAGGTGAAAGCGATACAAGATATGCCTGCTCCTTGTACTGAAAAGGAAGTTAGAGGATTCTTGGGACGTTTAAACTACATTTCCAGATTCATTTCTCACCTGACAGCTACCTGTGAACCAATCTTCAAACTACTGAAGAAAGATCAGGTAGTCAAATGGAATGATGAGTGCCAAATTGCTTTTGACAAGATCAAAGAATACCTGCAAGAGCCTCCTGTGTTGATGCCACCAGTCGAGGGAAGACCATTGATCATGTATCTGACTGTTTTGGAAAATTCAATGGGGTGTGTGTTGGGGCAGCATGACGAGTCTGGCCGAAAAGAGCACGTTATTTATTACCTGAGCAAAAATTTAACCGACTGTGAAACAAGATATTCACTGCTCGAGAAAGCTTGCTGCACTCTGGCATGGGCTGCTCGCCAGCTAAGACAATATATGCTGACCCATACTACCTTGTTGATATCTAAAATGGATCTGATAAAATACATCTTCGAGAAGCCTGCTCTCTCTGGGAGAATAACAAGATAGCAGATGATCCTGACAGAATATGACATATAGTACACTACCTAGAAAGCAATAAAGGGAAGTGTACTAGCTGATCACCTTGTTCACCAAGCTGTGGAAGATTACCAATCCGTGAAGTTCGAATTTCCAGATGAAGACATCATGATGGCAAACAACTATGAAGAATTCAGACCATATGACTGACCTAAACAAGGATCCCGATGGAACCTGGTTTTTGATGAGGCATCTAACGCACTCGGCAATGGTATTGGTGTTGTACTCATATCTCTGGAAGGATGCCATACTCCATTTACTGCAAGACTTTGCTTCAATTGTACAAATGACATGGCAAAATACGAAGCGTGCATCTTTGGTCTCAAAGAGGCCATAGACTTGGGGTTCAAATCTTTGAATGTATTCGAAGATTCAGCTTTGGTCATCAGCCAGATCAAATGGGAATGGGTCACCAAACACCCTAACCTTATCCCTTACAAAGAACATGTTTTAACATTGCTCCCACATTTTGAGGAGATTACCTTCGAGGACTTCCCATGAGAAGAAAATCATCTAGCAAACGCACTAGCCACAATGTCATCTATGTTTAAACTTAAATGGGATGATGAGGCTCCCCATATCACCATTGAACGAATGGATGAACCAACACACTGACACCGAATTTAATACTGAAGAAGTAGTGGACCAGCCTTGGTTTCATGAAGTCAAGAGGTATCTCGAGGATCAAGAATATCCAGAAGGAGCTTCAGTAAACGATAAGAAGTTCTTAAGGAGATTCTCTGCTAAATTCTTCCTTAATAATGGCATTCTTTATAAACGCAACCATGACTCTGTGTTACTTCGATGCGTAGACAAGGTTGAAGTTGAAAGGATCATGGCTGAATTACATGAAGGCACTTTTTGCACCCATTCCAGTGGGCATACGATGGCAAAGAAAATCCTACGGGAAGGCTATTACTAGTCTACCATGGAAGAAGATTTCTACCAACACTCTCGAACCTGCCACAAGTGTCAGATTTATGCTGACAAGGTGCACGTACCCCCAGTTCCTATGAATGTATTGACGGTTCCTTGTCCCTTCGCTATGTGGGGGATTGATATGAATGGGGAAATCAAGCCAACAACATCTAATGGGCACCGCTTCATTTTAGTGGCCATTGACTATTTTACAAAGTGGGTGAAGGCAGCTTCTTTCGCTTCAGTTACCAAGAATGTTTTCTCCCGGTTCATCAAGCAGAATCTCATCTGTCGTTACAGTATCCCAGAGAGAATCATTATAGACAATGGTACAAACTTGAACAATACTATGATCACCGCCTTGTGCGAGCAATTCAAGATCCAGCATCATAATTATTCCCCTCACCGACCGAAGATTAATGGTGCTGTCGAAGCTGCGAATAAGAACATTAAAAAGATCATACAGAAAATGACAGTCACATACAAAGACTGGCATGAGATGCTACCATTCGCTCTCCACGGATATCGTACCACATCTCGAACATCAACCGGGGCAACACCATATTCTCTGGTATACAGCATAGAGGTTGTCTTGCCTATTGAGGTCTAGATCTCCTCTCTAAGAATTATGAAGGATGCAGGGTTGAATGAAGAAGATTGGATCCAAACTCGACTTGATCAACTAAACTTGATTGATGAGAAAAGACTTACTGCTGTTTGCCATGGTCAAATGTATCAAAAACGGATGATCAAGGCTTTCAAAAAAAAGGTCAGACACCAAGTGTATTAAGTTGGAGATCTGGTGATCAAACGTATCATATTACCGCAGGGTGATCCAATGCAAAAATGGACTCCTACATACGAAGGACCGTTTTTAATCAAACACATATTCTCTGGTGGAGCAATGATCTTGACTACCATGGATGGCGACGACCTTCCGCACCCTGTGAATGCAGACATAGTCAAAAGATACTACGCATAAGAGACCCTCTAGGTTGACACACCTAGGCAAAGCAAGGGAATCTCGACGAACCAAAAAGGTTTGGGCAAAAACTAGGGATAAAAAAAAAATTGTACACCCGGCAAGTCGAAAACCCGAAAGGGCAGCTTGGGCAAAAAAGTGCATCCCGGTGGACTGAAAATCCGAAAGGGCGGTCCAGGAAAAAGTTAGGGAATTAAAGCGTATGACTATCTCCCATTGGATCACCTTACAGACAATCTGCAAACTCAACGGTTCTGATCAATTCAATCAGTTTTGGACAAGGCGACAAATAGATAATATGCTCAAAGATACGAGGGCTATAGCAGAATGGGAACCCCATGGGATTATTGAACGTAGCTATCTTTTCTTTGTATCAAAATTTTATCTTTTACAACAACATTCTCTTACTAGAATGTTTGTCTCATTGTACAAAAATACTTACTCAAAGTCAATACAAAGATACCCCTTTGAAAGTGCAAAGCTATCTTTTTTTCTTTACTTTTGTGTTTTGTTTACAAAAGCGTCCAAATGATTCATTTTTGAGTATATGCATTTGAACATGATTACTAGTTACAAATAAACAAAATAGAAAGACAATCACTGATGTCTTTAAGAGGTAGGGAAATATCTCTATGCTATTTCCATAAGTCCCTCGCAGTTTGTAGTTTAATCCCCAGCGGAACAAAGTTTCCAATTATCATTCCCCAGTAGGAGTCGTTCAACTTCTCCGGATTCCTCAACAGGATTTTACAAACAGTACACGGCATTTGCCTTACAACAAAGTTTATTTCTCTAAACGAAAATTCATCAAAACTTCAAACTTCACAACATGAAGATTTACACCCCACATCCTCAACAGTAGTCAGGGATTTATTTTCCCCAATCCAACAACAGTGCAACAGATTAGTTCACATACGCATACATCGCATACATATATCATAAACATTGATAACACGAATACATCATACCATGCATTTCATACAATATGACTTTGCATTTTAGCTAACATTTTACCCTTTTCAGGATAAGGTTAACAGCTACCATTAACAATGTTCAAAGTTTTCAGATACAGTTCTGATACGCTCCAGACACGGATGTCATCCTGATACTCATTCAGAGTCAACTTTTCAAATACAGTTTAGATACGCTCCACACATAGATGCCATTCTGATACTCATTCAGACTCAGCTTTCAGATACAGTTTAGATACGCTCCAGACACGAATGCCATTCTGATACTCATTCAATTCTCAACTTTTGATACAGTTCAGATACGCTCCAGAAACGGATGCCATCCTGATACTCATTTAGAGTCAACTTTTCAGATACATTTCAGATATGCTCCAGTCACAGACGCCATTCTGATACTTCCTCAGATTCAGCCTTCAAATACAGTTCAGATATGCTCCAGACACGGACGCCATTCTGACACTCATTCTTTCAGCTTACAAACTACAATTCAGCAATCACTTTGGATGGCATCTACAAGCCCATCTCCAACAATTTTCTATCATCTCTCCAAATGGAATATTTAAGCCCATACCGTCTACCATCACATCACCGAGTGCAAATTTCTGGGCACTCTAGTGTCCAATCATCTTCCACCTTCGAGTCACGAATGGAAAAACTCGCCAATCTAACTCTTTAGGCTTAAGAAGATTGAACAGGGGCAGCTGTTGTATCCCAAAATTTTCCCTCTCACATATCAAGAATTTTCTCACAAGATCTCCCTTGACTCAAGACTGCATTAGGGTTTGATCAGCTCAAGACACCTCCTTAAGCACTGATGACCAAAATTAGGGTTTGAGTTTGCACAAGGATTTTGAGTTTGAAATGCCCCATACAACTTTCATAGATCATTTTGGACTCCCAATATTACTCATGACAAGTTTCAAACTTTGAATCACACTTTTGCTCAGTCAATTAAGCAGTTGACCTAAAAATCAGTTGTATTAGGGAAAAAGTCAACTATGGCCAATTTATAGTCAAACCTCATAATTTTTTATCCACATCAACATTCTAGACTCATATATATTGTTGTACCCCAAAATTTTCCCTCCTCTTTTTCACAAGAAATCACAGCTTCGGGCTTTTCCTGATTTTTCAGACTGGCTCAAGAATCGGTCAAACAGACTTTTCTCGTCAGTCAGACAAAATTTAGGGTTTTCATTGATTTTAAAACAGTTCAAGCAGATTGCTAAGGTTTGGTTGAGTTGGCTCAGGTTTTGATCAGGCAAACGCTTCTTTGACATTTGATCAAGAATTAGGGTTTTTGTGCGCACATTCTCAGGAAGAATTAATTCTACAGTGCTTTTCAAGTTATTCTGGGATATGAGCTGAGGCATTTGGATTGAGAGTTTGCAGTGTTTGATTTAATCAGTAAAAGGAAAAAACATGTGGATGTTTGTTTGATTTGACTGTGCAATGCTTTGATTATTCGGAATGCCAGTTGTTTATTGATTATTTATTTATTCTAAATTAGAATAGTTGGGATAAATTCCAGTTATTATAATTTAAGAAATATAAATAATTAAATAAATAATTGAAGGAGAATTAAAAGGAATATCAATAAAAAGACTTTTATTCATTTTTAATTATTTGTACAATTGATTATTTAAATACAGTAATTATTTACAAGTATTATAATAATAATGGTTACAATGATTAAAATTGAAATAAAATTGAATCCTAAGTTTTCTAAATCTTCATCCTCTGATGCCCCTTTGCTCATTTGATTTTATCTGCAAAAACAAGAAACGAAAGAAAAGTCAAAAGCAGATAAAATAAAAGAAGCAGACAGTTATTTTAAAATTCATCATTAAAAGTAACTGGCCGGAATCAGTTTGCCCTCTCTGCAAATCACAAGATTGCTCTTGGTTCACAAAGAGGGATAGAAATATGTCTTGCAAAAATGTGAAATGCACGAAAAGCTACCATACTTCATAAATTGTCAAACAAGCTGCCAAAAAGATATCAAAGGCTATCCAAAAATTGTCAACCAAAGTCCAAACAGAAATACAAAGTCACAACTTCAAACTAAGCCAAAGCTGTCAAAAATTGTCCAAGGATATCAAAAGATATCAAACACCAAAAAGCTGTCAACAAAGTACACAAAGCATGCAGGAAATATGGAGAGTATGCAGAGGAAAGACCACAATACAAGCGACATTCCAAGTCATCATCTTCCTAGGCCAATTACTTTTTCAGAAAAGACAAAATTAAGCAATAAAAATGCTTTTTTTAAATCCAGAGAGAGAAGGAGAGAAGAAGGGAGCTTACAGTACAGCAGGCTAAAGGCTAAAAAGGAGATATAAACAGGATGTATCAGAACACATAGAGAGAGGAGGCAGAATGCATACAGCAGAAAATATCATAAAGAATGAAAACCTCAAGCCTTGCAAACCTGCTCAAGCATTGGAATCCACACTAAGACCAAATTCAAAAGAGAACGAATATACATAAAAAATAATAACACATCCTGCCTTTCAAAGATACAAAGCCAAGACCCTGTAAGATATAAAACAGCATTTTGGAGCCTTTATGAAAACAGAGAAAAAAGCCTAAAAAACTGTCAAATTCCAAATACCCTCAAGCCTGTAACCTGCTTCAAACAAACTTCTGAAGCAAACTTACAAACAAAACTGTCAAACACAAACTGATCTTAAACCACAAGCCACAAATCTCCAAAGCTAACAGCCTTCACCTGCATAAACCTGTGTCAAACCATCAACAAACCCACTAATCTGTTTCAACATAGTCCAAACCAGCAAACCAAAGCCCGTACCAATACTGATAAACCCTCCACAAGCTTTTCAAAGCCTAAGCTTCAAACAAGCTTACAAACCAATCCAAAGCAATAACTCACAAAAACAATATTCAAATCAATATCAGCATTTCATCAAGCAAGCATATCAGAAGGGCAAGCCTACAAAGCAAACAGAACAGAAAAAAGAAGCAAATAGGCAAAGGGTTTTCAGGGGAGCTCATCATAAAACTATCAAAAAAAGGGCGAAATACAGAGTACCAGGGAAGGTCACAAAGCAAGCTTGCATCACTATCTCTCCGCCTTCAGCCGTCCTAGGCGCCTCCGGATCCGCCTCCCCTCCTTTCCAAGTAACGATCTACAAAGGTAGTATTTCTTTTCCCTTTCTTTAAATACCTCATACAACACATAACAAAAATCCAAGAATCAGAACAGATAAGAGCATGCAAGATTAAAAATCTAAGAACCCTAATGCGTTGAGATAAATTCGTACCTCTTTTTATCGTCGCTTGAGTGAACGCGAGGAGGAGGATAGACGGTGGCGCTGGTTGGCCTTAGGCGAGAAGGATGTTATTCAGAAGCATGGCTCAAAGATGAGAAGATGAAGACGAAATCGAAGAAGAGGGAAACAACGCCTCTGTAATATCACAAACCCTAAACCCCAAATGAGCAAAACCCTGAAACCCTAAAACATTTGTGAAACCAGATGGGCCTTGCCCCATACCAAAGCACTTAAGCCCATACAATTCCATGCATACCCCCCCTTTTCCTTGTTTCAATCAGTGTTTGCCTTTTGGGCCTGCCCCCAGCTTTCTCCTTTTAGGCCCATTTGATCTTTTATCTTTTTTTTTTTATTTTTCAATACTATTTTCTATCACTTCTTTTATAAATAACTTATACTAATATTTTTTATAAAAATAATACTTTAACTTTTTTAGATGTTTCTTTTATCTTATTATACTCAAAATATATAGATATTAGGTTTCATTAAATTTAAACATTTTTTTATTAAAACCTTTTAAAACCTTGAATAAAACATTAATTCATAAAAAGTAGAATTACTTAAAACATTTCCTTTTCTTCTCTTAAAATATTTTGTTTTGTATATATTTAACAAAAACACAAAAATACAAAAAGATAAATAAACAATATTTAAATTTACATTAAGTTAACATTTCACTTGTAAATAAATCCCTTACACAAATACATTGATACATTTACATTGCTTTATTCTTATACATTGCTATACCTTACATTTTACATTGCGATTGATTCGATTTGGTTGTAAATATATTTGGACACTACTCTCCTATTAAAGTCTCATCCCCATTTGTAAATAATTGTACCCCCACTCCCGGATACTTATTTGTAATAGCGTAGACTTTAAATTCCCGCAATTTATCGCTTTCAAATATATCATGGTTAGACCTAGGGTTTGTATGTAAATAAAATAAAACGCTAGATAACCTAATACAAAACAAATGCATGAAAATCAATACACCATTCACACTTTCACCCCTAGGGTAATCCCGCTTGTTGCCTTCCAAAATAGGTCATGCTTGCACGTTGAGTTTCTTTGGCAAAACAATTCAAATGATCATAAGTCCCTCGATGACGCTTTCGAAAGTCGCCTAAACAAAATGATCATATTCCCTTAAAGCAAATTGCCAAAGACACTTGGCACCATTGCATTCATGGTCCATACGATGACCCGCGCCTGTCCCGTTAACATCCTAACACAAGATTGCCCACCAAATACAATGGTGGAACAAAATTGTTAAAAGGGTTAAAACATGAGAAAAACCTTTGAGTAAATTTAGGGGTAGACAACTCTTAGTTACTTGATCAAACTTGCAAAACACACTGGCCTACTTTTCAAAATCCACTCCATAACACACTTTCAAAACAAACTTTCAAAAACATTTGAAACATCTTTTCGAAAAGATACACTCCTTTGTAAAACATTCGAGTAAAGAATTGTTACAACGGTTTCCTAGACAAGGCGTCTTTTTCAAAACACACACACACACACCACCATTTCAAGCAATTTAAAATCTAAGGCAAGTGATCTAAAACAAGTAACTAAGAGCCCATGAATAACCATGGATGAAAAGGGTGCTAATACCTTCCCTTTTCATAATCTACCCCCCGAACCCACGAAACATATCAAAAGGTTTTTCCTGTGCTTTTTAACCTTTCCTTTAGGATAAAATAAAAAGTCGGTGGCGACTCTTGCTAAACCGAACAAGTGCGAATACAAACGCAAAACTCAAGTCAGTTCTCCCACCGTATCACAGAACTGGCGACTCTACTGGGGAGAAATTTAAAAGTGGGGTTACCTTAGGGTTTTAGATCACCCTTTTGCATGATTAATTGTTTGCTTTGATTGCTTTACCTTTGTGGTTTTCTTGTTTGGGCTTGAAATCCTACACCCGGATTTGGGAAACATTCATAGATAGCAATACGTTGTGGAAACTGTGTGGGGTATACCGACACGGTTGAAGCAATAGCTATATTAGTGCGACATATTTGTGAGTACCGGTAACCCTTGAGTTTAATCAAGGAGAGTACGGGGCCACTGAGTGATGTCACTAAGCACTAATGACCTAGAACCTTACTTGACCATCTTGGCCTTTTATTAGGGGTAGTGAGATGACCGGCTTTGGTGCAGTCCGAAGTTGGTAGATACTCGATACTACACTCATTGAGGGTTGTTTTCTTGGAATATTTTGGTCACTAGTTAAGTGGCTAAACCAAAACAATGAACATGGAAAACAATCCAATGATATTGAGCTCCTTAGAACCCGGTTACTATTTATAGGACAGGTTTTTAAGCCAACTACAGTCAAGAGGGTACTCACCTATGAAACCCCATGCAAGCCTGAAACTAGGGTTTTGTGTGAATTGCTTGTACATATGTTTGTGCATACACCATAAACATCATAAAGCATCATATGCATCCACTAACCATTTCAAGGGTGAAATTCTGGCTGCAGATACTCAATGTCACGTCCAATGTTATGACACCGTATCTGACTTACTATATGACAGTAAATACAAAAGCAGTAAATAACACAGTCAATTGTTTACCCAGTTCAGTGTGCAACAACACCTACTCTGGGGGCTACCAAGCCAGGGAGAGAATCCACTATAAGAGATGTTAATTCAGGAATAAACCAACCAGTTTATCTCCTTCACTTAAGACCTACCCAATGCAATTCTAATCTAAGTACAACTTAAACCTGAGTTCCTACTCACTCCCCCTCAATCACAGCAGTGATACATAAACCAATTTGACTTAAGAATTGATGAAGACACTCTTCAAAACACACACTTGATTAAGCTTCACAACTTTTTAATCAAGTAACACAATCACTCGTGCTTCACAGCTTTGAGTGATGTACACAACTAACTTGACTCTGCTTCACAGCTTTAGTCAAGTGACATTCAAACACTCTTGCTTCAAAGCTTTGAGTGCTACACAACCCTTACAATTGAAACCTATTCCAAGGCACTTATCACAATGATAATTGCTTGGAGTACAATAAACAAATCTATACAGATTACAAAATTGATCTTCTAATCAATCAGCAGGGATGTCTTGAAAAACCGCAGCTCTGTTGAATATATAGCAGCTGCAACTTCAGTTAGGGTTTCCAAAAACCTAGGGTTGATTCCGTTTGACCTAAAGACCAGGTCACAGGACTTTATTGATCAGGTTAGGATTGAGCTAGATTACTCCTCAGAAAACGCAGGATTCTGTTTAGAAAGGACTGAGTTATTTCCTGAAAAAACTCAGACTTATCCAATCCTGCAATCCTGTTAGTTCAGAACAGGATGTCATAACATCTGTTATGACATCTGAGAAAACCTGTCTACTGATTTAGCAAAATGTGATCATTTTGCAAACATGCTCAGATACACACTTATAAACATCAGTATTTGAATTACAATATTTTTCTGCACATGTACCTAATGAGTTAGTACAACCTGAACTAGAATGTTATGACATCAGTCATGACATTCACACATACACTTAGGATTTACCAAAAATGCAAGCCAATATCTAAACACCTACAAACTCCCCCTTTGGCAGATTTTTGGCTAAAGTCCCTAAACAATCAGAGATAGATGGATAGCAGCAGAAATAAGTGACAGTAGAAAAATATAAAGTCAAGTACTAATTAAGCAAGTACCAAAGTATTCTCCCCCTCTTTAGCCACAAATGGGCCAAAGATACATGTTCATAAAGTTATACAGTTATCCAAAACAAAAATAATGAGATCAGCATCTGACAACAGCAGAACACACTTCCAAATTCCACCAGCAACACCACCAAGCATCAATCAACCTTCAAGCACTGTCATCAGACTCAGAGGAGCCAGTTTCTTCAATGTTGAGCTGTCCTTCAGTTTCTATACCTTCTTCCCTTCTGCTTTCTTCAGCTTCCTCCTTTTCTAGCCTGGCAATTAGAGCTTCTAGGGTCCTTTTTCTAGCATCCAGATCTTTGCAAGTTTCTTTTAAAACAGCTATGACATCTGATGTCTTGGACTGGGTCTTTGCAGACGATGTCTCAGCTGATGTTATGACAATGTCTGGAGCATGGGATCCCTGACACAGTTTGTAGTGCAGGCCAAGGACAGGAGCTCTTTTGTAGACTGTATCTCTTGCTACAAGGATGTCAGGGTATTGTGCAAGGATGATTCCACAAAGGAGGGAGGGAAAAGCAATTGGTCCTTTGACAGCATAACTGCCAGCATGCTTCAAAGTTTGTTCAAAGATGTACCTTCCATAGTCAAAGGCAGTCTTGGTTCCTACAGCATAGATAAATCTCCCCAATCCTGTGGAGATGGTTGATTTGTGGTTTGTAGGCACCCAGTTTGCTGCACCTATTTTATGCAAGATGGCAAATTTCATGCTGAGTTTACTAGCATTCAGCTTCCCTTTCAATGGCCAGCACTTTACTTGCCTGGCAGTGATGGTTAAACACACTTCATTGTCAGTTGCCTCTAAATCAGGACAGTCCTTATTTGTTCTTCCAAGAAACTTGTTGATTTCTGATGGAGAGAACTTGACCCTTCTTCCTCTAACAAACACACTCTCAAAGTCAGCTGACCTCCCATCAGCATAATCATTGGACAAGTTCACTACAAACTCCTTAACCAGATTTTCATAACATTTGTTAAACTTCATCACTGTCTTCATTAGCCCAGCATTCCTGATCAGATCCATGATGTCCTTGCACTCCAAGGCATCATTGTTGAGTTCTCTCTCCAAGGCTATTCTCTTCAAGCAGACATACTTCCATCTGTTTGCATTGTCAGGATGATGAAAGGAGATGTTGTCTGTTGGCACTTCAGGCACTCTAGCAATCTTGCTGGAGGGGAGCTTCCTTCTGATGGGAGTATCTTCAATATCAATCTCAAATTCTGATTCATCATCAGAATCAGAAGTTTCAGGTTCTTTACTTTTCTTAGAGATTGGTTATCTAGCAGTCTGCACCTGTGCCTTCTTTCCTTTTGTCTGAATTTTCTCAGCCATCCCTTCAGCCTTAGATTTCTTAGCATCAGGTTTAACATTCTGACTACTCTTTCTTTTCATCAATCTCCTAGCAATGCTAGGGTTCACATTAGCAATCAGTTCATTATCAGAGTAATCTTCATCCACATTAATGATAGGTGGATCAGCAGCCTTTTCAGAGGTGTTCTGAATGTTGTCTTTTGGTGTCACAACATCCTCAGTGACATCTACATTTTCAGCACCTTCCACATTTGGACTTTCTGATTGATTCAAAGGGATGGAAATCCCCGGTACAGATTGGTTGCCACTCAGAATGCTAGTAACCAGCCTAGCAATAGCTTGGTGTACTTGAATTGATCCTTCTCTATTAGGTATAGAAGACGAAGGATGAGAAGAATTACCAGAGACTGTAGCTTGAGCTCTTCCTGCATGTCTGGTTCTGAGCTTTTTGACTCTGGCTGGGTCAGTTGCCATCTCCCTGAGAGGAGTGACCTCAAGAACTTCAGATTCTATGCATGTAGTGATTGCCCTAGAATCTTGATCAGATGATGACGATGATGAGGAAGACGAAGCCGCCATGGTGGAAGACGATGTCTGAGACATTTTGTTTAACTTTGAGTAGTAGTTTGAGGAAAATCTTTGATTGGGAGGAGGAAACAGGTTGCAAGGAGGAGAGAGGTAGGGAGTAAAAGGGAGTCTCTTCAACTTCTCAAGGCTTTTGAAGTAATTGTGAATGAATATGATTAACCCACTAAATATAGACTTATTAAAATTAATCCCTTCAACCCTTGTTTTCAGCAAAACTGATTGCTATAATTTCTCATGTTGGTGAATACCCAATCTGCCCCTCAAATTTTCAAATTTATTTCCAACAAGCGCCTTGGTAGAAGAATCAGTCAGCTGAAGCTTAGAGAAACTATGTTCCAGTTCAAATGACTTCTTCTCTTCAAAGTCAATAGGTTTCAAGGAAATGTTGAATGTTTTCAGATTATCACACCACAATGTCACAACATCTTGTGTAACATTGTACTCAGGAAGCATCTGTTTTGAATAGAATTTATGAGACTTGTTCTTTCTGACATCCTTGTCAAGATGACTTAAGGTTCTGACAACACATTCTTCTTCAAGTTTATTTGCCACATCACATATATTATCAGCCTGTAGTTTTGGAGTTCTTCTGACAGCTTCCATAGCTCTTTTCATTCTTCCAAGCTTATGCTGCCACTGTTTCACCTCTTTTTCTTCTTTGATGATTTGACTCATAGTGGAGATATCAGTGTTCTCAGGCTGCCACACATAACAGTTATCTTTGGATTTGATTTCTCTCATTACAACATCTAGTTTTTCATTAAACACTAGACATTCAGATCTTGAGAAGTTGACCATGAATCCTAGATCACATAGTTGACTGATGCTAATGAGATTAGTAGTCAACCCTTTTACCAGCAGTACCTTATTCAGACTTGGAAGTCCAGGGCAGTCCAAATTACCAACTCCTTTGACTTCTCCTTTAGCACCATCTCCAAAGGTCACAAAACTGGTGGTGTGAGGCATAACATTATTGAGAAGATTTTTGAATCCAGTCATGTGTCTGGAACATCCACTGTCAAAGTACCAATCTTCCTTTGCAGTGACCCTCAGGGAAGTGTGAGCTAACAGTGCAGTAGCCTTTTTCTTCCATTGTGGAGCATGTGGTACCTTTTTAGACTTAGGTTTGACATCTGAGTTCTGGTTAGGATATCCATGTAATCTGAAGCAGAAGGGCTTTATGTGACCATATTTCCCACAATGATGACATCTCCATCTTTGGTACCTCTTCTTCATATGTATCTGTCCCTGATGTTGAGAGTAATGTTGAGACATCCGTTTTGACATTTGCTTCCCAGTACCAAATTTCTTTGTTTCCACAAATCCTATGCCAGATTTATTTCCCATATTTTGTCCAGCCTGAAGGATCTCTTCCAATTTGTCTGTTCCATTGGTCAACATCTTGACAGATTTGGTCATTTGATTCAGTTGTGAGTTCAGCAGTTGAACTTCTCCTTCTAAATGACTTATAGTTTCAAGATTTGCCCTCTTTTCAGCCTCCAGCTTTATAATGAGTTTTGATTGTTTCTCATTTTGCACACAGACTTCACCACTTCTGATACACAATTTCTTGTAGGTATCAGCCAGTTCTTCAAATGTCACTTCTTCATCACTGGTGTCACTTTCAGAAGTACAAACACTAGTTAGGGCAGTAACTAGTTTGGCAGATTCTTCTTCAGAATTGCTTTCTGAATCATAGTCAGACCAAGTAACAGTCATTCCTTTCTTTTGCTTCTTAAGAAAGGTAGGACATTCAGCTCGAAGATGTCCATATCCTTCACATCCATGGCATTGAATACCTCTGCCTTGGTTTCCCTTATCTTCTGACCTTGGTCTTCTGCTGGAACTGTCAATGTCAGAAGGAATGTTATGAACATTAGACCTTGACTTTGGGTCCATTCTTTTGATGAGCCTGTTGAACTGTCTTCCAAGCATGGCAATGGCTTCTGATATGTTTTCTTCTTCATCCTCCTTGTATTCAACATCAGTGTTGGATACAAGTGCTATGCTTTTGTTCTTCTTGTCACCATTATCAGTGATCCCCATCTCAAATGTCTGAAGAGACCCAATAAGTTTATCCACTTTTAACTTGCTAATGTCCTGGGCTTCCTCTATGGCAGTTACCTTCATTGCAAATCTTTTAGGCAAGGATCTGAGAATCTTCCTCACCAGTTTTTCTTCTGACATTTTTTCTCCCAGTGCTCCTGAGGTGTTGGCAATCTCCAAGATGTTCATGTGAAACTCATGAATGGTTTCATCTTCCATCATTTTTAGATTCTCAAACTTAGTGGTCAACATCTGAAGCCTTGACATTTTTACTTTGGAAGTGCCCTCATGAGTAGTTTTGAGAGTGTCCCAAACTTCCTTGGCCAGTTCATATTGATGTACTAGTCTGAATATGTTTCTATCAATTCCATTGAACAAGGCATTTAAAGCTTTTGAATTTCCCAGGGCTAACTCATCTTCTTCTTTACTCCAGTCTTCCTCAGGCTTCAGACTGATTGTCCCATCTCTTTCAGTTATGGTGGGATGAATCCATCCTTTGTCAGCAGCTCTCCAAGCCTTTTTGTCCAGAGATTTTAGGAAGGCAATCATACGAGGTTTCTAGTAGTCATAATTGGTTCCATCCAGAATGGGTGGTCTATTTCCAAAAACTCCTTCTTTGTCCATAGTGCCAGAAAGTGATATCCCTAGATCTCACCCAGTAATACATGCAGGGTGCCTGCTCTGATGCCAATTGAAATTCTGGCTGCAGATACTCAATGTCACGTCCAATGTTATGACACCGTATCTGACTTACTATATGACAGTAAATACAAAAGCAGTAAATAACACAGTCAATTGTTTACCCAGTTCAGTGTGCAACAACACCTACTCTGGGGGCTACCAAGCCAGGGAGAGAATCCACTATAAGAGATGTTAATTCAGGAATAAACCAACCAGTTTATCTCCTTCACTTAAGACCTACCCAATGCAATTCTAATCTAAGTACAACTTAAACCTGAGTTCCTACTCACTCCCCCTCAATCACAGCAGTGATACATAAACCAATTTGACTTAAGAATTGATGAAGACACTCTTCAAAACACACACTTGATTAAGCTTCACAGCTTTTTAATCAAGTAACACAATCACTCGTGCTTCACAGCTTTGAGTGATGTACACAACTAACTTGACTCTGCTTCACAGCTTTAGTCAAGTGACATTCAAACACTCTTGCTTCAAAGCTTTGAGTGCTACACAACCCTTACAATTGAAACCTATTCCAAGGCACTTATCACAATGATAATTGCTTGGAGAACAATAAACAAATCTATACAGATTACAAAATTGATCTTCTAATCAATCAGCAGGGATGTCTTGAAAAACCGCAGCTCTGTTGAATATATAGCAGCTGCAACTTCAGTTAGGGTTTCCAAAAACCTAGGGTTGATTCCGTTTGACCTAAAGACCAGGTCACAGGACTTTATTGATCAGGTTAGGATTGAGCTAGATTACTCCTCAGAAAACGCAGGATTCTGTTTAGAAAGGACTGAGTTATTTCCTGAAAAAACTCAGACTTATCCAATCCTGCAATCCTGTTAGTTCAGAACAGGATGTCATAACATCTGTTATGACATCTGAGAAAACCTGTCTACTGATTTAGCAAAATGTGATCATTTTGCAAACATGCTCAGATACACACTTATAAACATCAGTATTTGAATTACAATATTTTTCTGCACATGTACCTAATGAGTTAGTACAACCTGAACTAGAATGTTATGACATCAGTCATGACATTCACACATACACTTAGGATTTACCAAAAATGCAAGCCAATATCTAAACACCTACAAAGGGTTTGGATCTTCATCTTTGTTCTTGTTTTGTAGGTCATTGAAATTCCTCGCAGGAAAACTATCCAAATCAACCTTGTGAGGATCCCTCCTCAACTCAAG
Source organism: Vicia faba (assembly GCA_948472305.1). NCBI lineage: Eukaryota > Viridiplantae > Streptophyta > Magnoliopsida > Fabales > Fabaceae > Vicia > Vicia faba. Next base: position 668,663,153 of record OX451737.1, read on the forward strand.
GAGCTCACATCCAAAATTCCCGAAAGCTCTCCCTTCAGTTAAAGACATGGTAGACTGCTCAGCCTAGTCAACACCAGCATTGAGGAGGACATGATGAAAGTATTGTTCCAGTTATTTGACCCCCTTCACCACTGTTTCACATTCCCCGACTACCAATTGGTGCCTACTTTGGAGGAATTTTCTCAACTCCTGAGAATTCCTATTCTTAATCAACTACCTTTCAACGGTACGGAAAAAGAACCAAAGCCTGAAGATGTTGCTCAAGCACTACACTTGCAACCATCTGACATCAAGGGGTAGTGGGAAACTAGAAGCGGTGTCAAAGGCTTCTTGGCAAATCTCTTGTTCGAGAAGGCACAAGAGTGTTGGAATTCCTTGGATCTACAAGCCTTTGAAGAAATTGTGGCACTCCTCATTTATGGGTTGGTCTTGTTCCCAAATCCTGACCAGCTTATAGATGTCAACGCCGTCAAGATCTTCCTATCCAGGAATCCCATACCTACATTGCTTGGGGACATCCTCCACTCATTTTACACACGAACAATGAGAAATAGAGGTGTTCTCATGTTCTGTACTCCTCTCCTTTCCAGGTGGTTTATTTCTCACCTTCCACAATCTGTTTTGAAGAATGACCAAGGCTTAAGGTGGTCACAACGGCTGATGACCCTCACGCACTCTGATGTACATTGGTGTTCGGTCCAGTGAAAATGTCATCATAGTCGATCGTTGTGGAGAGTTCCCTAATGTTCCATTACTTGGCATTAGAGGAGGCATTACCTACAAACCTTGTCTGGCTTTGAGACAATTTGGATATGCACGGAGGGATGGCCCTCATGACATGCTGATTCCTGACCTAGTTTTTGACTTTGACAATGATGCGCAAGGACTTCGCCAAAGATTCATCAGAGCTTTGAGGATGCCTAACAAGGTAGATAGCAAAACACTAGGGCACAAGAACTCCATTCCTCTTGAGCCTTATCTCAAGTGGGTAAGGACCCGAGCCCAGAGTCTCATGATGCCTTACCCCCACATTCTCCCTTTAATCAAAGAGCCTGTTAAGGAAGGAGGGGTTCCCTACACCATCCTACATCCTGACATGCCAACATCATGGGAGGAGATGCAGAAGAGTTGGATCCAACTCAAGGAAGAAAGGGATACTTTTGAAGCCAGCTTCTACGCCAGTGAGAAGAAGGTTTTGGAGCTTACCCGCCGACTCCATGAGGAAGAGACCCTCAACACCTACATCGCACCAAAGAGGATGCGCAACATCTTTTTACCTTGAGAAGTTTTTGTAATATTTGGCCCATAGGGCATTTATGTACTGATAAAATTTCTTCTTATTAATATGACGTGTGTTCTTTTTGTCTGCAACAATTGTGAATTTCTAAATCCTTGAATGAATTGCATAAATAAACATATCATTCATCATGTGCATAAGCAGGTCTCCACACCAGGTTTCCTTATCTTTCTGCTGTTTATTTCAGTAAGATGGATCTCGAACAGACGATCAAAGATCTACAGTCTCAAAACTCACAGTTTCAACATCTTCTAATGACCTTAGCAAAGGGTCAGGAGGATCTAAAGGCACTGCTTGGGAACAAAGAGCCAGAGAAAGTGAAAAAGAAGAAGAAAAGAGTCGGGGTGGCTACCCTGGGAAGAAGGTTTGAGAACGAAGCCAGAAGAGTTCTTGAATTTCCCTCTGCATCTGAAGAGGGAACCAGTAAAGGAAAAGGGGCTGCGTTACCATCGGAATCCGAAGCTGAAGAGGAAGAGGCCGAAGAAGATGAAGACTACTCAGAGCAACAATACCCGCCCGCCGATGATAAGTACAAAAACTTGGAGGACATGCTGGCAGCTATGGAGCTGTAGAGGGTTCCCGGGTTAAATTTTGAGGATTTGGGATTAATTGCTGGAATTATGATCCCTCCGAAGTTTAAAGTGCCAATTTTTGCAAAGTATGATGGGCTGTCTTGCCCGAAGATGCACCTAAGGTCATATGTCCGAAGAAGCCAACCGCATACTTCCGACAGAAATCTTTGGGTACACTTCTTTTAGGATAGCCTGTCTGGTACTCAGCTAGACTGGTTCTACAAGCTGGAAAGGTCAGAGATACGTAGTTGGGAGGATTTGGCCGCTGCCTTTTATCGCCAATATCAATATAATTCTGACTTGGCACCAACCCGTACTCAGCTACAGAGTATGGGGATGGCCTCAGGTGAGGGATTTAAGGAATACGCCCAAAAATGGCGTGATTTGGCCAGAAGAGTGCAACCACCTCTTTCTAATAGAGAACTTGTTGATATGTTCCTAGGGACCCTGTCTGGTCCATTCTTTAACCATTTGATCGGTAGCTCTTCCACAGGGTTTACTGAATTAATTCTGACTGGCGAGCGGGTGGAAGCCAGTATCAAGAATGGGAAGATTCAGAAGGATGCCTCTGCATCTACAACTGTTAAGAAGTCATTTTCAGCGAAGAAGGAAACAGCTGTTGTGTACTCTCAGAGAGGAGCGAGAAGAAATGAGCGCCGGAAGACTGTGGGGGCCGTGATGATCCAAAATCCATCAAACGATCAGCCTCGCAATAATCAGTCCAGACCTAAACAGCAATGGGGAGAACGGCCACAACGGCAGTTTACCCGCATCAATATGACACCTGCGCAAGTTCTTCCACATTTGTTGAAATTGAATCTCACCAGTATTAGGGAAGCACCGAAGATTGTGAATACTGCTTCACCACACTATCATCCCAATGCTAAATGTGCCTATCATTCTGACAGCGCCGGACATGACACCAATGATTGTTGGGCGCTTAAGAATAAAATTCAAGACTTGATAGATGCAAAAGAGGTTGAGTTCGATGCTCCAGAGAAGCCAAACGTAATATCCTCTCCGATGCCGAAGCATGGTCGAAATGTCCATGCTATTGAAGAAGATCTGTATGTTTCTGATCTCAATGACCTGATGACTCCATTGTTAACAATCAAGTTAAATCTGTTGAAGGCTGGGATTTTCCCAGGATGCAAAGAAGATTGCTACTGTTGTTACTCTCTACCAATTGACTGTCCATTGCTGAAGAAAGGCATCCAAGGCCTGATGGACATTCAACAAATTCTGTTTGAGAAGATTCCTGCTATTCCAACCCCTACTGAAGATGTTTCAATTATCACCATTTCCGCCAATCTTTCCAAGGCCGTCAGAAAGCCTGTTAAGATTACATCAGCTACAAAGATTGTTCCCTTGAAAATAACTATGCCTGGGCCTGTCCCCTACAGTTCTGACAAGTCAATACCATGGAATTACGGTGGAGAAATCTACTACCATGGTGTTAAACAAGTTGAAGTAACCGAAGGAAGCTCTGATGAAGAAGATGCCGGTATTGGAAACATTGCCGGTACAAGCAAGATCACCAGGAGTGGGAGAATATTTTCTCCAGAGATTGCCCCCCCAAAGGCAATCTTTGGACCCTCAGCTGCTGCTAAAGTTACTCCTGCACCGATAAAACTTTCCGCAAGAACTCCGTTGATTGAAGATGTTGTTATTCCTGTTGTTGTCCCTCCTGCTTCAACTGATAAGGGGAAAGGGATCCAAGATGAGCTCGTCAGGACGAGGGCTCAGCCTTTGGTCATCCCGGAAACCTCTAAGAAAGAAATGGAGGAGATTATGAAAATAATTAAGAAGAGTGATTATGACGTGGTAGAGCAACTGAGGCAAACCCCCTCGAAGATCTCCATGTTAGCATTACTGCTTTGTTCAGAGGCGCACGCCAAGGCATTGATAAAATTCCTGAAGACAGCCCATGTGCCCCAGGAAACCTCTGCCGACCAATTCCAAGATTGCGTGGCCAGCCTTACCGCAGACAACGGCCTAGGGTTCTCTGATGCTGACCTGACCTCAAAAGGAAGAAAGCACAACGACGCATTACATGTGTCAGTGGAATGCCAAGGAACTACTCTGGACCATGTTTTAGTCGACATTGGTTCTTCTCTGAACGTACTGCCTAAGAAGGCCCTCGACCGATTAGACTGTGAAGGCTTGGAGTTAAGGCCAAGTAATATCATTGTAAGGGCATTTGACGGGTCAAAGAGAATGGTACATGGGGAGGTGGACATTCCCATTAAAGTAGGTACAAAAGTGTTCCCCTCAACCTTCTATGTGATATACATCCGTCCGTCATACTCTTGCTTACTGGGAAGGCCATGGATACATAACGCTGGGGCGGTTACCTCCTCCCTACATCAAATGTTGAAATACCCTGTCGAAGGAAAAATCATAACCGTGCACGGTGAAGAGGAATATATGATCAGCCACTTGAACTCCTTTCGGTATGTAGAGGTGGAAGGAGAATTCATTGAAACACCATTCCAGCACTTCGAGGAAGTCTCTCCTGAGGTGGCAGTAGCAAAAGCGGTAGCTGAGGTACCAAAGCAGATGGCCAGAATGGCATCTCTAAAAGACGCGAAAGCTGCGATGAAGGAAGGAAAGAGCTCAACATGGGGTCAGTTGCCTGATATTCCCCACAAAACAGACAAGTTTGGATTGGGATTCACTGCTGTGGGGTAGAAAGCGATGCGCCGCTCAAAGGTTGAAAGAACGCCCATCAAGATTTCTCCTTTTAGAATCAACGCTTTGGAGGGTGAAGACAAAGAGGCCAACCTTGAAGATTGGATCTACCCAACCATCGAAGGAGGACTACGCAACTGGGAGGCAAAAGACTTTGTCCCCATTACTTTTATTAATCAGTAATTATCTGTCAAACATTTCCTGTTGGTTTGTAATAATCACTTTTGAACAATCCGTACACTACTTTTTCACCTCATGCCTTGCCCGGGGCATGTAGGTCCCTTTGTAAGGGTTTTGATTATCTTCATATCCATATGCTATGTTTAATGATTCATTGGACGTTTTTCATTGATAAACTGCTGTGTTCATTTTCTTTCCTTTTGCATTTTTGCTTGTTTAAGGATGGCTATCCCTTACACACACCCACACTCACAAATGCAGGTACCCATCCACTATGGATTCTATGGGTGACTATTCTGCTATGTCCTTCAATAACTCTGAAGATCTGGTCAATCAGGCTGAGTATGAAGATGACGAAGATTGTGAAGTACCGGGAGAGCTAGCCAGACTTCTACAACAAGAAGAGAGGGCCATCTTGCCTCACGAAGAGTTGTTGGAAACTGTCAACTTAGGAACAAAGGAAGACCGGAAGGAAGTACAAGTGGGTGCCAATCTGGAGCCAAGTGTCAAGGAACGCTTGATACAGCTGTTAAATGAATATGTTGAAATCTTCGCCTGGTCTTATGAAGACATGTTGGGTTTAGACACAGATATAGTGGTTCACCGTCTCCCTACAAGAGAGGATTGTCCACCGATCAAGCAAAAGGTCCACCGAATGAGGCCCGACATGTCTGAGAAGATTAAAGCAGAAGTAATGAAGCAATTCAACACGGGCTTTCTGGCTGTTACATCCTATCCACAATGGGTTGCTAACATTGTGCCAGTTCCTAAAAAAGATGGCAAGGTCAGAATGTGTGTGGACTACCAGGATTTGAATAGGGCTAGCCCTAAAGATGATTTTCCGCTACCCCATATCGACATTTTGATTGACAACACAGCTCAGCACAAAGTGTTTTCCTTCATGGATGGCTTCTCGGGCTACAACCAGATTAAAATGGCCCCCGAGGACATGGAGAAAACAACCTTTGTTACACAATGGGGTACCTTCTGCTACAAGGTGATGCCGTTCAGACTAAAAAACGCAGGGACAACTTATCAACGCGCCATGGTAGCTTTATTTCATGATATGATACATCATGAGATCGAAGTTTACGTAGATGACATGATAGCTCGATCACAAACAGAGGAGGAACACCTTGAGCATTTGCAGAAGCTGTTTGCCAGATTGAAAGAATACAAACTCAGGCTGAATCCAAGTAAATGCACTTTTGGAGTTAGGTTTGGTAAACTTCTAGGGTTCATTGTCAGCAACAAAGGCATTGAGGTCGATCCAGCAAAAGTGAAAGCAATACAAGAGATGCCTGCTCCCCGTACTGAAAAGGAGGTTAGAGGGTTCTTGGGGGCGCTTGAACTATATTGCCAGATTTATCTCTCATCTGACGTCTACCTGTGAGCCAATTTTCAAACTATTGAAGAAAGACCAGGTAGTCGAATGGAACGACGATTGCCAAGCTGCTTTTGACAAAATCAAGGAGTATTTGCTAGAACCTCCTATTCTGATGCCACCCGTCGAAGGAAGACCATTGATCATGTATCTGACCGTCTTGGATAATTCAATGGGGTGTGTTTTGGGCCAGCATGACGAGTCTGGTCGAAAAGAGCATGCTATTTATTACCTTAGCAAAAGGTTTACCGACTGTGAGACTCGCTACTCACTGCTCGAGAAAACTTGCTGCGCTTTGGTATGGGCTGCTCGCCGACTAAGACAGTATATGTTGACTCATACCGCTCTGTTGATTTCCAAAATGGATCCTATCAAGTATATCTTCGAAAAGCCTGCTTTATCTGGAAGGATCGCTAGATGGCAAATGATCCTAACTGAGTATGACATCCAGTACACCACCCAAAAAGCTATAAAAGGGAGTGTACTAGCTGACCATCTAGCTCATCAAGCTATCGAAGATTATCAATCCATGAGATTTGACTTCCCAGACGAGGACATCATGAATTTGGACAACATTGAAGGTAACGGACCGTATGACAGACCTGAAAAGGGATCCCGATGGGCCCTGTACTTTGATGGTGCTTCAAATGCACTTGGAAACGGTATCAGTGCGGTACTCATTTCCCTGGAAGGTTGCCACACACCTTTCACGGCCCGACTTTGCTTCAGCTGTACCAACAACATGGCTGAATATGAAGCTTGCATTTTTGGTCTCAAGGCTGCTATAGACTTGGGGATCAAATCTTTGATCGTATTTGGGGACTCGGCTTTGGTTATAAGTCAAATCAAAGGAGAGCGGGATACCAAACATCCTAATCTTATCCCATACAAAGAACATGTCTTGACATTGTTGCCTCATTTCGAGCAAATCACCTTCGAGCATTTCCCGCGAGAAGAGAATCAGCTAGCAGATGCTCTGGCTACAATGTCTTCCATGTTTAAACTCAACTGGGATAACGAGGCTCCCCAAATCACCATCGAGCGAATGGATGAACCTGCGCATTGTCACGAGATTAATACCGAAGAAGTAGTGGAACAACCCTGGTTTCATGAAATCAAAAGGTATCTCCAGACTAGAGAATATCCCGAAGGAGCTTCAGTAAATGACAAGAAGTTCCTAAGGAAGTTTGCTGCCAAGTTCTTCCTGAGCAATGGCATCCTCTATAAACGCAGCCATGATTGTGTTTTACTCTGATGTGTGGATAAAGCTGAGGCAGAGTTGATCATGACTGAGATACACAGCGGTACGTTCGACACCCACTTGAGCGGACACACGACGGCTAAGAAGATTCTAAGGGCAGGCTATTACTGGTCTACCATGGAAGCTGATTGCTATCAACACTCCTGTATCTGCCATAAATGCCAAATCTACGCCGATAAGGTGCACATTCCCCCGGTTCCTCTCAACGTGCTGACAGCTCCTTGGCCATTTGCAATGTGGGGCATTGACATGATTGGAGAGATCAAGCCCACGGCATCCAATGGACATCACTTCATCCTGGTTGCCATTGATTATTTCACCAAATAGGTCGAAGCGGCTTCCTTTGCCTCTGTTACAAAAAATGTGGTTGCCCGCTTCATCAAGCAAAACCTCATATGCAGGTACGGTGTCCCCGACAGGATCATCACAGACAACGGAACCAATCTGAATAATACTATGATCACCGCTCTATGCGAACAGTTCAAGATTTATCATCACAATTCATCTCCCTATCGGCCGAAGATGAACGGTGCTGTTGAAGCTGCGAACAAAAACATTAAAAAGATCATTCAGAAAATGTCAGTCACTTACAAGGACTGGCATGAGATGTTACCGTTTGCTCTGCACGGATACCGTACCACAACACGTACTTCAACTGGGGCAACCCCATTTTCTTTGGTATACGGCATGAAAGTTGTCCTGCCCATGGAAGTTCAGATTCCTTCCTTAAAGATTATGAAAGACGCAGGTTTGAATGAAGATGATTGGATTCAGACCCGACTTGATCAACTCAATTTGATCGACGAGAAGCGACTCGCTGCTGTTTGCCATGGTCAGACGTACCAAAAACGGATGATCAAGGCTTTCAACAAGAAAGTCAGACGTCAAGTATATCAAGTCGGAGATATCGTAATCAAGCGGATTATCTTACCACAAAGTGACCCCTGGGGCAAATGGACTCCTACTTACGAAGGACCATTTGTGATCAAGAGCATATTTTCTGGTGGTGCAATGATTCTGACCACCATGGACGGCGATGATTTGCCGCACCCCGCGAACACAGACATAGTCAAAAGATACTACGTATAAAATAACCCGACAAGTCGAAAACCCGAAAGGACGGCTTGGTCAAAAATGGGCATCCCGGTGAACCGAAAACCCGAAAGGGCGGTTCAGGCAAAAGTTAGGGATAAAACAAAAAAAACCTGTACACCCGGCAAGTCGAAAAACCGAAAGGGAGGCTTGGGCAAAAAGGGGTTTCCCGGTGGATCGAAAACCCGAAAGGGCGATTCAGGCAAAAGTTAGGGAATTAAAGCGTATGACTATGTCTCGTCGGATCACTTTAAGGATAATCTCTTCATCAACCAGCTCCAAGCTTCTGGTCAATTCAGTCACCGGCAGGCGAAGCATTGAATGGACAGATATTTAGAGTTGTGAATGCTATAGCAGAATGGAATCCCATGGAGTTGATTCACATAGCCATCTTTTTTGTGTAAAATTTTCAATTTTACGGCGACATCCTCTTACAAGGGTGCCTGTCTCCTTTGTACAAAGATACTCATAGAAAGTTAATACAGATACTTTTCCAAATACAGAAATTTGCTTTGTCTTCCTTTTTTTTTCTCTCTCTCTTTTGCACTTATGTTTATTTGAAAAACGTCCAATGTTTGGTTAAGTAGGCATATGCATTTGAACATAGTCATTTTCTTACAAATCAGGAAAAGATGATTACTGATAGGGTGAAGGTACGGATAGATATCTCGATGCCCTTTCAGAAGGATTCCCCAAACAGAGTTAAACTCCAGGATCCTCAGCAGAACAAGAGCTTTCTCAAAGCTGATTTCCCCAGCCAGAGAGCCTTCCAGAACTTAGTCCCCCTCAGAGTTATGTTTCAACACCCCCAGTGGAGCCCTAAAATCTGAAAATCCTATCCCCAGCGGAGCTAAAACTTCCAACTATCAATCCCCAGTGGAACTAGACCAGTGAACATTCTCCCTACAGAGATACTTCCCACTAGACTGAAGATTCTCAGTCATACCTCTCCAGCATAAGTCTACCGGGTTCTGAACTCCCCAGGAGAGATCATCAGAATTCTCTCATCCCGCAAGTCACCAAGGAGTTCCAATCCCCAACAGTGGTCCTAAGATCCCTCAACAAGTGAAGATGTTGTTCCCCAAGCAGTTAGCAGACAACAAGGATTTCTCATCCTCAGTAACCCAAGAGTTCTTCTATCCCCAACTTTGGTTATGGGTTCATTTACCCAACATTTGTCCAGGATTTATTCTCCAAAACAAATTACATTTCAGATTGATCGGTCGTTCAAAAGTTCCTTCATCATCTGTTGGAAGCTACAGTCGTCAAAGATCAAATTCTCACAAGATTCAAGTTATAAAGCCCGGATTTGACCGGATAGTATCTTGATCTCTGCAACACATTGTGAAGACTGGGCTACGACCGGATAATAGTGTCAGACTACCGCAAAGCCTGGATTGCGACCAGATAGTGATGTCCCCTCAGAGCAAGCTATGAAGTCCGGATTCGACCGGATAATAGTTTAATCCCCAACAAATTTCTGTGAAGCCTGGATTACGACCAGACAGCAGTCAAGAATACTACGAAGCCTGGAGTCGACCAGATAGTGGTATATCTTTAACACAAGCCGTGAAGCCCGGATTTGACTGGATAGCAGCTTAGCAAGCTATTGTGAAGCCTGGATTACGACCAGATGACAATACAAATTTCTGTGAAGCCTGGATTACGACCAGACAACAGTCAAGAATACTACGAAGCCTGGAGTCGACCAGATAGTGGTATATCTTTAACACAAGCCGTGAAGCCCGGATTTGACCGGATAGCAGCTTAGCAAGCTATTGTGAAGCCTAGATTACGACCAGATGACAATACAAATTTCTGTGAAGCCTGGATTACAACCAGACAACAGTCAAGAATACTACGAAGCCTGGAGTCGACCAGATAGTGGTATATCTTTAACACAAGCCGTGAAGCCCGGATTTGACCGGATATTAGCTTAGCAAGCTATTGTGAAGCCTGGATTATGACCAGATGACAATACAAATTTCTGTGAAGCCTGGATTACAACCAGACAGCAGTCAAGAATACTACGAAGCCTGGAGTCGGCCAGATAGTGGTATATCTTTAACACAAGCCATGAAGCCTGGATTTGACCGGATAGCAGCTTAGCAAGCTATTGAGAAGCCTGGATTACGACCAGATGACAATACAAGTTTCTGTAAAAGCCTGGAGATCGACCAGATAACAATTAAGCATTACCAGAGTGAAGACTCTCATTCTTAGTTCCTCACAGAGTATTCGAATATTCTCCAGTGAAGATCCCCTCAAGACAGGAATCCCCCAGTAGATTGGCATACAACCCAAGCTCCTGATTCCCCAATAGTGGTCCCATGACTTCTCTTTTTCAACGATCAAAAGATTCTTGCCCTCCCCTACAGCAGTCAAGGATTACTTTCCCCGACAGCAGTCAAGATTCTTTTATCTCCAGCTATCCAGGATTCATCTATCCTCAGCAAGACAGCTCTTCAGCTTACATGCGCATGCATTTACATTCATATCATAAACATTGATATAACATACATTGCATCATACATTTCATGCAACATAACTTTGTGTTTCAGCTAATATTTTACCATTTTCAGGATAAGATTATTAGGCTTTAACTTCAATTTTTGAATCAAGTTTACGGATGCTTTCCAGTAACGGATGCTAATCTATCGCTTGTTCAGACTCAAGACTTCTGAAAACAGTTCACGGGTTCTCCAGTAACGGATGTTAACCTATCGCTTGTTCAGATTCTTCTCAACTTCTGAAAACAGTTTACGGATTCTCCAGTAACGGATGCTAATCTATCGCTTGTTTAGACTCAAGACTTCTGAAAACAGTTCACGGGTTCTCCAGTAACGGATGTTAACCTATCGCTTGTTCAGATTCTTCTCAACTTTTGAAAACAATTTACGGACGCTTCCCAACAACAGATGTTGCTCTATTGCTTATTCAATTTCAACCCCTGATAACAGTTTACGGATTCTCCAAACATGGATGTCAATCTATTGCTTGTTCAGACCCCCAGTTCAGAGATGTTCCAAAACATGGATACCTTTCTGATACTCATCCACTCGCCAATGACATACAGTTCAACATACATTTCCAGATGTCATCTTTAAGCCCATCCTCCTACCAGCAACTTCCAGATGGCATCTCTAAGCCCATCCCCCGACAAGATTCTGTCACATCCCTAGATGGCATCTTTAAGCCCATCACCAAATGGCATCTTTAAGCCCATTCCCTCTACCATCACATCACCGAGTGCAAATTTTTTGGGCACTCTAGTGTCCAATCTCTTTTTACCCTCGAGTCGCGAAAAGCAAGCTTGCCAATCTAACTCTTCAGGTTCAAGAAGATTGAACAGGGGCAACTGTTGTACCCCAAAATTTACCCTCCTCTTTTTCACAAGAAATCACAACTTCGGGCTTTTCCTGATTTTTCAGACTGGCTCAAGAATCGGTCAAACAGACTTTTCTCGTCAGTCAGACAAAATTTAGGGTTTTCATTGATTTTAAAACAGTTCAAGCAGATTGCTAAGGTTTGGTTGAGTTGGCTCAGGTTTTGATCAGACGGACGCTTCTTTGACATTTGATCAAGAATTAGGGTTTTTGTGCGCACATTCTCAGGAAGAATTAATTCTACAGTGCTTTTCAAGTTATTCTGGGATATGAGCTGAGGCATTTGGATTGAGAGTTTGCAGTGTTTGATTTAATCAGTAAAAGGAAAAAACATGTGGATGTTTGTTTGATTTGACTGTGCAATGCTTTGATTATTCGGAATGCCAGTTGTTTATTGATTATTTATTTATTCTAAATTAGAATAGTTGGGATAAATTCCAGTTATTATAATTTAAGAAATATAAATAATTAAATAAATAATTGAAGGAGAATTAAAAGGAATATCAATAAAAAGACTTTTATTCATTTTTAATTATTTGTACAATTGATTATTTAAATACAGTAATTATTTACAAGTATTATAATAATAATGGTTACAATGATTAAAATTGAAATAAAATTGAATCCTAAGTTTTCTAAATCTTCATCCTCTGATGCCCCTTTGCTCATTTGATTTTATCTGCAAAAACAAGAAACGAAAGAAAAGTGAAAAGCAGATAAAATAAAAGAAGCAGACAATTATTTTAAAATTCATCATTAAAAGTAACTGGCTGGAATCAGTTTGCCCTCTCTGCAAATCACAAGATTGCTCTTGGTTCACAAAGAGGGATAGAAATATGTCTTGCAAAAATGTGAAATGCACGAAAAGCTACCATACTGCATAAATTGTCAAACAAGCTGCCAAAAAGATATCAAAGGCTATCCAAAAATTGTCAACCAAAGTCCAAACTGAACTACAAAGTCACAACTTCAAACTAAGCCAAAGCTGTCAAAAATTGTCCAAGGATATCAAAAGATATCAAACACCAAAAAGCTGTCAACAAAGTATACAAAGCATGCAGGAAATATGGAGAGTATGCAGAGGAAATACCACAATACAAGCGACATTCCAAGTCATCATCTTCCTAGGCCAATTACTTTTTCAGAAAAGACAAAATTAAGCAATAAAAATGCTTTTTTTTAAAATCTGGAGAGAGAAGGAGAGAAGAAGGGAGCTTACAGTACAACATGCTAAAGGCTAAAAAGGAGATATAAACAGGATGTATCAGAATACATAGAGAGAGGAGGCAGAATGCATACAACAGAAAATATCATAAAGAATGAAAACCTCAAGCCTTGCAAACCTGCTCAAGCATTGGAATCCACACTAAGACCAAATTCAAAAGAGAACGAATATACATAAAAAATAATAACACATCCTGCCTTTCAAAGATACAAAGCCAAGACACTGTAAGATATAAAACAACATTTTGGAGCCTTTATGAAAACAGAGAAAAAAGCCTAAAAAACTGTCAAATTCCAAATACCCTCAAGCCTGTAACCTACTTCAAACAAACTTCTGAAGCAAACTTACAAACAAAATTGTCAAACACAAACTGATCTCAAACCACAAGCCACAAATCTCCAAAGCTAACAGCCTTCACCTGCATAAACCTGTGTCAAACCATCAACAAACCCACTAATCTGTTTCAACATAGTCCAAACCAGCAAACCAAAGCCCGTACCAATACTGATAAACCCTCCACAAGCTTTTCAAAGCCTAAGCTTCAAACAAGCTTACAAACCAATCCAAAGCAATAACTCACAAAAACAATATTCAAATCAATATCAGCATTTCATCAAGCAAGCATATCAGAAGGGCAAGCCTACGAAGCAAACAGAACAGAAAAAAGAAGCAAATAGGCAAAGGGTTTTCAGGGGAGCTCATCATAAAACCATCAAAAAAGGGCGAAATACAGAGTACCAGGGAAGGTCACAAAGCAAGCTTGCATCACTATCTCTCCGCCTTCAGCCGTCCTAGGCGCCTCCGGATCCGCCTCCCCTCCTCTCCAAGTAACGATCTACAAAGGTAGTATTTCTTTTCCCTTTCTTTAAATACCTCATACAACACATAACAAAAATCCAAGAATCAGAACAGATAAGAGCATGCAAGATTAAAAATCTAAGAACCCTAATGCGTTGAGATAAAGTCGTACCTCTTTTTATCTTCGCTTGAGTGAACGCGAGGAGGAGGATAGACGGTGGCGCTGGTTGGCCTTAGGCGAGAAGGATGTTATTCAGAAGCATGGCTCAGAGATGAGAAGATGAAGACGAAACGAAGAAGAGGGAAACAACGCCTCTGTAATATCACAAACCCTAAACCCCAAATGAGCAAAACCCTGAAACCCTAAAACATTTGTGAAACCAGTTGGGCCTTGCCCCATACCAAAGCGCTTAAGCCCATACAATTCCATGCATACCCCCCCTTTTCATTGTTTCAATCAGTGTTTGCCTTTTGGGCCTGCCCTCAGCTTTCTCCTTTTAGGCCCATTTGATCTTTTATCCCTTTTTTTTTTATTTTTCAATACTATTTTCTATCACTTCTTTTATAAATAACTTATACTAATATTTTTTATAAAAATAATACTTTAACTTTTTTAGATGTTTCTTTTATCTTATTATACTCAAAATATATAGATATTAGGTTTCATTAAATTTAAACATTTTTTTATTAAAACCTTTTAAAACCTTGAATAAAACATTAATTCATAAAAAGTAGAATTACTTAAAACATTTCCTTTTCTTATCTCAAAATATTTTGTTCTGTATATATTTAACAAAAACACAAAAATACAAAAAGATAAATAAACAATATTTAAATTTACATTAAGTTAACATTTCACTTGTAAATAAATCACTTACACAAATACATTGATACATTTACATTGCTTTATTCTTATACATTGCTATACCTTACATTTTACATTGTGATTGATTCGATTTGGTTGTAAATATATTTGGACACTACTCTCCTATTAAAGTTTCATCCCCATTTGTAAATAATTGTACCCCCACTCCCGGATACTTATTTGTAATAGCGTAGACTTTAAATTCCCGCAATTTATCGCTTTCAAATATATCATGGTTAGACCTAGGGTTTGTATGTAAATAAAATCAAACGCTAGATAACCTAATACAAAACAAATGCATGAAAATCAATACACCATTCACACTTGCACCCCTAGGGTAATCCCGCTTGTTGCCTTCCAAAATGGGTCATGCTTGCACGTTGATTTTCTTTGGCAAAACAATTCAAATGATCATAAGTCCCTCGATGACGCTTTCGAAAGTCGCCTAAACAAAATGATCATAGTCCCTTCAAGCAAATTGCCAAAGACACTTGGCACCATTGCATTCATGGTCCATACGATATCCCGCGCCTGTCCCGTTAACATCCTAACACAAGATTGTCCACCAAATACAATGGTGGAACAAAATTGTTAAAAGGGTTAAAACATGAGAAAAACCTTTGAGTAAATTTAGGGGTAGACAAATCTTAGTTACTTGATCAAACTTGCAAAACACACTTGCCTACTTTTCAAAATCCACTCCACAACACACTTTCAAAACAAACTTTCAAAAACATTTAAAATATCTTTTCAAAAAGATACACACCTTTGTAAAACATTCGAGTAAAGAATTGTTACAACGGTTGCCTAGACAAGGCGTCTTTTTCAAAACATTTTCAAAACACACACACACACACCACCATTTCAAGCAATTGAAAATCAAAGGAAAGTGATCTAAAACAAGTAACTAAGAGCCCATGGATAACCATGGATGAAAATGGTGCTAATACCTTCCCTTTTCATAATCTACCCCCCGAACCCACAAAACATCTCAAAAGGTTTTTCCTGTGCTTTTTAACCTTTCCTTTAGGATAAAATAAAAAGTCGCTGGCGACTCTTGCTAAACCGAACAAGTGCGAATACAAACGCAAAACTCAAGTCAGTTATCCCACCGTATCACATATATCATTTGATCAAGTTTGGACCACAACTCCCCAAGAAATTTAATCAAATCTCCAAAAGGGCAAAATGGTCAAAATTAGGATTTTGACTGGGAATGGGCAATTTCTGATTTTTGACCTAGCAAATAGTCAATTGGTTTAAGGCATGATCTCAAGAGTCCAACTGCATCATTCTTACCTAGTGACATGGTTCAAAACATTGCAAGTCCACTGGATTGACAGATGAATTTTTCAGTCAACTGATCAAAAGTCAACTGTATACTGAAAAGTCAAACTTTTACTTTTTGGTCAAATTCAAGTGCCAAAGATCACAATTCATCAAAACATGTCAAAATATGAAACTTATTCATCAATAAATCAAGAAGTCAAGATTTCATTTTGAAAAGTCAAAATTTCTAAACTTATAAATTTTTCTAAGTGTTGGAAATTTCATATTTTTTCACAACTTTGAACAAATTTTTCACCATGATGCAAGATGATTCAAGAGAAACTTCCAACATTAAAGTTGTATATCTACATGAAATCTACAACTTTGCTTTACAAAACTCCTTCCAAAAGTGCTTGGATCTCAAGTTATAATTTTAAGAACATAGGGCCATGAAACAAAACACTTAGTGAAATTTTGCCCTAATTTGGTCAGGATTTTGACCCAACTTCATGGAACTTTTCCATATAGTTCCAAGGGGAATCTTCAAAAGCAATTCAAATATGGGTTGCAGAGAACATTTCAAGCTTTCCAAAATGTCCAAGAACTCCTTGAGATCATTCTTGAGTAGGAGAATCGAAGAGATGAAGTTAGGGTTTTATCACTTTAATTACAAGTCATTTTAGTGATGAACAAAATTCAAATTCAAACCATGTTGCATAAACACTACTTTGCAGACCTCTAACTTGTTAGGCACTCCATAATTAATGGTTTACACAACTGTTAGAGGCCTCACTTCAAGCATTAAATGCATGGACATGCTTTATATCCATTTTTGGAAGAAAGATTACATTGCCATTTTGATAAAGTGACTTTTTGTACAAAACTTGTTCTTGAGCCTTGCACTTGTTCTCTTCTGATCAAACAAGTCCTATAAATCATGAGAAATGTTCCAAACACTTACAATCACCCATCCCATGCTTGTACCTCTTCTTGAAACTTGTTTCCCTCTTTTCTTCAAAATTAAGTAACCTAGCCAAAAGCTAAGAACTTGTACTTCTGACTTGCCAATGCACTCAAACACTTTTGTTTATACATACACAAACATTTGACAGAAGGGGACGAATGCTCAAGCCTTGAAAGAACCTAGAACTTAAAATCACACTTCATACATCCATTTTCACACAAACTGACCAAAAACTTGAAACTCATAATCTACTCGTACGTTTCTTGGCCTTTTGGTTTCTAAAGTTTCTAAACATCACATAGAATCAATCCCACACCCTGTTATAGAACTGTAACACCATTAATACCATCCTCCATTTCCAAAAATAGAGCTTTGCACATTGACCTCTCCAAACCATTTCAGCCATCCATTGCTCAAGCTAATCATTGCTTTAGCTTCCTGGGACCTCAAGGAATCTAACCTGATCATCACCATCACTTGAAATAAGCTCAAACTCAAAACACGATTTCCAGTTTTGAGGTAAGTTTTTTCAACTTTGAACTCTTCATACAGGCATCATCAATAGTTTATTTATGAACAAAACATGTAGATATCATTTCCCTGAAGCTAACCATGTCCATAATTTCCATTAATTTTGCTTGAGCTTAGAGAATTTTGAAACTGAAATTTCTGAGATTTTTAGGATTCAGATTAGGGAAATTAAAATTCATGCTTATATTCGATCTATAGTTTTAATGATTTACATTTCTGAAACCGTGAGAAAATTTGCTATAAGTTTCATGTTTACAGTTTTTATTTTTGATGAGAAATGAGCAAGTTACAGTTGGTCTGGCTGGAGGTTGAAGATGAAGTCATCAGGGCGTGTTTTTCCTTGTATTTTTATTGTTTTGCTTATGTTAACGGATGTATAGCCACCCCAGTGGTAGAAGCACGTGCCTGTAACCTATGGGACCTGGATTCGAGCCCCAGTGGTACCCTTTTGTATTTTTTACTTTTTTTTTGATGCTTTTTTCTGACTTTTTTTGCAGGCGCTGGGCTCCAGCTTTGGGTCTATGTTTTTTTTGCTATTCCTCACCCCCTTGCAGGCTGTTAGCACCCCTGGCCTAGTTTATTTTTATTTTCTTATTTTTACTTCATTTGTTTTCTTAATTATTTTTTTACTAATGTTAAAAATCATAAAAAATATAAAAATATTAGATTTTCATTTTGACATAGTTTATTTATTTTTTCCCATAAAAATTATTTTTATTTAATAAATATTTTATTCATTTCACTAAACATCTTGTAAATTTAATTAAAATAATAGGTTTTATTTATTTTCTTTTACACCAATTTAAATATATTATTTTAATATATAAAAGGCCAAAAAATATTTTATAACACTATAATTATTTTCAAGACAAGAATACCAAAAATACTTTTCTTACAAACTTATTTTCTTTTAATCAATTAATAGATTTAGGGTTTTATTTAAAATCTTTTCTTAATAAATTTAGGGTTAATTAATTATTTTCTTTTTAATTAATTAGGTTAAGAAAAAATCCTTTTCTCTAAAAAATCCAAACAAATATCCATTTACTTCACATTTTATATTTTTGTACATTTATTCACTTTTGTACATTGTATCCATTTAATTCCTTGTACATTGATACCCATTCAATATGGTTGTAATAGACTAACTAGATTTACATTTTTGCAATCCCCATTCAATTTGTATACCCCCCCCCCCCCCCCCCCCCTCGGACAAATGTTGTAATAGCATAGTAATTTTAAATTTTGCAATTTATCGCTTTTATATATAACATGCTAGTAATTAGGGTTTGTATGGAAAGACTAAAACCAATACTTAGAAAACCCTAATTCAAGACAAAAACAAGCATTAAAACAATACACTTGCACACAAGCACCCCTAGGGTTATCCCACTTGGTTGCCTTATACAAAATGGCCATATTACGCATGTAAGGTATCTTAGCAAAAACAAACAAATACAAGATCATAGTCCCTCGATGACGCTATCTAAGTTGCCTTATAAATGATCTCAGTCCCTAAAAAAAAATGCTAAGATACCTTGCAACATTGCTAATCATGGTTATACGAGGACCCACGCCCGTCCCATTTACATCCAAAGATAGGGTTGCTTACCAAATCAATGGTAAGACAATAATGTCAAAGCAAAAGAAAATAAATAAGAAAGACTTTTGAGTAGGTAGAATGCTCCTAATTACTTGCTCAATTTCAAAATAAAACATCCTTGCTATTTTCAAAACAAGCACCTACACTTTAAAAAAAATATCTTACAAACTTGAAAACATTTTCAAAAGATCAAACATCTTTGTATACATTCTTACAAACAAGAATCATTACAAAGATTGCCTAAACAATGGCCTCTTTACAAAATACCTTCAAAAACCACACCAAACACAATTTCAAACAAAAAGCAAGTGATCTAGCAAGTAACTAAGAGCCCATGGAAAACCATGGATGAAAAGGGTGCTAATACCTTCCCTTTTCATAATCTACCCCCATAACTCAAGAAACAATCTCAAAGGTCTTTCATGTGCTTTTTCACCTTTCCTTTTGGATAAAAGAAAAGTCGATGGTGACTCTTGCTAACCGCAACATTTGCAATCAAACGCAAAACCTTCAAGTCAGTTCTCCCACCGTATCACACATGGCTATTTTGGAAATGAAATAAAGCGAAAGAAAGACAATGAGCGCAAAATTTGAATGCAAAATAGTCCAATGTTTTTTCATTAAATGATCATATGACATATGAAAATGAACAAACCCTTTAACAAATGGACCATGGTGCCCAGGGTATGGCACATGGATTAAAGTTATTATTTCAATAAAATTACAGACAAAGTTCTTAAATTGATAAAACAATAAATGGTAATTACTCCTTGTCTAGGGAGATAGGGATGAAGTCCTTGGCACGCCAGTTGCTAAGTTCTTCACCGGTAGTTGGTAGATCCAGTCATCAAAATCATAGTCATTATCGGAGTCTTCAAGAGCATTCACTTCATGATTACTGATGCGAAGAGGTGGTTTTCCTATGCGAGCACGTATGGCATCCTTTTGAGCTTTGATAGTGAATCCCAAACCACATTTGTATGTTTTGAAAAGGATGTCATGGAGTTCCCCCAAAATGGTACAACTTCTATCTTCAATCACAACACGAGCGTCTTTGAGGGAAGCCATCCTAGGCACATCTTTAACAGCTTTTGGAACATCAGGAGTAGCTTTGGAAGCAGCGACCATGGGAGAGAACACTTTGAAGAATTGGCAAGGAGTTTCTATTAAATCTCCGTCTCTCTCAACATACTTAAACGAATTCAGGTGGTTAACCATAAACTCTTCCTCACCACAGACAGTAACGATCTTTCCTTCGACTGGATATTTCAATTTTTGATGAAGTGTAGAAGTTACTGCTTCTGTCCCATGTATCCAAGGGCGTCTAAGTATGCAAGAGTAGTCAGGACAGATGTCCATCACTTAGAAAGTCGAGTTGAAAGTTTGTGAACCAACTTTGATGGGGGAGGTCAACCTCTTCATGTATCATCCTTTTTGATCCATCTAAATCCCTTACCACTATGTCACTTGGCTTTAAAACTAAACCCTCGCAGTCCAACCGATCTAGGGCACCCTTGGGTAAGACATTTAAAGAGGACCCATTATCCACCAATACACGGGCTAGAGTGGTTCCTTTGCATTCAATGGAGACATGCAAAGCCTTGTTATGATTTTTTTCGGCTGGAGTTAAATCAGTATCCGAGAATCCCAATCCATTATTGGTAGTCAAACTTGCCACAAAATTTTCAAACTGATCAGTTGTAGTCTCTTGAGGAACATGAGCTTTCTTCAAAAATTTCATCAAGGCTTGAGCATGCGCATCAGAACAAAGTAATAAAGATATCATATATATCTTTGAGGGGGTTTTCCCCAACTTCTCTATTATCTTATAATCACTTATCCTTATAATCTTCAAAATCTCCTCCATTTCTTGGGTAAAGGGTTCCTCGGTAATAATGTCTTTGGCAGGCGCCTCCATCCTGGAAGGCTCAATCATCTTTTCTTTGCCCCTAGCATTATTACTAGGTTTGTCAACAATAATGCAAACATGTGTAGTTGTGGTGGTTGGAGGTTAAATGTTAGGAGAGAAGATTCTCCCTGTCCTTGTCACCTTGCTAGAGCCAGCAATGTTGGTAATATCAGCAGTCTTGTCTTCATTAATCCATGAGTCTTGACTAATACCATGGTAGTATACTTCAGCGCCATAATTTCAAGGTACCGCCTTATCGGAAGAATAAGGGATTGTCCCCGGTATGGTAATTATCAATGGAGCGATCTTCGGTTCATTGGAAATCCCAATAGGAACTTTTAAAGAGATCCTAATAGGTTTGTTGGAGATAGTGATGATGGATATGTCTTCAACTTCTTGAGGTACAACTTCAGTAAAACTTTTTACGGATGGAGTTCTTTCGAATAGGATCTCATGGCTATCCAATAGGTTTTGGACACCTCTTTTCAGCTATTCACAACCATTGATTTGCACAACACAACAATAACAATCTTTGAGGCAACCAGGGAAAACCCCAGCTTTCAAGAAATTGTTTTTGACGAACTTCAGTGGAGTGGTTAAGTCATTAACAGAGGAAAAAAACAATATCTTCAATAGCGTTAACACCTTTGCCATGATTTATAATGGGTGCAATAATTACATTTGGAGTTGGAGGAGGATCAAATTCAATGGTCTTGTTATCAACGAGGTCTTAGATTCTATTCTTGAGAGACCAACAATCATTTGTGTTGTGTCTGGGGCTATTCGAATGGTAGGCACATATGGCGTTGGGGTTGTATTTTGGAGAAGCAGTGTTAGGGTTGGCAGGAGGATCTCGCAAAGTCACCAAATCAGATTTCAAGAGGTGTTGCAGAGTTTGGGATAATTGCATATTGATTTTGGTAAATTGTCTTCTTTAAACATCTGATCTTTGTTGATTATTTTTTTGACGAGGTCATTGAGTTGGTGTTGGATTGGAAATCAATACAACCCTTACAGAATGGTGATGGTCATTCCTAGCATAACTTCTTGACCCATATACAACATTAGCCTCTTTTTTGCCAATAAACAGCTTTTTCATAGCATTTTATGTAGAGGTAGAGGCCATGGGTATCTTTCTACTTTTAATACCGCTCTCGACCCTTTCACCAGTCAAGATTAACTCAGTGAAACTAGATGATGAGCTCCCAATTAACAAGTTGAAAAATGGTCCAGTCAATGTTCCCATGAACATATCTATTAATTTCGTGTCAGTCAATGGTTGCTGCACCCTACCTGCTAGGTCTCTCCATTTTTGCGCATATTCTTTGAAACTTCCATTGGAACCCATAGTCGTCCCTTATAACTACACCCTTGTTGGTGCTAAATCGACATTATATTGATATTGACGGTAGAAGGAAGTGGCCAAGTCCTTCCAGGTATGAATGTTGGAGCCCTCTAACTGGTAAAACCAATCCAATTGAGTCCCGGACAGACTCTCTTGGAAGAAGTGCACCAATAACTTCTTATCAGTGGTATGTGGTTGAATTTTACGGACGTAAGATATCAAGTGAAGCTTTGGGCATGAAACACTATCGTACTTGGCAAAAACTGGAATCTTGAATTTGTGGGGGATTGCCACCCTAGGAACCAAACCCAAATCACCAAAATCTTGGCCAGGCACAGCTTGAACTTCCATAGCCTTCAATCAGTCCTTCAGTTGCTTATACTTGTCTTCAACCGGTGGATATTGTTTGCCAAAATAGTCCTCATCCTCAGAGATTAGATTGTTACCCCCCAGCACGGGTGCTCCTTGCATCTTCATCCTGATTCTCATCCTCCTCGGACGAATCTTCTACCACTTGAACTTGTCGTATGAGGCCCTTGAACCTTTTCCCCATGTTGATCAAAGCCTTCTTCTAGGCCTTCTTCTTTGTAACCAGAAGTGACATCAGTTCTCGCTTCCCTTTGGCCAAGTTGAGCAAGGTTTCTTGAAATTGAGAATTTTGTGTCTGCAAGTCTTTCACAGTCTACTCGAGATCCATCTTACTGAAATAAACAGTATAAAGATGAGGAAACCTGTGTCAGAAAACCTGCTTATGTTATGATGCATGTAATGCGAATGCAAATGTTTTCAAGGACCTTTAGGATTTAAATTTTTTAAACAAAGAAGGAACAAACATTAATTGTATTAATAAGTTCAAACGATTTACAAAAATGCCTCTTGGGCTTACAATAGAAGAAGCAAAAACAATACAAAATAAAATCCTAAAACCAAAAAGGAATCAAGCTTCCCATGAGCGCATCCTCTTTGGTGCAATGTAGGTATTCAAGTTCCGCTCTTCATGAAGTTGGCTTGTGAGCTCCAACACCTTCTTCTCGCTTGAGTAGAATTGGGCTTCGAAGGTGTCTCGCTCCCCCTTGAGTTGAATACATGATTTTTGCAATTCCTCGAGAGTGGTAGGCATGTCAGGATGAAGAATAGTCTAGGGAACATCTCCTTCAGCAATAGGTTCCATGATGATAGGTAGGATGGCCTCATATGGCATCATGAGGTTTTGAGCGCGAGATTGCACCCACTTGAGATAAGGCTCCAAAGGAATGAAGTTATTTGATGATAACCTTGAACATCGTTCTCATAGTAAAATACAATTCCTTGGACAAGCGCATCATGAGTTCCATCCCTCCGAGCATACGTAAACTGTCGTAGAGCCAAACAAGGATTATAGGTGATACCTCCCCTAATGCCAAAGAGAGAGACATTAGGGAATTCCATACAACAATCAATTATGGTGACATCCTCCAAAGATTGAGAACACTAATGAATATCCGAATGAGAGAGTGACATCAACCTACTAGACCATCTCATGCCTTGCTCATTCTTCAAAATAGATCGAGGAAGGTGCAAAATAAACCACCTAGCCAACAAAGGAGTGCAACATATAAGAATTCCCCTTCTCTTCATGGTGCGAGTGTGAAGAGATTACAAAATGTCTCCAAGTAAGGTAGGCACCAGGTTATGGGATAGAAAAACTTTGACCGTATTCACATCTATGAGTTGGTACGGGTTAGGAAATAGTACCATCCCATAGATTAGAAGGGCCAAAATCTCTTCATAAGCTTGCAAATCAAGATCATCCCAAAAGAGTTGAGCCTTCTCAAACAGAAACTTGGCTAGAAAACCCTTAACACCACTTCTTATTTCCCAATTTTCCATAACATTGGACCGTTGCAAATGTAAAGCTAAAGCAATCTCCTCAGATCTTGGGTCTTTCTCAATACCGGTGAAGGGTAATTGATCAAGAATAGGCACTCCCAAGAGTTGAGAAAACTCCTCCACGGTGGGCACTAATTGGTAATCAGGAAATGTAAAGCAATGGTGTAAAGGGTCAAAGAACTGAAAAAGCACCTTCATCATGTCTTCATCAAGGCTTGAGGTAACAAGATTGAGAAATCGACCATATCTCTTGGTGAACGGAGAATTCTCGGGAACCGTTGATGCTAACTCTTTGAGTTGAGGAGGCACTCTTACGAGATTGATTTGGATAGTATTCTTGCGAGTGGAAGCCATGTCCTACAAAACAAAACAAAGATAAATCTCTAGGTCCTTGAAATGATTAGTGCAAAATGCCATAGTATGATATCATGATGTTATGTATAGGTAAACATATACAAGAAAAGAAAACAAGTCCTAAGGTTTAGGCTTGCATGAGGTTCATAGGTAAGTACCCTTTTGAAGTTTGGTTGGTTTAACCTATCCTAGAAAGCAACCGGGTTCTAGGGAACCTCAATATCATTGATATTTCTTCATCGGGAATTGTTTCAGTGCAAGCCTCTTTATTGGCGACCGAAATGTCTCAAAAGTCCAATCTCAATAAGCGTAGCATCGAGTATCAACCAACTTCAGACTGCACCAAAGCCGACTATCTCACTACTTGCTAATGGCCAAGTTGTTCAATTTAAGGTTCTACGGTCGGTTAGTGCTTCATGGCACCACACAGCTGCCCCGTATTCTCCTTGGATGGACTCAAGGGATACCGACACCCACAAATGTGTCACACTAACGTATCCATCGCTTCAACCATGTTGGTATACCCCACACAGTCCCAACGATCTATTACTACTTACCTAATAATGTTCCCAGATCCGGGTAGAGGATCAATACAAAACCCAAACAAGGATCCAAAATGTAAAGAAAACAAGTCAAACAATGAAAGAATTTAAATATGATCTAGTCTCTAAGGTAATCCCAATTTTAATCATCCGTAGCAGAGTCGCCAGTTCTGTAATATAGTGGGAGAACTGACTTGGTTGTTTTTTGTTTGATAGCAATTGTTGCATAGCAAGAGTCGCCACCGAATTTTCTTTTATCTAATAAAGGAAAGGGTGAAAAGAACATGAAATACCTTTTGAGAATTTTCTTGAGTTCGGGGGGTAGGTTATGAAGAGGGAAGGTGTTAGCACCCTTTTCATCTGTAGTTATCTACAGGCTCTTAGTTGCTAGCTCACTTTGAAATGCTTTGTTTGAAATGTGTTTGTGAT
Organism: Vicia faba; assembly: GCA_948472305.1. Lineage (NCBI taxonomy): Eukaryota > Viridiplantae > Streptophyta > Magnoliopsida > Fabales > Fabaceae > Vicia > Vicia faba. The sequence goes on from OX451737.1 coordinate 668,688,719, forward strand.
GTTTTTTTAAAGTATTTTAGAAAGTGCCTTTGTTTAGGCTAACTTTGTAATGATTCTCGTCTCTATAAGAATGCATACAAAGTGTTGACTTTTGAAAATATTTCATGGAAAGTGTTGGTGTGTTTGAAAAATGTTTTGAAAATGGCTGTGAGCAAGAAACTACGAGCGTTCCACCTACTCAAAAAGTCTTAGTTCTTTTCCTCATCCTTTAGATATTTCTATCTTGCCATTGATTGATAAGAAGTCCTATCATTGGATGTGAAGGGACGGGCGTGGGTCGTTGTATAGTCATAGAAGGCAACATTGTAGGATACCTTAGAAATTTTTGTAAGGGTCTAAGATCATTTGCCGAAGGAAACATCGAAGGGTCATAGAGGGACTACGATCTTGTATTCGAGGGTCTTCGCTAAAGTATCCCACGTTCGAGGGATATAACTGTTTTTCTCAAGTCAACAAGTGAGGTTAGCCCTAGAGGTGCAAGTGTGCAAAGTGTACTGATTTCATTCATTTTTGTCTTGAATTAGGATTTTCTACTTGATTATTTTAAGTCTTGCCATACAAACCATAATTACTAACATTTATTTGAAAGCGATAAATTGCGGAAATGTAAAATTCTACGCTATTACATCATTTGGGGATAGGGGTACAAATTTACAAATGGAGAATAAAAGCAATTAAAACCTAATTACTATTACAAACATATTGAATAATGAATAAAAATAATAATATAAATAAATATAAAGATAATGTAAAAAAGGAAAATTGTTTTTTTTTTATAAAAACTTTTATGTATTGACACATGCACTTATGTATTGATATGGAAACTTTTATGCATTGACACATGCACTTATGTATTGATACAAAAACTTTTATGCATTGAAGTATGCACTTATGCATCAATACATATCATTTATTGTTCTTTAATGTCAAAACCAACTCTGTATAAGTTGATACATATTGGTTTGTATCGGCTCATTTCTATTTTGCATCGACACATGCACTTATGCATCGATACATATCATTCCTTGCTCCTAGAAATCAAAACCAACTGAGTATGAATCGATACATAATGGTTTGTATCGACTCATTAATGTTTTGCATCAACTCATTCGTGTTCTATATCAGTTCAAACCTATTTTTTACCTAATATGAGTCGACTCATAGAGATATGCGTCGACTCATACTGCTGTTTTTTTACTTCTAACATTTTTCTGCTGCATATATGAGTCAGTTCTCAACACATGGTTAATGAAAATGAAAAGTAAACATATGGTTACTTCAGGGTAATGATATCTATATTTTATATTTACAAATGAATCACTAATGATGCATGTATGAAGAGTTCAAAGTAAAGAAAACTTACCTTGAAACTGAAATTTGTGTTTTGATTTAGAGTTGATGTATTGTCTTGGAGAAGTCAAGTGGCTGTTTTTAGGCTTGGAAAATGGTGATGATGATGTAACAGAAGTTGCTCTTGTGTTTGAACAACTTCTATATGATGTATATGAAGTATTTGGATGGTTTATTTGGACAGAACTTGCAAGGTGTGAGAGGTTCAAAGATTTGGACTTCAAAGCTCAAGAGTGGAGGTTTTGTGGACGATTATGGTTTTTTGAGAGGATGAGGGGTTTTGAGAAACTTGTCTACACAACAAAAACTTGTGGCCCTTTAGCTTGCAAATGGCCTCTCTATTTATAGAGAAGGTTTGAGAGGATGAGAGAGTTTTTTTCACAAGCTGTGGAATTCTGGTTTGGTTGAGATGAAACAACCAAGTTATGTGAAATTTAATGTCCCAATGCATGGTACAAAAGGGATTTGAAGTAGCTAGGATTTTTTAGGCATGTTGCTTCTTGCTTTGACATTGTGTATGTAGAAAAAATAGTTGAGAGGCTCAAGGAGAGCTAACTTTGTATAAAGCATGCTTTATGTGAATGACAATGGTGCCTTTGTGCCATAAATGGAATGATGCAATGTGTTGTACCCCAAAATTTGCCCTCTCATTTATCAAGACTTTTCTCACAAGATCTCTTTAACTCAAGACTGGATTAAGGTTTGATCAGCCCAAAACATCTCATCATGCACTGATAACCCAAAATTAGGGTTTGGGATTGCACAAAGATTTTTGGACTATCAATGCTTCATATTACTTTCAAGTATCATTATAGAACCCTAAGATTACTCATGTCAAGTTTCAAGCCTTGAATCACATTTTTGATCAGTCATTTGGACAGTTGACCTAAAAATCAACTATATTGAGGAAAAAGTCAACCATTGCCAATTTACAGTCAAACTTCATAATTTTTTATCCACATCAACATTTTAGACTCATATGAATCATTTGATCAAGTTTGGACCATAATTCCTCAAGAAATTTGATCAAATCATCAAAAGGGCAAAATGGTTAAAATTAGGGTTTTGACTGAGAAAGGGCAATTTCTAATTTTTTGATCTAGCAAATGATCAATTGAATTAAAGCATGATTTCAAGAGTTCAATTTCATCATCTTGACCTAAGTCTATGGTTCAAAACATTGCAAATCCATTAGATTGACAGATGAATTTTTTAGTCAACTGATCAAAAGTCAACTGTATACTAAAAAGTCAAACTTTGACTTTTTGGTCAAATTCAAGTGCCAAGGACCACAATTCATCAAAATATGTCAAAATGTGAAACTTTTTCATCAAGAAATCAAAGATTGAAGATTTTGTTTTGAAATTTGAAATTTTCTTAACTTAGAGATTTTTCTAAGTATAGAAAATTTCTTATTTTTTCTCAACTTTAAGCCAAATTCTCACCATGATACAAGATGATTCAAAGGAAGTTCCAAACATGAAAGTTGTAGATCTCCATGAAATCTAAAACTTTTCTTCACAAATTTTTTCCTAAAGATGCTTGGATCTCAAGATATAATTTTGTGAATACATGCTCATGAACTAAAATAACTTAGTGAAATTTTGTCCTAATTTAGGAAGGTTTTTGACCTAACTTCATGACAACTTTTCACCTAGTTACAAGTGGAATCTTGGAAATCAATTCAAAGATGAGTTATAGAGAACATTGCAAGATTTCCAAAATGTCCAAGAACTCCTTGAGATCATTTTTGAGTAGGGAGAATCGAAGAGATGAAGTTGGCAATTTCTCACTTTGATTTCAAGCCATTTCATGATGAACCAAAATTCAAATCCAAACCTAGGCTGCATAATCCTTGCTTTACAAGTATCAAACTTTTTTCTCACTCCATAATTTAATGCTTACACAGTTTATAAAGCTTTAATCCAAGCATGAGAGCCTTTGTCCATGCTTTAATTCCATAAATGGCAAAAAGTTGCCATTTCCATTTTAGAAAAGCACAACTTTTGCATTTGTAAAATCCTTGAGCTTTGCACCTGTTCCTTCTGCACACACAAGTCCTATAAACCAAAATCAAAGTTCCTAAGACTTGTACCAACTCAGACCAGGCTTGTACAAGCATGTAGAGAGTTGTTTCCTCACTTTTCTTAAAAGGCAAGCAATAGAGAAAAAAGTCTATAACTCAGAAGCCTGGTGTGGAATTGATTAGAAACCTTTTATATACTTATATACAAACATATTACAACCTAACACACGATTGAAAAAGCTCAGAAACTCTCCCAAACTCTCTATCACCAAAAACCTGCCATAACTTGCAGTTTTGCATCAAGCATAGCAATCCCAAAATCTACTCGTGCGTTTCAAGTTCTAATCACCTAAACACTTAACCTATATCATATCTAAGTGTTCCAGACCATCATCCCTTCACTGTAATTCCTCCTTTTCCATCTGCCATTTTTGCATTTCAAGCTTGCAGGTTGACTTGGGTAGGGAGACTCGGGCACTTTCAAGGCAAGGTAAAGATTGGAACACACTCAGGGAGGTCCAGACAAGCTAAAGAGATCCTCAGGCCTTCTCAAAACTCACTCAAACTCCATTCACGATCTCAGCTGAAAGAGGTAAGAACTCTAACTTTTATCTCTTCATACAACCATCCTTTGGTCTCGATTTGTGAAAATAAAATGTAGATATCCTTGTGCTAAAGTCAACCATATTCATAGATTTCATTTATATTCATTGTGTATAGAGAATTTTAGATTTCAAATTTCTGTAAAAATTAGGTTTGAAATTAGGGCCAGTGAAATTAGGTTTGATCTTTGATTGTTAGTTTATATGAGTTACATGGTTGAAATCGTGGGAAAGAGTACTATCATTTTCATGGAGAAATGAGAGAGATACAGGGGGTCTGGCTAGCTAGAGGAAGAAGACGAAGTACAGGGCAAGGAAGGGATTCATGTTATTTATTTTCATTTTCATTTGAACTAACAGATGTACAGCCACCCTAGTGGTAAGGCAGCGCCCAAAAATGCTTAAGGTCACAGGTTCGAGCCTTGGCGCTGCCTTTTTGCATTTTTCACATTTTTTCTTCTTTTTTTGACTTGTTTGCAGCGTGGGCTCAGCACATACGGGCCTCATTTTTTTCTAACATCCACCTCCTTTTTCTTAACAGCACCCGTGGCCCATACATTTTATTATTTATTTTTATTTTCATTTCCATTTTTATTAAATATATTTTCCTTAACATAAAAAATATAAAACATGATAAATATTATATTTTGTTTATTTTTATCTTATTTTCTCATAAAAAATACTTTTATTAAATTATATATTAACTATTTTCCCTAAATAAACTTATAATTAAAAATAGAATAAGTTTAAATATTTATTATTTTTCTCACACTTGTAAATATTTATTTTAATATATAAAAGGACTAAAATATTTCATAAAATATTATTTTATTATTTTTAAGACAAAAATACACAAAAAAAAAAATACTTAAGGAACTTTATTTTCTTTTAACAAATTAGAATTAGGGTTAACCAATTTCTAAAAATAATTTCCTTTTCTTAAATTATTAGGTTTAGTTTAAAACTCTTTTTCACATAAAAAAAACAAAACAAAAATCTTTTTCTTGCATATACATATCTTTGCATATTTAATTTATATTGTATATTCAAATATTTGTACAAATTCGATTTGGTTGTAATAGCTTAATTAGATTTACATTATTGCAAATCCCCATTTATAATTTGTATACTCCCCCCCACCATAAAATGTTGTAATAGTGTAGTAATCTTTAAATTACACAATTTATCGCTTTTACATAACATGCTAGTAATTAGAGTTTGTAAGGCAAGATAAAAACAATCAAATAGGAAACCCTAATCCAAGACAAAATCAAGCATGAAAATAACACACTTGCACACAAGCACCCTTAGGGTTACTCCACTTGGTTGCCTTACACAAAAATGGCCATATTACACATGCGAAGTATCTTGGCAAAACAAACAAATATAAGATCATAGTCCCTCGATGACGCTATTCTAAGTTGCCTTACAAAATGATCTTGGTCCTTCAAAAATGCTAAGATACTTTGAAAACATTGCTAAACATGGTTGTACAATGACCCATTCCCGTCCCGTTAACATCCAAAGATAAGGTCGCTTACCAAATCAATGGTAAGACAATAATGTCAAAGGAAAAGAAAATGAACAAGAAAGACATTTGAGTAGATAGATTACTTCTAGTTACTTGCTCCATTTCAAATAACTATCCTTGCTATTTTCAAAACAAACACGCACATTTCTAAACATCTTACAAATATTGAAAACATTTTCAAAAAGACAAACCTCTTTGTATACATTCTTACGAACGAGAATCATTACAAAGATTGCCTAAACAATGGCCTCTTTTATAAAATACTTTCAAAACCACACAAAGCACAATTTCAAAACAAAAGCAAGTGATCTAGCAAGTAACTAAGAGCCCATGGAAAATAATGGATGAAAAGGGTGCTAATACCTTCCCTTTTCATAATCTACCCCCCGAACTCAAGAAACAATCTCAAAGGTCTTTCCTGTGCTTTTCACCTTTCCTTTTGGATAAAAGAAAAGTCGGTGGCGACTCTTGCTAACCGCAATATTTGTGATAAAATGCAAAACCTTCAAGTCAGTTCTCCAACCGTATCACAGAACTGGCGACTCTGCTGGGGATATTATAAAAGTAGGGTTACCTTAGGGCTAGATCACATTTATTTTTTTACATTGTTTGACTTGTATGCTTTACATTATGGTTCTTTGTTTGGGTTTGAAATCCTCTACCCGGATTTGGGATACATTATAGGTAAATAGAAATACGTTGTGGAAATTGTGTGGGGTATAACGACATGGTCTAAGCAATAGCTATGTTAGTGTGACATATTTGTGGGTACCGGTAGCCTTTGAGTTAATCAAAGAGAATACGGGGCCACTGAGTGATGTCATAAAGCACTAATGAACCTCTAGAACCTTTACTTGACCAACTTGGCCTTTAAGATGTAGTGAGATGACCGGCTTTGGTGCAGTTCGAAGTTGGTAGATACTCGATACTACACTCATTGAGGTTTGGTTTTTTGGGATATTTCGGTGGCCATTAAAGAGGCTTGAGCTGAAACAATGACCAAGGAAACAATCCGGTGATATTGAGCTCCTTCTAACCCGGTTACTATTACTAGGACAGGTTTAAGCCAACTAAACTTCAAGAGGGTACTTACCTATAAAACTCCATGCAAGCCAAAACTAAGAACTTGTTTGCTTTGCTTGTATATGCATACTTGTACATAACATCATGAACATCACATACACCCACTAACCATTTCAAGGATTTTCTTTGATATTCATCTTTGTTCTTGTTTTGTAGGATATGGATTCACTTCGCAGGAAAACTATCCAAGTCAACCTTGTAAGAATTCCTCCACAACTTAAGGAGATAGATTCAAGGATCCCTGAGAACTCTCCATTCACCGAGAGACATGGTCGTCTACTCAATTTGGTCACCTCCAACACAAATGAGGATATGATGAAGGTGCTCTTTCAGTTCTTTGATCCTTTGCACCATTGCTTCACATTTCCCGACTATCAGCTTGTGCCTACTTTGGAAGAATTATCTCAAATCTTGAGGATTCCCATTCTCAATCAACTACCTTTCAACGGTACGGAAAGAGACCCAAAGCTAGAAGAGATTGTTCAAGCTCTGCACTTGCACTCATCTGATGTCACAACTCATTGGGAAACTAGGAGTGGTGTCAAAGGTTTCTTAACAAAGTTCCTGTTTGAGAAAGCCCAAAGCTGTTGGAATTCCTTAGACTTGCAAGTCTTTGAGGAAATTGTGGCTCTTCTTATCTATGGGATGGTCTTATTTCCCAATCCTGACCAACTCATAGATGTGAGTGCCGTCAAAATCTTCATGTCATGCACCAAAGAGGATGCACACTACTTCATGAGGAGCGGACTCTAAATGCCTACATTGCACCAAAGAGGATGCACACTACTTTTTTATCTTAGAGTTTTGTATTATTTTTTCCAAGGGGCATTGATGTACTCAAACTCCATCTTATTAATATAACGTATGTTTCTTTTTTTCTGAAATGAACTTGAATCTTTGAAATCCTTGAAAACATTGCATATGCACATATCATTCATCATAACATAAACAAGTCTTTTGCAACAAGTTTCCTCATCTCTCTACTGTTTATTTCAGTGAGATGGATCTCGAACAAATAGTCAAAGATCTCCAAGCTCAGAACACGCAGTTTCAACAGTTTCTCATGACCCTAGCCAAGGGGCAAGAAGAATTGAAGACTCTGCTGGCTGAAGAGAGGAAAAAGAAAACAAAGAAAGTAACCAGAGTCTTAAACATGGGAAGAAGGTTTAAGGGACAGACAAGAAGGACTTTGAATTTTGCAACAACATCCGGTGAAGGAGAGGGGAAAGGAAAGGAAACAACGGTCCCGTCAGAATCTGAAGAGGAGGAAGAAGAGGAAGACTACTCTGAGGAACAGTATCCTCCAGCCGATGACAAGTACAGACATCTCGAAGAGCGTTTGAGCGTGATGGAAATACAAAAGGTGCCAGGCTTAGATTTTGAGGATTTGGGACTAGTGTCGGGGATTGTGATTCCTCCGAAATTCAAAGTTCCCTTGTTTGCAAAATATGATGGAGTGTCATGTCCTAAGATGCATCTCCGATCATATGTGAGAAAGATCCAACCACACTCCGCTGATAAAGACTTGTGGGTGCATTTTTTCCAAGATAGTCTATCTGGAACACAACTCGACTGATTTTACCAACTAGAAAGAGCCAACATCCACAATTGATTTGGCGCCTACCCGTACCCAACTTCAGAGTATGGCTATGGCTTCCAATGAGGGTTTCAAGGATTACACGTAGAAATGGAGAGATCTGGCTGGAAGAGTTCAACCCCATCTGTCTGAAAGGGAATTGGTGGACATGTTCTTAGGCACTTTATCGGGCCCTTTCTTCAACCATTTAATTGAAAGCTCATCTGCAGGATTTACTGAATTAATACTAACCGGAGAGAGGGTGGAAGCTGGCATAAAAAGTGGAAAGATTCAGAAGGATTCATCTTCTTCTACAGCTGTAAGGAAGCCTTTTATTGGGAAGAAAGAGGTAGCTGTTGTATATCCGCAAAGGAACCAAGAGAGAGCCGAACATCGAACAATGGTGGGGGCTGTTATGATTCCAAAGCCTACGTCTGATCAACAAAGAAGTAATCAACCAAGGGTGGAAAGGCCAGTCAGGCAATTCACCAGAATCAACATGACTCTGTCTCAAGTATTACCGCATCTTTTGAAATCCAATTTGGAAACCTTGAAAGAAGCTCCGAAAAACCCCAACACAGCGTCCCCTCATTATCACCCCAATGCCCGTTGCGCATATCACTCCGAAAGTCCGGGTCACGATACTAATAACTGTTGGGCCTTGAAAAACAAAATACAAGACCTCATTGAAGCCAAAGAAATTGAGTTTGATGCGCCCGAGAAGCCAAATGTCATTTCTGCTCCTATGCCCAGACATGGTCACAACACCAATGCTATTGAAGAGGATTTGTTTGTTACCATAGTTGATGAACTCGTGACTCCACTCCCAACCATTAAGATAAACTTGTTGAAAGCCGACATATTCCCGGGTTGTAATGAAGACTGCCACCTCTACTTATCCTCACCAACTGATTGCCCTTTGTTGAAAACACGCATTCAGCGCTTGATAGACAACAAAGAGATTCTGTTTGAAAGTACTCATGTTTCACCTGTTCCTATTGAAGATGTTTCAATCATTACCATCTCCGCCAATTCTTCCAGGGTCCCTAAAAGACCCGTTAGAATTACATCGATTCCAAAAGCAACTCCTCTAATAATCACAAGGCCTGGGCCAGTCCCATATGAATCAGAAAAAATATGCCGTGGAATTACGGTGGGGATATTTACTACCATGGAATTAAACAAGATGGTCCGGCCTCCGAAGAGATAAACTCCGAAGAAGAAGATTCTGACATTAGCAATATTGTCGAAACTAGTAAAATTACCCGAAGCGGTAGGATCTTTTCTCCAGAAATTTCCCCCCAAAGGCAGTTTTTGGACCCGTGTGTTGTACCCCAAAATTTTCCCTCCCATTTCATCAATATTTTCTCACCACAAGACCCTTGGAGCTCAAGATCCAGTTAGGGTTTGCTCTGCCCAAGACTCCTCCTTGCACTGTTGACCCAAATTAGGGTTTGAGTTTGCACAAAGATGTTTTGACCTAAAAGGCCCAAAATGACTTTCATGCTTCATGTTGGACTCACAAGTTTATCCATACCAAGTTTCAAGCCTTGATTCCAATCTTTGCCCAGTCAATTGGACAGTTGACCTAGAAATCAGCTGTATTAGGGAAAAAGTCAACTGTGGTCAATTGACAGTAAAATCTCATGATTTTTGACCCACATCAACATTATGAACTCATATGAACCATTTGGTCAAGTTTGGATCATAATTCCACAAGAAATTTGATCAGATCACCAAAAGGGCAAAATGGTCATTTTTAGAGTTTTGACTGCACAAAGGCAATTTTTGACTGTTTGACCTAGCCAATGGCAAACCAAGCTCACATATGGACTCAAGGACTCAATGAAATGGTCTTGACACATTCAACAAGTTCAAAAGATCCCAAATGCACAGGATTGACAGATGAATTTTCCAGTCAACTGATCCAAATTTGACTGTATACTGAAAAGTCAAACTTTGACTTTTTGGTCAAAATCAAGTGTCAAGATTCATTTTTCATAAAGACATGTCAAATTGTGAAACTTGTTCATCAAGAAATCAAAAATTACAAATTAGGGTTTGAAATGAAGAAATTTCATAACTTAGAAATTTTCTAAGTTATGAAATTTCCTAATTTTTTCCTAACTTTGTCCACTTTTTTCATCAAGATGCATTTGGATTCAAACAAAACTCAAAACATGAAAGTTATAGTCCATTGCAAAATATACAACTTTGATTCACAAAGTTTCCTCAAAAGAGGCTTGTAGCTCAAGTTATGATTTTTGGAATAGGGGTGCAAAACATTCTTAAGTTAGAAATTTTTTGACCTATTTTAGGCAGGATTTTTGCCTAACTTCATGGCCACTTTTCACATGCTTCCACTTGGAATTTAAACTTGCATTACAAAGATGGATTGTAGTACACATTCCAAGATTTCCAAATTGTCCAAGAACTCATCAAACACCATTGTGGTTAGAGAGATTCGAATTTGTCAAGATGGGCAAAAGTCACTTTGTTCATAGGCCAATTTCATGTTCATACACTATGCATTTTCAAACTCAGCTTGCACAAGCTAGGTTACAGGCCTCTAATCCCATTAACACTCAATAATTCAATGCAAAACCATTGTTCCAAGATGTTATTTTGTGCATTTGGTCATTACATGAAGGATTAGTCTTAAAATGGAAAAAGCATTTTAGCCATTCTTGTAAAGAAGCACTTTATGTCAAGTTCACAATCTAAGAAGTACAAAGCAGATCTTTGGGCACAAGATTCATGAACAAGTTCCACTGATCAAGAGTGATTTATGCAGCATAGATTGAGGGTAGTACAGGCCTGCATTGTCAATACACACTTCCTTACTTATCAAAGAAGAAACTTTGCAAAACATGTCCAACATTCAATTCCTGCAAGCAAGAGCTAAAACAAACTTTGTCCACACATTTTATACTCCCTAACCAACCTGAAACATGACCAAAACCATCTCTCAAACCTCCATATACAGAAAAACACAGTTTTGTGGCAAAACAGGGCATAGACTGCAACTTGAATCCCACAGCATCGTTCCATCAAGCATTTTCATCCAAACCAATTCAAATACATTCCATAACATCCATACAAGCTATCCCAAGCCCTAGCTACAGACTGTAACACCTCTAACCAAGTTCGCCATTTTCATTTTTTCAGTTGTGCAGGTTGAGTTACATAGCTCGTTTCAGTTAGTTTTAAAGCAAGCTAGAGGTTGGAAGACCATCCTTGAACCTCAAGCAAGCTGTACAAGTCCTCACACTGCATTGAAAGTACCTCCATTGTTGCACACGATTCAAGCTAAACAGGTAAAAGTTTGAACTTCTATCTCTCTATCCAAGCATATCTAGGCTTAGGTTTGTGAAGAAAGTATGTTCTATTCATGGCCCTGAAGCTACCCATATCATTACTTTTCATTTATGTTGTGTGTACTAAGAGAATTTTGAACCTGAACATTCAAAAAAAAGTTAGGTCATGAATTGGGGGAGGAGAAATTCTCTCTCATTTCTGAGAGTTAGAACAACTTTTTTATATATTTGAAATCGTGGCTTCAAGCTCTACAAGTTTCATGTTTTAAGATTTGTCAAAGGATCAAAGAATCAGAAGTTAGTGTGATGAACAAGAAGGCGCGCGTTTTTGTTTGAAAATGGCTGGAGGTTGAAGACAAAGTCCTTTGGGCTGGGCCTGGCTTATTTTTTTTTGTTTGCACCACTATTTCACACATACACCCCCTTGGCCCATTGTGTGTTATTTTTATCATTTTTGACTTTTTCTTTTTAATTCTGACTTGTTATTTTTTGTTAAAATATAAAAAAACATTAAAAATATTTTTCACCTTTTTTTTTGTATTTATTAGGCATTTATTTGTTTTATTTGATATGTGTATGTAAATAAATATATATATACTTTTATTTAAAATACTAAAAATAATACAAATACATTTCATTTTTTCTGATTTTATTTTATTTTAACCTTTTGAAAACATTTTCTAAAAAATATACTTTTTTTTTTGTAAATAATAAATATTTTTATTTTTTTTGTGTATATTTAATATATTTAATATATAATATAAATACTTATCTATCTTTTATTAAATATTTAGGATAAATATAAAAATAATACATTTTTATTTTTATTAATATTTGACCTCAAAAATTACATTTTTACAATATACTTCCTTTTTATTTATTTTTTGTATATAGTTAATAAATATTGTATATAATAAATAATAAATACTTTTTTTATTTACAAAATTAGGGTTTTGCCCTAAACCATGAAAATATCCAAAATTAATCCTTTTTATTTTTGTTTATATGTCACATGAAAAATACTTTTACATACATATAAAAATTATTTTTGTGCATTTTGCACATTTATTGTATTTTATTTAATTATTGTACAATTAAATAACTTGTATATTCAATTTGGATTGTAATAGCTTAGATTTAAATTTCTTGCTAAATATCCCCATTTGAACATTTGTACCCCCCATCCCATAATTATGTTGTAATAATTTAGGATTTTATTTTCTGCACTTTAAAGCTTTCTAAAAATGCCATGATAGATTTAGGGTTTTGTATGCAAAAATCAAAAATAACAAATAGATTGACCTAATTCAAAGACAATAAAGCATGAAAATGGACAACACCAATCACACTTGCACCCCTTAGGGTTACTCCACTTGTTGCCTTCAATAATGGGCCATGTTGCATGTTGAGTTTCTTTGGCAAAACAAAACAATTCAAATGATCATAGTCCCTCGATGACGCTTTCGAAAGTTGCCTATCAAAATGATCAAGTCCCTTCAAGCAAATTGCCAAAGACACTTGGCACCATTGCAATCATGGTCTAAACGATGACCCGCGCCCGTCCCGTTAACATCCTAACACAAGATTGTCCACCAAATACAATGGTGGAACAAAATTGTTAAAAGGGTTAAAAACATAGGAAAGATCTTTGAGAAATTTAGGGTAGATAGCTCTTGGTTACTTGACCAAACTTGCAAAAAACACTTGCCTATTTTTCAAAACCACACATCACAACACATTTTCAAAACAACTTTCAAAAAATATTGAAAACTTTTCAAAAGATAAGTACACCTTTGTATACATTCAAACATGGATCATTACAAAGGTTGCCACAACAAATGGCCTCTTTTCAAAACATTTTCAAACCCACACACAAAGCACCATTTCAAACAATTGAAAACACAAGGCAAGTGATCTAAGCAAGTAACTAAGATCCCATGGATAACCATGGATAGAAAGGGTGCTAATACCTTCCCTTTCTATAATCTACTCCCCGAACCCAAGAAAACATCTCAAAGGTTTTTGCTGTGCTTTTTAACCTTTCCTTAGGATAAAATAAAAAGTCGGTGGCGACTCTTGCTCAACCGAAACTTTTGCAAAAAAAAACGCAAAACCTAAGTCAGTTCTCCCACCGTATCACAGAACTGACGACTCTGCTGGGGAGAGTATTAAAAGAGGAGTAACCTTAGGGCTTAGATCACCCTCTTGCATGACTAAAATTGTTTGCTTTGATTGCTTTATATCTTGGTTCTCTTGTTTGGGCTTGAAATCCTACACCCGGATTTGGGGAAACATTCATAGATAGCAATACGTTGTGGAAACTGTGCGGGGTATACCGACACGGTTGAAGCAATAACTATATTAGTGCGACATATTTGTGAGTACCGGTAACCCTTGAGTTCAATCAAGGAGAGTAAGGGGCCGCTGAGTGATGTCACTAAGCACTAATGACCTAGAACCTTACTTGACCATCTTGGCCTTTTATTAGGGGTAGTGAGATGACCGGCTTTGGTGCAGTCCGAAGTTGGTAGATACTCGATACTACACTCATTGAGGGTTGTTTTCTTGGAATATTTTGGTCGCTAGTTAAGTGGCTAAACCAAAATAATGAACATGGAAAACAATCCAATGATATTGAGCTCCTTAGAACCCGGTTACTATTTATAGGACAGGTTTTAAGCCAACTACACTCAAGAGGGTACTTACCTATGAAACCCCATGCAAGCCTGAAACTAGGGTTTTGTGTGGATTGCTTGTACATATGTTTGTGCATACATCATGAGCATCATGAAGCATCATATGCATACACTAACCATTTCAAGGCTTTAGATCTTCATCTTTGTTCTTGTTTTGTAGGTCATGGAAATTCTTCGCAGGAAAATTATCCAAGTCAACCTTGTGAGAATCCCTCCTCAACTCAAGGAGCTCACATCCAGAATTCCGGAAAGCTCTCCCTTCAGTGAAAGACATGGTAGACTGCTCAGCCTATTCAACACCAGCATTGAAGAGGCCATGGTAAAGGTGTTGTTCCAGTTCTTTGACCCCCTTCACCACTGTTTCACTTTCCCCGACTACCAATTGGTGCCCACTTTGGAGGAATTTTCTCAACTCTTGAGAATTCCTATTCTTAATCAACTACCCTACAACGGTACGGAAAAAGAACCAAAGCCTGAAGATGTTGCTCAAGCACTACACTTGCAACCATCTGACATCAAGGGGCATTGGGAAACTAGAAGTGGTGTCAAAGGCTTCTTGGCAAAGTTCTTGTTTCAGAAGGCACAAGAGTGTTGGAATTCATTGGATCTACAAGCCTTTGAAGAAATTACGGCACTCCTCATTTACGGGTTGGTCCTGTTCCCAAATCCCGACCAGCTTATAGATGTCAACACCGTCAAGATCTTCCTATCCAGGAATCCCATACCAACATTACTTGGGGACATTCTTCACTCATTTTACACACGAACAATGAGAAAGAGGGGTGTTCTCATGTGCTGTACTCCTCTCCTTGCAAGGTGGTTTATTTCGCACCTTCCATAATCTGTCTTAAAGAATGACCAAGGCTTAAGGTGGTCACAACGATTGATGACCCTCACTCACTCTGATGTACATTGGTGTTCTCGGTCCAGAGAAAATGTCATCATCGTCGATCGTTGTGGAGAGTTCCCTAATGTTCCATTACTTGGCATTAGAGGAGGCATTACCTACAACCCTTGTCTAGCTTTGAGACAATTTAGATATGCACGGAGGGATGTCCCTCATGACATGTTGATTCCTGACCTAGTTTTTGACTTCGACAACAATGCGCAAGGACTTCGCCAAAGATTCATCAGAGCTTGGAGGATGCCTAACAAGGTAGACAGCAAGACACTGGGGCACAAGAACTCCATCCCTCTTGAGCCTTATCTCAAGTGGGTACGAACCCGAGCCCAGAGTCTAATTATGCCTTATCCTCATGTTCTCCCTGTGATTAAAGAGCCCGTTAAGGAAGGAGAGGTTCCCTACACCATCCTATATCCTGACATGCCAACAGCATGGGAGGAGATGCAGAAGAGTTGGATCCAACTCAAGGAGGAACATAATACTTTTGAAGCCAGCATCTACGCCAGTGAGAAGAAGGTTTTGGAGCTTACCCACCGACTCCATGAGGAAGAGACTCTCAACACCTACATCGCACCAAAGAGGATGCGCAACGTCTTTTTACCTTGAGATGTTTTTTTGTAATATTTGGCCCATGGGGCATTTATGTACTGACAAAATTTCTTCTTAATATGACGTGTGTTCTTTTTGTTTGCAACAATTTTGAATTTTCTAAATCCTTGAATGCATTTCATAAACAAACATATCATTCATCATGCGCATAAGCAGGTATCCACACCAGGTTTCCTTATCTTTCTGTTGTTTATTTCAGTAAGATGGATCTCGAACAAACGGTCAAGGATTTGCAGTCTCAAAACTCACAGTTTCAACATCTCCTGATGACCTTGGCAAAGGGTCAGGAGGATCTAAAGGCCCTGCTTGGGAATAAAGAGCAAGTGAAAAAGAAGAAGAAAAGAGTCGGGGTGGCTACCCTAGGAAGAAGGTTTGAGGGTGAAGCCAGAAGAGTTCTTGAATTTCCCCTACTTCTGAAGAGGGAACCAGTAAAGGAAAAGGGGCTGCGGTACCTTCCGAATCCGAAGTTGAAGAAGAAGAGGCTAAAGAAGACGAAGACTACTCAGAGCAACAATACCCGGCCGTCGATGACAAGTACAAGAGCTTGGAAGATAGGTTGGCAGCTGTGGAGCTGTAGAGAGTTCCCGGCTTAGATTTCGAAGATTTGGGATTAGTTGCTGGAATTGTGATCCCCCCGAAGTTTAAAGTGCCAATTTTTGTAAGGTATGACGGGCTGTCCTGCCCGAAGATGCATCTTAGATCATATGTAAGGAAGATCCAACCTTACACTGCAGATAAGAACCTATGGATCCATTTCTTCCAAGATAGACTTTCAGGGGCTCAACTCGAATGGTTCTATCAGCTGGATGGAGCCAGTATCCGAAACTGGGAGGACTTGGCTACTGCATTTTATAAGCAGTATCAGTACAATTCCGACCTCGCTCCCACGCGTACCCAACTCCAGGGTATGTCACTGGGGACGGGAGAAGGTTTTAAGGAGTATGCGTAAAAGTGGAGGGACCTGGCTGGAAGGGTGCAGCCACCTTTGACTGACTGTGAACTCGTTGACATGTTCCTGGGGACCCTGTCTGGTCCGTTCTTCAACCATCTGATTGGTAATTCTTCTGCCGGGTTTACAGATCTGATCTTGACTGGTGAGAGAATAGAAGCTGGTATCAAGTCGGGGAAGATACAGAAAGGTGCCTCCTCGAGTACTGAAAAGAAGCCCTTCAAGAAGGAAGCCAATGCTGTTTATGGTCCCAGAAGACAAAATAAGCCGAAACGCCGCCAAACAGTCAATGTGTTGGTAATTTCAAAGCCTCCTGCTGCTCCTCAGCAATACAACCAACCAAGGGGTGAGAGGCCTAAAAGACAGTACACTCGACTCAGCATGACCCTGTCTCAGATTTTGCCGCAACTACTGTCAACCAATCTGGTAACTGTCAAAGAAGCTCCGAAGGTAGTGAACACATCTTCTCCAAAGTACAACCCCAACGCCCATTGCGCTTATCACTCTGATAGCCCGGGGCATACCATAGATGATTGCTGGGCTCTGAGGAATAAGGTTCAGGACCTTATTGACGCTAAAGAAATACAGTTTGAGGCGCCCGAAAGGCCCAATGTGGTGACTGCTCCCATGCCCCAGCATGGAGTGAATGCTATGAAAGAAGACCGGTATGTAGCCTCTGTGGAAGAGATTGTTACTCCGTTATTGACTGTTAAAAGGAACCTGTTGCTAGCCGGCTTATTTCCGGGATGTGGTAAAGGTTGCCTTCTATGTGCTGTTTCACCTGCTGGTTGTCCTTTGCTGAAGTCAGGCGTTCAAAACCTGATGGATAGCAAAGAGATCTTGTTCGAGAAGATTGCTGTTCCTGCTGTCCCTGCTGAAGAAGTGTCCATTGTTACTATTTTCAACAACCCTCCTAAGGCTCCTTCAAAGAAGCCTGTCAAAATCATGTCTACTCAGAAGATTGCTCCTATTATCATCACTGTTCCGGGGCCTCTCCCTTATACATATGACAAAGCTGTCCCTTGGCACTATGGGGCCGACGTTTATGTGCTTGGAGTTAAACAAGAGTTCGATACTAGTACCGGCGTCAGCAACATCACCGAGCCTGCCAAGGTTACTCGCAGTGGTAGGCTGTTCTCACCAGATATTGCGCCACAAGTTATTCAAAGACCTCTTATCATCACACCTGCAAGTGTGTCTGCTCCCCTTCCTGATCAAGTTCCTGTTTCTACCCCTGCTGCCGAGTCATCTGACGCTCGGGGCAAAGGGATTACTACTGATTTGCCTGCCCTGACGGAGGCACCAAAGATAACCATTGTTGAAGCTTCCCAGCAAGAGATGGAAGAGATTCTCAAGATCATTAAGAAGAGTGATTTCAACGTAGTTGAGCAGCTGGGGCACACCCCATCAAAGATTTCTATGTTATCACTGTTATTGTGTTCAGAGGCCCATGCCAAGGCCCTGATTTCCTTCCTAAAGACGGCCCATGTGCCACAAGAAACGTCTGTTGATCAATTTACCGATTGTGTGGCCAACTTGACTGCCGATCTGACTGCCAAAGGAAAGAACCATAACGACGCCCTGCATGTCTCCATTGAATGCAGGGGCACTACTCTTCCCCATGTGTTGGTAGACACCGGTTCTTCATTGAACGTATTGCCCAAGAAGGCCCTAGACAGGTTGGATTGTGAGGGTTTGGAGCTTAAGCCTAGTAACATTGTTGTCCGAGCCTTTGATGGTTCGAAAAGGATGGCACATGGGGAAGTTGACATTCCAATCAGGGTTGGTTCTCAAGTCTTTAATTCTACTTTCTATGTGATGGACATCCGGCCATCCTATTCTCTGGGTCGTCCATGGATCCACAAGGCTGGAGCTGTGACCTCCACACTACATCAGAAGCTTAAGTACCTGGTCAGAGGGAAGATTGTTACAGTTCAGGGGGAAGAAGAGTATATGGTCAGCCACCTCAACTCGTTCCGGTACATAGAGATGGATGGGGAGTTCATTGAGACCCCCTTTCAACACTTTGAAGAGGTGCCTCAGACCTGGCATCAGCTGAGACTGTGACTAAAGAAGACTCTCCTTTGAAGATGGCTTCCTTAAAGGATGTCCGGGCTGTGATTGAGAAGGGTGAGTGTGCAAACTGGGGCCGACTTCCTGATTTCACTCCAAAGACTGACAAGTTTGGTTTGAGTTTCACTGCAGAAGCTCAGAGGGCTGTTCGTAAGGCAAGGATTGGAAGACCTCCTGTGTTCATCACCAACCCGAGGGTAAATGCTATTGAAGACGATGTGGAGGAATCTGAATTTGACAGCTGGATCTACCCAACAACTGACGGTGGACCAAGCAACTGGACTGCCAAAGACTTCACACCTATTACTTTTGTCACTCAGTAATGAACTCTTTTGTTTTGAATTTGTAACAGACAATATTTTGAAACTTTTATGGCTCGGTGTCTTACCCGGGGCACCGTGGCTTCATTTGTGAGGGCTTTTGTGTGTCATTTTCATATATCATTAATAAAAACATTGGACGTTTGTTGCATTTCAAAATCTTGCGCTCCTTTTCTTTCTTTATTATATATTGCAAAACAACTATATTTACACACACTCACTTATACAGGTTCCAATCCACTCTGGATCTCACTGGTAACGACTCTGCTACTGCCAGTTATGACTTCGAAAATCCGATCAACTTAGCCGAAGACGAAGGTGAAGATGATTGCGAAGTGCCTGGTGAGCTCGCAAGACTGTTACTCCAGGAAGAGAGGGCCATTCAGCCACATGAAGAGCCAGTGGAAACGGTGAATCTGGGTACTGAGACAGACAGAAAGGAAGTCAAGATTGGTGCCAATCTAGAGCTCAGTGTGAAACAACGATTGATTCAGATGCTGCATGACTATGTGGAAATCTTTGCCTGGTCTTACGAAGACATGCCTGGGTTGGATACCGACATTGTGGTTCATCACCTGCCTACTAAGGAAGAATGCCCTCCGGTAAAACAGAAGGTCCGCCGTATGCGTCCAGAAATCTCCGAGAAAATCAAAGCTGAGGTTATGAAACAATTTGATGCCGGGTTTCTAGCAGTGACTTCTTACCCTCAGTGGGTTGCCAACGTGGTTCCAGTGCCGAAGAAGGATGGTAAGGTCCGAATGTGTGTTGATTACAGGGATTTGAATAGGGCGAGCCCTAAGGATGATTTCCCTCTGCCTCATATCGACGTTCTGGTTGACAACACTGCTCAGCATAAAGTATTCTCCTTCATGGATGGTTTCTCCGGTTATAATCAGATCAAGATGGCACCTGAAGACATGGAGAAGACCACTTTTGTTACTCAGTGGGGCACCTTTTGCTACAAGGTCATGCCTTTTGGGTTGAAAAATGTTGGGGCAACCTACCAACGTGCCATGGTTGCTTTATTTCATGACATGATCCATCATGAGATAGAAGTATACGTCGACGATATGATTGCAAGGTCCCAAACTGAGGAGGAACACCTTGACCATCTACAGAAGCTGTTTGACCGTTTGAAGTTGTACAAGCTAAGGTTGAACCCAAACAAGTGCACCTTTGGGGTGAGATCCGGAAAATTGCTAGGCTTCGTCGTAAGCGACAAAGGCATTCAAGTGGACCCTGCCAAAGTGAAAGCCATACAAGAGATGCCAACTCCCAAGACAGAGAAAGAAGTCAGAGGCTTTCTAGGACGGTTGAACTACATTGCCCGATTCATCTCGCATCTAACTGCTACCTGTGAACCAATCTTCAAGATGCTGAAGAAAGATCAAGTAGTACGTTGGAACGATGATTGTCAGGCCGCTTTCGAAAGAATCAAAGAGTATCTCCAAGAACCACCCATTCTTATGCCGCCGGTTAAAGGGAGACCTCTAATCTTATACTTGACAGTACTGGACAACTCAATGGGGTGTGTGCTGGGGCAGCATGACGAGTCTGGCCGAAAAGAACACGCCATTTATTACCTTAGCAAAAAGTTTACCGACTGTGAGACCCGATACTCACTGCTCGAGAAAAATTGCTGCGCTTTGGTATGGGCTGCTCGCCGGCTGAGACAGTATATGTTGACTCACACTACTCTGTTGATTTCAAAAATGGATCCAATAAAGTACATCTTCGAAAAGCATGCCTTGTCCGGAAGAATAGCAAGATGGCAGATGATCTTGACGGAATATGACATCTAGTACACGACTCAAAAAGCAATCAAGGGAAGTGTATTGGCAGACCATTTGGCGCACCAGGCAGTGGATGATTACCAGTCGATGAACTTAGAATTTCCAGACGAGGATATCATGGTAGTGACTGATTGTGAAGTACCTGGATCGGATAAAGGACCCGAGGAAGGATCTCGATGGTCTATGCACTTTGACGGAGCCTCGAACACTTTGGGTAATGGTATCGGCGATGTGATCATATCCCCTAAAGGCACTCATACTCCACTCACCGCCCGGTTATGTTTCAACTGCACCAACAACATGGCAGAGTATGAGGCATGTATCATGGGTCTTCAAGCTGCAATTGACTTAAGGATCAAGTTTCTGAGTGTCTTCGGAGATTCCGCTCTCGTGATCAATCAGGTCAAAGGCGAGTGGGATACAAAACACCCAAATCTTCTTCCTTACAAAGAGTATGTGATGACATTGATTCCCCACTTCGAGGAGATAACTTTTGAACACTTCCCAAGAGAGGAGAATCAGTTGGCGGACGCGTTAGCTACGATGTATTCTATGTTCAAAGTCAAATGGGACAACGAGGCGCCCCAGATCATTATTTGGAAGTTGGATGAACCTGCACATTGCTACGATCTTGAGACCGAAGAGGTAACAGAAAAACCCTGGTATCATGAAGTGAAGAGGTACCTTGAAGATCAAGAATACCCCGAAGGCGCATATGTTAATGACAAGAAGTTCCTGAGAAGGTTTGCGGCAAAATTCTTCCTCAGCAATGGCATTCTCTACAAGCGAAACCATGATTCGACCTTACTGCGTTGTGTGGATAAGACTGAAGCAGAAAGGATCATGGCAGAGCTACATGAAGGTACTTTCGGAACACATTCCAGTGGACATACCATGGCAAAGAAAATCCTTCGGGCGGGATATATCTGGTCCACAATGGAAGCCGACTGTTATCAGCATTCCCGGACTTGTCATAAATGCCAGATCTATGCTGATAAGGTGCACATTCCTCCAGTTCCTCTGAACGTCTTGACAGCACCTTGGCCTTTTGCAATGTGGGGCATTGATATGATCGACGAAATCCGACCTACGGCATCTAACGGGCACCGCTTCATCCTGGTAGCAATTGATTACTTCATAAAATGGGTTGAAGCGGCTTCCTACGCTACCGTAACTAAGAACGTCGTGGCACGTTTCATTCGGCATAACCTAATCTGTCGATACGATGTACCTGAGAGGATCATTACGGACAATGGTACCAATCTTAACAACAAGATGATCATTGAGCTCTGCGAGCAATTCAAGATACAGCACCACAACTCTTCTCCCTACCGGCCGAAGATGAATGAGGCTGTATAAGCGGCGAATAAGAACATCAAGAAGATTGTGCAGAAGATGACAGTGACCTACAAAGATTGGCACGAAATGTTACCGTTTGCTCTTCATGGGTACCGTACCTCAGCACGGACGTCAACAGGGGCAACTCCCTTTTCCTTGGTCTATGGCATGGAGGCAGTCTTGCCTATTGAAGTCCAGATACCCTCTCTCCGGATAATGAAGGATGCAGGTTTGAGCGAAGATGACTGGATCCAGACTCGGCTTGATCAATTAAACCTAATTGACGAAAAGAGACTCACTGCTATTTGTCATGGTCAGACGTACCAAAAACGGATGATCAGGGCATTTAACAAGAAGGTCAGACGACAAGAGTATCAAGTCGGAGACCTGGTAATCAAGTGCATCATTCTTCCTCAAAGTGATCCCAGGGGCAAATGGACCCCTACGTACGAAGGGCCATTTGTGGTTAAACATATCTTCTCAGGAGGAGCTATGATTCTAACCACCATGGATGGTGACGACCTTCCTCACCCCGCCAATACAAACATAGTAAAAAGATACTACGCATGAATTAAGGACCCGCTAGGTTGACACACCTAGGCAAAAATAAGGGCTTCCCGGCGAACCAAAAGGGTTCGGGCAAAAATAAGGGATGAAATAAAAAAATCTGTACACCCGGCAAGTCGAAAACCTGAAAAGGCGGCTTGGGCAAAAATGGGTATCCCGGTGGACTGAAAACCCGAAAGGGAGGTCCAGGCAAAAGTTAGGGATAAAGCGTAATACTATGTCTCATTGGATCACCTTGCATCCAGAATTCGGCATCAACTATCGGGCTCAGACGACGCCAATCAACCAGCTTTATCTTCAACTAAGCAGCAAAGTGATGAGACGCTCAAAGACATAAAGGCGATAGCAGAGTTGGAACCCAGTGGGATTATTTTTCACATAGCCGTTTTGTTTCCTTTTCACAAAATTGTATAAACTCTATTTTGTTCGGCGGCGTTCT
The DNA here is from genome assembly GCA_948472305.1 of Vicia faba. Lineage (NCBI taxonomy): Eukaryota > Viridiplantae > Streptophyta > Magnoliopsida > Fabales > Fabaceae > Vicia > Vicia faba. Next base: position 668,711,892 of record OX451737.1, read on the forward strand.
CTTACTAGGACATCAGCCTCCTGTACATAAAAACGCCTATTTACAGGCAAAATTCAAAATCAATACAAGTTCAATTTTTCAGACAAATTACCCATCGTTTTTCCTTTTTCTGTTTTGTTTTGCAAAGAACGTCCAATGTTCATTTTTGATATATGCATTTGACATTAATTGCTAATCATGAATATTTGCATGCGAAACAAAGGACTAATTACAGATGACATCAGAAACAGGGGCAATAAAGAATTGTTTAAGCGATCTAGTTGCTTTGTCCACCAAGGTACCAAGGTAAGTTCAGCTGAAGAATTTGACCAAGATACCTTCACTCCCCGGTGAGTAAGACAAGATTCAGCAATACTCTCCCCAGGCAGAGTTGGTCTCCCGTCAGCCCTAAAAAGGCACAGTATCTCCAGCAAGTCAGTGATACTCTCCCCAAGCAGAGTTAGTCTACTGTCAGCCTTAAGGAAGTTGGATATCCCCAGAAGATCTCAACATTCCCCAGCAGAGTATAGACATTCCTCAGCAAGCATCCCCGACAGTCTTAATATAAGATTGTTCCCTGGCGAGATACCAGACACCCCAGTGGAACCCCTTCCCCAGTACAGTCCGAAAAGTTTCCCCAGGAAAGTTGAATCATCCTCCCCAGTAGATTTTGGAAGCTTATCCCCTACAGAGCACGAGCGCATCTCCCCGGTTTCATTCAAAGGTTATTTCCCACCAGGGCTTATAACTGGGTTGTCCTCAGCTAATTACCACGGAAAGATCGTCCTCGGCAAAATTCTTCCTATCCCCAGCGTAGTTCATCAAATTCCCCAACATAACTTATCAGTGGAATCCCCAGCGGAATTCTCATCAAAACCTCAGCAAAGTATCTCTTCCCACAGAGTAATTCCCCACAGAGTAATCTCTCCAACAAGTTTATTCCCCAACGGAGTTATCTTCTCCTACCGGTTTATTCTTGCAACCGTCATCCCCAGCAGAAACGAAGAACTCCACTTTTCAACATCAGCCCCGGATTTGATTTCCCGGCCCTCGTCAAGGATTTATTTTCCTAAACGAAAATACATTCATAGACATTTCACATTTCATACATCCTGCTTACATACATGATAAAGTGCATACAACACTATCTCATTTTTGAGCATCATGACATCATGCATCTCATACATCATGACATTGCATACAATTGATGTCTTACCTTTTCAGGAAAAAGGACAATCCAAAGATGATTACTATCAACCGTCACAATTCCATATTCGATTCCTGTATCTAGCCAGGACATATCTGTGAGTGATTGATTGTAGATTCGATACCTGTATCCAGCCAGGGCATATATGCATGAAGAGTTTAGAGATTCGATACCTGTATCCAGCCAGGGCATATCTGTAGACGACAAATTCCAGATTCGATACCTGTATCCAGCCAGGGCATATCTGTAGACGGCAAATTCCAGATCCGATACCTGTATCCAGCCAGGGCATATCTGTAGACGACTAATTCCAGATTCGATACCTGTACCCAGCCAGGGCATATCTGAAGATGACAAATTCCAGATTCGATACCTGTATCCAGCCAGGGCATATCTGTAGACGACAAATTCCAGATTCGATACCTGTATCCAGCCAGGGCATATCTTTAGACGACTAATTCCAGATTCGACACCTGTATCCAGCCAGGGCATATCTGTAGACGACAAATTCCAGATTCGACACCTGTATCCAGCCAGGGCATATCTGTAAACGACAAATTCTAGATCCGATACCTGTATCCAGCCAGGGCATATCTGTAGACGACCAATTCCAGATTCGATTCCTGTATCCAGCCAGGGCACGTTTGTAAGCAACCTTTTGAAGTTCCGGATTCGATTCCTGTATCTAGCCAAGGCACATCTGTGAGCAACTAATTGTAGATTCGATACCTGTACCTAGCCAGGGCATATCTGCATGAAGAGTTTGAAGATCAACACCTGTAACAGGCCAGGAAACCATCTTCCTTTCTCAAAGTACGCAAGTTCTCGCTAAGGAATCTCTTACGCGATCAACACTTCCAAATGGCATCTATAAGCCCATTCCCGACAAGGTTCTGTCACGTCTCCAGATGGCATCTATAAGCCCATCCTCCTATCCATCATCTCTCCAAATGGCATCTATAAGCCCATTCCCGACATCACATTGCTGATACTCCACTATGCGAGTGCAAATTTAAGGGGACTCTAGTGTCCAATCTCCTTTTACCTTAGAGTCGCAAAAGGCGAACTTGCCAATCTAACTCTTCAGGTTCAAGAAGATTGAACAGGGGAAACTGTTGTACCCCAAAATTTTCCCTCCCATTTCATCAATATTTTCTCACCACAAGACCCTTGGAGCTCAAGATCCAGTTAGGGTTTGCTCTGCCCAAGACTCCTCCTTGCACTGTTGACCCAAATTAGGGTTTGAGTTTGCACAAAGATGTTTTGACCTAAAAGGCCCAAAATTACTTTCATGCTTCATGTTAGACTCACAAGTTTATCCATACCAAGTTTCAAGCCTTGATTCCAATCTTTGCCCAGTCAATTGGACAGTTGACCTAGAAATCAGCTGTATTGGGGAAAAGTCAACTGTGGTCAATTGACAGTCAAACCTCATGATTTTTGACCCACATCAACATTATGAACTCATATGAACCATTTGGTCAAGTTTGGATCACAATTCCACAAGAAATTTGATCAGATCACCAAAAGGGCAAAATGGTCATTTTTAGAGTTTTGACTGCACAAAGGCAATTTTTGACTGTTTGACCTAGCCAATGGCAAACCAAGCTCACATATGGACTCAAGGACTCAATGACATGGTCTTGACACATTCAACAAGTTCAAAAGATCCCAAATGCACAGGATTGACAGATGAATTTTCCAGTCAACTGATCCAAATTTGACTGTATACTGAAAAGTCAAACTTTGACTTTTTGGTCAAAATCAAGTGTCAAGATTCATTTTTCATCAAGACATGTCAAATTGTGAAACTTGTTCATCAAGAAATCAAAAATTACAAATTAGGGTTTGAAATGAAGAAATTTCATAACTTAGAAATTTTCTAAGTTATGAAATTTCCTAATTTTTTCCTAACTTTGTCCCATTTTTTCATCAAGATGCATTTGGATTCAAACAAAACTCAAAACATGAAAGTTATAGTACATTGAAAAATATACAACTTTGATTCACAAAGTTTCCTCAAAAGAGGCTTGTAGCTCAAGTTATGATTTTTGGAATAGGGGTGCAAAACATTCTTAACTTAGAAATTTTTTGACCTATTTTAGGCAGGATTTTTGCCTAACTTCATGGCCACTTTTCACATGCTTCCACTTGGAATTTCAACTTGCATTACAAATATGTATTGTAGTACACATTCCAAGCTTTCCAAATTGTCCAAGAACTCATCAAACACCCTTGTGGTTAGAGAGATTCGAATTTGTCAAGATGGGCAAAAATCACTTTGTTCATAGGCCAATTTCATATTCATACAATATGCATTTTAAAACTCAGCTTGCACAAGCTAGGTTACAGGCCTCTAATCCCATTAACACTCAATAATTCAATTCTAAACCATTGTGCCAAGATGTTATTTTGTGCATTTGGTCATTACATGAAGGATTAGTCTTAAAATGGAAAAAGCATTTTAGCCATTCTTGTAAAGAAGCATTTTATGTCAAGTTCACAATCTAAGAAGTACAAAGCAGATCTTTGGGCACAAGATTCATGAACAAGTTCCACTGATCAAGAGTGATTTATGCAGCATAGATTGAGGGTAGTACAGGCCTGCATTGTCAATACACACTTCCTTACTTATCAAAGAAGAAACTTTGCAAAACAGGTCCAACATTCAATTCCTGCAAGCAAGAGCTAAAACAAACTTTGTCCACACATTTTATACTCCCTAACCAACCTGAAACACGACCAAAACCATCTCTCTAACCTCCATATACAGAAAAACACAGTTTTGTGGCAAAACAGGGCATAGGCTACAACTTGAATCCCACAGCATCGTTCCATCGTGCATTTTCATCCAAACCAGTTCAAATACATTCTATAACATCCATACAAGCTATCCCAAGCCCTAGCTACAGACTGTAACACCTCTAACCAAGTTCACCATTTTCATTTTTTCAGTTGTGCAGGTTGAGTTACATAGCTCGTTTCAGTTAGTTTCAAAGCAAGCTAGAGGTTGGAAGAGCATCCTTGGACCTCAAGCAAGCTGTACAAGTCCTCACACTGCATTGAAAGTACCTCCATTGTTGCACACGATTCAAGCTGAACAGGTAAAAGTTTGAACTTCTATCTCTCTATCCAAGCATATCTAGGCTTAGGTTTGTGAAGAAAGTATGTTCTATTCATGGCCCTGAAGCTACCCATATCATTACTTTTCATTTATGTTGTGTGTACTAAGAGAATTTTGAACCTGAACATTGAAAAAAAGTTAGGTCAGGAATTGGGGGAGGAGAAATTCTCTCTCATTTCTGAGAGTTAGAACAACTTTTTTATATATTTGAAATCGTGGCTTCAAGCTCTACAAGTTTCATGTTTTAAGATTTGTCAAAGGATCAAAGAATCAGAAGTTAGTGTGATGAACAAGAAGTCGCGCGTTTTTGTTTGAAAATGGCTGAAGGTTGAAGACAAAGTCCTTTGGGCTGGGCCTGGCTTATTTTTTCTGTTTGCACCACTATTTCACACATACACCCCCTTGGCCCATTGTGTGTTATTTTTATCATTTTTGACTTTTTCTTTTTAATCCTGACTTGTTATTTTTTGTTAAAATATAAAAAAACATTAAAAATATTTTTCACCTTTTTTTTTGTATTTATTAGGCATTTATTTGTTTTATTTGATATGTGTATGTAAATAAATATATATATATATATATATATATATACTTTTATTTAAAATACTAAAAATAATACAAATACATTTCATTTTTTCTGATTTTATTTTATTTTTACCTTTTGAAAACATTTTCTAAAAAATATACTTTTTTTTTTAAATAATAAATATTTTTATTTTTTTTGTGTATATTTAATATATTTAATATATAATATAAATACTTATCTATCTTTTATTAAATATTTAGGATAAATATAAAAATAATACATTTTTATTTTTATTAATATTTGACCTCAAAAATCACTTTTTTACAATATACTTCCTTTTTATTTATTTTTTGTATATAGTTAATAAATATTGTATATAATAAATAATAAATACTTTTTTTATTTACAAAATTAGGGTTTTGCCCTAAACCATGAAAATATCCAAAATTAATCCTTTTTATTTTTGTTTATATGTCACATGAAAAATACTTTTACATACATATAAAAATCATTTTTGTGCATTTTGCATATTTATTGTATTTTATTTAATTATTGTACAATTAAATAACTTGTATATTCAATTTGGATTGTAATAGCTTAGATTTAAATTTCTTGCTAAATATCCCCATTTGAACATTTGTACCCTCCATCCCATAATTATGTTGTAATAATTTAGGATTTTATTTTCCGCACTTTAAAGCTTTCTAAAAATGCCATGATAGATTTAGGGTTTTGTATGCAAAAATCAAAAATAATAAATAGCTTGACCTAATTCAAAGACAATAAAGCATGAAAATAGACAACACCAATCACACTTGCACCCCTTAGGGTTACTCCACTTGTTGCCTTCAATAATGGGCCATGTTGCATGTTGAGTTTCTTTGGCAAAACAAAACAATTCAAATGATCATAGTCCCTCGATGACGCTTTCGAAAGTTGCCTATCAAAATGATCAAGTCCCTTCAAGCAAATTGCCAAAGACACTTGGCACCATTGCAATCATGGTCTAAACGATGACCCGCGCCCGTCCCATTAACATCCTAACACAAGATTGTCCACCAAATATAATGGTGGAACAAAATTGTTAAAAGGGTTAAAAACATAGGAAAGATCTTTGAGAAATTTAGGGTAGATAGCTCTTGGTTACTTGACCAAACTTGCAAAAAACACTAGCCTATTTTTCAAAACCACACATCACAACACATTTTCAAAACAACTTTCAAAAAACATTGAAAACTTTTCAAAAGATAAGTACACCTTTGTATACATTCAAACATGGATCATTACAAAGGTTGCCACAACAAATGACCTCTTTTCAAAACATTTTCAAACCCACACACAAAGCACCATTTCAAACAATTGAAAACACAAGGCAAGTGATCTAAGCAAGTAACTAAGATCCCATGGATAACCATGGATAGAAAGGGTGATAATACCTTCCCTTTCTATAATCTACTCCCCGAACCCAAGAAAACATCTCAAAGGTTTTTGCTGTGCTTTTTAACCTTTCCTTAGGATAAAATAAAAAGTCGATGGCGACTCTTGCTCAATCGAAACATTTGCAAAAACAAACGCAAAACCCAAGTCAGTTCTCCCACCGTATCACATCGTGGCTGCTCCAAAGGTTACTTCCTGTTGTACCTCAAAATTTTCCCTCCCATATTTCTCATAACATTTTAAGTGAGGTCCTCAAATTGCTCAAGGAAGTCCAAGGGTTGACCAGACAAACTCTCTCCTAAGGCAGTCTACCTTAAATTAGGGTTTCATGTTGCATCAAGATACTTGAGTCCAAGGGATCCCAAATGCTCACCATTTGTCCTAATATGTTCTCAAGATCATCCATGTCAAGTTTCAAGCCCTACAGAGAAAGTTTGCTCAGTCAATTGCTCAAAGGCCTGAAAATCGACTGTGCTAGGGCAAAAGTCAACTGTGGCCCACAGACAGTCAAATTTCAAGATTTTTGGTCAACATTCTCATTTTGAAGTATTGTTCATCATTTGATCAAGGTTTGATCATTATTCCTCAAGGATTGCTCACAATTCATCAAAACCCAAAAGTTGCTAAACTAGGGTTTTGTAGGAAAAGTCAACTCAACTTTGAACAAGCATAACTTTCTCATACTTTATTAGAAATGACCCATCCGAAGCTCATTTTGAAGAGGATTCAATTCCCTACAATTCATATTCATCTCCCAAGTTCAAAATATGCACTCACAAGAAGTTATGAATTTGGACATTATAGGCCACTTTGAAAAGTCAACAAAAACACCTTTTTTGTCAAAGCTTCATACATGAACATGGAAGACTCAATTGATATGAGACTAATAAGGTTGTTTAGAGGAAATCTCAAGCTTCCTAAAAAGTCCAAGAACACCTTCATAGAGTCAAAATTGAAGAAGTTATGCATTGGTGAAGTTGACCTTTTTTTGCAAAATTGCCAAAAGTCAAAAGTGCCTCAAATTGCAATTTTTGTCAAATAGGCCCAACTTTTTGTGCTTGTCTTGAGTTTGTAACAAGGTCGACGACCCATGATCCTTGCCACTTACCTTTATTTTATTTTTTCCATTTATTTTAATTTTTTATTTCAATTAAATCAAATTAAATCAAAAATAAAATCATGAAAATATGAAAATCATTTAAACCTTTAGATTTTGTGCATATTTCAGGTCCCTTATACAGCTAGCAATAAAATCAAATCGTGCAAGGCATGTTTGTACACAAAAAGATTGGGTTTTGGCTTATTTTGGAAAGAACTTCATGGGAATCAAATCATGATCAAAGACCATAATTGAAAAAGATTGGATGCAAATTTGCAAACCTAATTCAATCATTGATATATATTGAACAAATGCAGACCAAAAGAAAGGGGTTAGAGGCGTGTAGGGTGAAGAACAAACTTTCAAAAAATCAAGAAAAAGTGGTAATCTGATTTCATAGTTCCAGGCTATTTCAAGCCTTCCCAACTATCTCATTCGCTTCCTGGGTGTTCAAGGAGTCTATACCAATCACCAACAAGTGTTTTCGTGCCCAGAAACGCAATGTAAGTGCATCACGATACCCTTACCTTCTTGAAATCGAATGTCATAAATTTGGCATTTGTAGCATGAATTATTTATATATTCTGAATCCTTGAAGCATTTGCTAGCTAATGGTAATAGTTAATTGCATTTTTGCCAACCATACAGAGATCCACCATTGTTAGGGTTTAGGTTTCGTTTTTAGGGATTTTGATTGAAGGTAAAATTGGCCCTAATGGAGGAGACTATTGGGATCAGCGGGTCAAACCCAGTTGATCCATGGTCTTGAATTTTATTTATATTACTTGTATGCAGTTTCTGAAAGGCACACGGTTATAGCTACAGTGCTATGCTTGTAGGTAAAGGTTTAGAGTTTTAAACGACAGATCCAGGGAAGAAGACGATGGCGTGTCACGAATTTACTGGCCGGTTTAAATTTTGGCGCGTTTATTCTTGCTAGAAGCCTATGGTTCTGATCTATTTGTTTATTTCTGTTGTATTGATAAACTAACACCCATCGTGTTTGGTCAGAAGAAGGAAGTCAGAAGTTCATGATTCTGGGTTCGATCCCAGGCGTGACCTTTTGGCATTTCTTTTCCCCTTTGTTTTCACCAGATCCAGCACTTGCACTTTCTGAGGATCATCTTCTGGACACACCAATCAGGACCGGATCAAGCATCCTCTGCGCATTATCCTCTGGATCCATCAGTCCAAGCTAGATCCAGCGCACCCTATCTTCTGTTGGCCATAATCAGCTGGATCCACCAGCCAGGAGCAGACCCAATATCATCATCCTCTGATCACCATCATCTTCTGGACCACCATCCTCTGATCACCACCATCTTCTGGATCATCATCCTCTGATCAGAGCCGCTGGCACCAGGCCCTTTTTCTTTATCCTTCTTATATTTTCTTTTATTTGTTTATTTTTTTTAATCATTTTCTAACACAAAAATTAACTCTTTTTTTTATAAAAACTCATAAAATCAATTTTCATCAAAATTAGATTTAGGTTTATTTTAATTAACTTAATATTTAATTTTAGGGTAATTTTAATCTTTTTGTAAATAAATTAAAACCAATTAGAAAATTATGTTTTATTTGATTTAATTTTTATATTATAGTAATTTCTCAAAAATGTACTCAAAATCTCGAAAAAGGATTTTTTCTGTGCTTTTTTCCTTTCCAGTTGGATAAAATAAAAAGTCGGTGGCGACTCTTGCTTACCGCGACATTTTGCAAACACAAACGCAAAACGCAAACTAGCATTTTCCAAAAACAATTCGGTTCTGCCACCGTATTACAGAACTGGCGACTCTGCTGGGGATTTAATAAGTGGGGTATACCTTAGAATTAGTTCATCATATTTGCTTCTCTTGTTTGATTTGATTGCTTTACTTTTGAGGTTGTTGTATTGGGAGTTACTATAGATCCTAACCCGGATCTGAGGGACACCTTTTAGGTAAGTAACAATAAACTGTGAGGGAACTGTACGACATAGACCAATATGGTTGAAGTAGTAGCTACATTGATGTGGCACGTTGGTTGGTACCGGTATCCCTTGTGGAGGAACGGGGAGAATACGGGGCTGATATGTGTGTTGTTAAGCATCAACTGACCTTAGAACCTATAATTGACCAACTTGGCCATAGGAAGTAGTGAGATAGCCGGCCTCGGTGTAAAGCTGAGAACTGGTTGATACTCGATGCTACACTCATTGAGACCATACTCTCGAGATAGTTCTGGCCGCAAGAAAAGATTACGTGAGCTGAAACCATGACCGATGGAGGATGGTCAGTGATATTGAGCACCTCTAGAACCCGGTTACTATTATTAGGACAGGTTGAAACCAACTGAACTTCAAGAGGGTAATCCCTAGACCTCATGCAAGCCTTAAACTTAAGGGCTATTGTGTGACTTGTTTGCCTTTACCATGTCTGTTATTTGCTATACCTGTTGTGTGTTTTATCATGACATCATGCATCATAACATATCATGCATACTCCATTATACTAACCATTTCAAAGACCGAGGGGATTTATCTTTGTTCTGTTTTGCAGATTATGGCTTCCATGTGCAGAAACACCATCCGAGTTAACTTTGTGCAAATACCCGCTTAACTCAAAGATTTAGCCTCGAGAGTTTCTGATACTTCTTCATTCATTAGGAGGCATGGTCAGATTCTTAGTTTGGTTACCTCAAAGTTTGACGAGCAGATGATGAGTGTACTTTTCCAGTTCTTTGATCCAGTGCATCATTGCTTCACTTACCCAGATTATCAGCTAGTTTCCACTATGGAAGAGTTTTCTCACTTATTGGGCATATCCATCCTTGAGCAGATTCCCTTCATAGGTTTGGAAGAGACTCCTAGACCGGAAGACATTGCTTCAGCTTTACACTTGAAAAGGGCTGATGTAGTATCCAACTGGGAGACACGAAGTGGGGTTGAAGGTTTCTTAGCCAAGTTTCTGATTGATCAAGCTCAACTGTTATGGGATAATTTGGACTTTCAGGCTTTTGAAGACATCTTGGCTCTCCTTATCTACAGTTTGGTTCTTTTCCTTCATAGATGTGAATGCGATTAAGATCTTCCTGTCTCGCAATCCTGTGCCTACTCTTCTGGGTGATATTTTGCATGCCCTCTATACTCGTACTGTGCGAAGAAGAGGGACTCTCATGTGTTGCATGCCGCTGCTGGCGAGGTGGTTTATTTTGCACCTCCCCAAGTCCGTGTTGAAGAATGAGGAAGGTTTAGGATGGTCTTACAGGATAATGTCCCTTGCCCATACAGACATTATTTGGAGTTCTAAGGCTGTGGAAATCACTGCTGTCATTGATCGATATGGGGGATAACCTAATTTCCCGTTGCTTGGAATCAGAGGGGGAATAACCTACAGTCCTTGCTTGGCTTTGCGACAGTTTGGTCGTGCTCAGAGAGACGGGCCTCATGAGCTACTTCTTACAAATATTGTCTTTGACTACAAGGGGGACGTTGACGAGCATCGCCGAAGGTTTATACGAGCCTGGGGCATGGGGAACAGGTCTGATCCTCAAGAGCTAGGACCAAAGACTTCTCTCCCTATGCAACCTTATCTCCAGTGGGTCCGATCTCGGGCTCAGAAGCTTGGGATGCCTTATGAAGCTGTGTTGCCAGTGATTGTGGAGCCTACCAATGAAGAGGGCGTTCCTTATACAGTCCTTTATTCCTACATGTCTACTGATCTTGGGGCATTGAAGAGATCCTAGATTCAGCTGAAAGAGGAGAGGGATACCTACCGGGAGAAGTATCATGAGCAAGAAAGGAAGATCTTGAAGCTCACAAGGAAACTTTAGAATTAAAGGACAATCAATGACTACGTCAGCACGAAGGGGAAGCGGCCATGAGATTTCTGATTTTTTTCTTTTTAATAGTCTAGATTTGTTTTCAGTTTATTTCTTTTGTAACTCCTTGATGGCATTGTTAAACATTTTTACAAGTTTAATATATTTAAGTTTGTTTATTTCTTGGTTTGCAAATTTGAATCTCCCAAAGTCTTTGAAATCATTCCATACGCATTCCATTATCATGCACATCATTACAGGTATCATTACAGGTTTCTCATTTTCTTCGCTGTTTATTTCAGCACGAGATGTCTTCTGAAATACCTACCGATCAAGCCATCAAAGCTCTTCAGGCACAAAATGCCCAATTCCAAGAGATGTTCTTGAACTTGGCTAAAGGGCAAGAGGATTTGAAGACTCTCATCCCGAAGGAGAAGAAGAAGAAGAAGAAGAAGAAGAAGGTGGTTCTTCTGAATATGGGTCACATATTTGGGAATAGGTTACGACAGGAAGCTGATCTGTTTCATTCATCCAAAGGAGGAGAGAATCAAGAGGAAGAAAAGGGTCCTAGTCCTGTGGTCTCTGATAATGATACTGATTTTTATGATGAACAGTATCCTCCTACTGAGGATAGGTACAAACAACTTGAAGCCCGTCTGAGTGCTATGGAGATTCAGAAGATCCCTGGTTTGGACTTCGGAGATTTGGGATTGGCATCGGGAGTGGTGATCCCTCACAAGTTTAAAGCTCCGGTTTTTGCTAAGTACGATGGAGTATCCTGTCCAAAACTACATCTCCGCTCGTACGTCAGAAAAATCCAACCTTACACTGCTGATAGAAACCTATGGGTGCATTTATTTCAAGATAGTCTATCAGGGACTCAGCTTGAATGGTTTTATCAATTGGAAGGAGCTAATGTCCGCAACTGGGAGGACCTTGCTGCTACTTTTTACAAGCAGTATCAGTATAACGCCGACCTTGCTCCCACTCGTACTCAGCTTCAGGGTATGTCTATGGGCGCAAGTGAAGGTTTTAAGGACTATGCTCAGAAGTGGATACATTTGGCCGGAAGAGTCCAACCCCCTTTGTCTGACAGGGAGTTAGTTGACATGTTTCTAGGGACGTTGTCTTGTCCATTTTTCAATCATCTGATCGGAAGTTCATCATCTGGGTTTACAGAATTGATTTTGACTTGGGAGAGAGTGGAAGCTGGTATACGAAGTGGTAAGATACAGAAAGGTACTTCATCAAGTTCAGAAAAGAAGCCTTTCACCAGTAAGAAAGAAGCTAGTGCAGTTTACAGCTCAAGGAGCCAAAACAGACCTGAACGCCGTCAAGAAGTAAATGCGGTAGTAATATCAAGACCCACTGTTGCCGCATAATGCAACAATCAGCAAAGAATGGAGAGACCGCAGAGACAGTACACTTGGCTTAATATGACCTTGTCACAAATTCTACCACAGTTATTGAAGACCAACCTGGTAACTCTGAGGGAAGCCCCGAAGAATCCCAACACCACATCTCCGCTGTATAATCCAAACGCCTGCTGTGCCTATCACTCCGATAGCCTAGGTCATGATACGAACAACTGTTGGGCCTTGAAGAATAAGGTGCAAGATTTAATTGAAGCTAAAGATATTGAGTTTGATGCTCCAGAGAAACCCAACATCATAACTACTCCTATGCCCATGCATGGTCCTGAAGTAAATGCTGTGGACGATGATTTATTTGTGACCTCCATGGAAGAAATTTCTACTCCTTTGATGACAGTGAAGAAGAATCTATTGTTGGCCGGTTTATTTCCAGTCTGTGGTGAAGGTTGCCACCTATGTTCATTTCTTCCTGCTGGTTGCCATTTATTGAAATCAAGTGTTCAACGCCTAATGGATAACAAAGAGATCATGTTCGAGAAGATTTTGTTTCTGTTAGTTCCAGTTGGATATGTTACCATCATAACCATTTCCGCCAATCCTTCCAAGGCTTCCTCGAGAAAGCCTGTTAGGATTACATTTGCTCCAAGAATCGCTCCATTAATCATTACTATCCCTGGTCCTATCCCATACACTTCGGATAAAGCTGTCCCTTGGCACTATGGGGCCGATGTGTATTACCATAGAGTTAAGCAAGACTTAAAGGTTGAAGAAGCTGATGCTGATATCAGCAATATTGTCGGGGCTAGCAAGGTCACCAGAAGTGGAAGACTCTTTTCTCCTGAAATTTCCCCTCTGACTGTTCACAAACATGTTGTCATTCCATTTGCTAGTACATCAGCTACTGTCCCAGTTCCTATTCAAATTATCACCCCTGTTACCGAGTCATCTGACACTCGGGGCAAAGAAATCACAGGTGAGCCTGCCCGGATGGAGGCGCCTAAGAAGATCATTATAGAAACCTCTAAGAAGGAGATTGAGGAAATTATGAAGATTATCAAGAAGAGTGACTACAACGTAGTCGAGCAGCTGGGGCAGACCCCGTCAAAAATCTCCATGTTGTCCTTGTTATTGTGTTCTGAAGCCCATGCAAAGGCTTTAATTTCTTTCCTTAAAACTGCATATTTGCGGCAGGAAACTTCTGCCGATCAGTTCAAAGATTGCGTAGCTAGTTTGACTGCCGACAATGGGTTGGGTTTCTCAGATGCAGATCTGACTGCTAAAGGAAGAAATCACAATGATGCTCTAAACGTCTCGATCGAGTGCAGGGGCACCACTCTGGCCCATGTACTGGTGGATACTGGGTCCTCATTGAATGTTTTGCCAAAGAAAGCATTAGACTGTCTACATTGTGAAGGTTTGATTTTGAAGTCGAGTAATATTGTGGTTAGAGCTTTCGATGGGTCAAAAAGGATGGTGCACGGAGAAATGGACGTCCCTATTAAAGTTGTATCTCAGACTTTTGCATCTACTTTCTATGTGATGGATATCCGACCATCTTATTCTTGCTTGCTAGGTCGCCCTTGGATTCATAAGGCTGAGGCAGTGACTTCTACGCTCCATCAGATGTTGAAATATCTAGTAAAAGAGAAGATTGTTACGGTACGAGGAGAGGAGGAGTACATGGTGAGTCATCTTAATTCCTTTCGCTATGTGGAGATGGATGAGGATTTCATCGAAACCCCGTGTCAGAACTTTGAAGAAGTCCCTCAGACTTTGGTGTTGACCGAGGTTGCTGCTGACAAACCTCCAATGAAGATGACTTCCCTCAAGGATGCCAGGGCTGTAATTGAAAAAGGTGGGTGTGCAAATTGGGGTCAACTCCCTGACTTTGCACACAAAAATAACAAGTTTGGTTTGGGCTTAAGTGCAGAGGCTCAAAGGGCTATTTGACGCGCACAGATTGAAAGACCTCCTCTGCGCATCAGTAATCAGGGAGTGAATGCAATTGAGGATGATGAAGAAGGGTCAGATATCGACAGCTGGATTTACCCGACTACCAACGGTGGATTGAACAATTGGACGGCAAAAGACTTCGTGCCCATTTCTTTTATTACACAGTAATTGACTTTTGTTTTGAGATTTGTAACAGACAATTTGAAACTTTACAGCCCGGTGCCTTGCTCGAGGCACCTTGGCTTTGTTTGTGAGGGCTTATTATTTGTCATTTTCATATATCATCAATAAAGCATTGGACGTTTTCTTGCATTACAAATTTTGTGCTCCTTGTTTTTTCTTTTCTATCTTGCACTTCATCAAAAAAACTATTGTCTTACACACACTCACATATCATAATGCAGATCCACATCCACTCTGGATCCCATTGATAACAACTCTGCTATTGCTAGTTATGACTTCAAAAATCCGATCAACCAAGCCGAGGAGGAAGGTGAGGATGATTGTGAAGTGCCTGGGGAACTTGCTAGACTGTTACTACAGGAAGAGAGGGTCACACAACCTCATGAAGAGCCAGTGGAATCAGTAAATTTGGGTACAGAGGAAGACAAGAGCGAGGCAGAAAGGATTATGGCAGAGTTACATGAAGGTACTTTTGGAACTCATTCCAGTGGACATACCATGGCAAAGAAAATCCTACGGGCAGGATATTATTGGTCTACTATGGAAGACGATTGTTATCAACATTCTCGGACCTGTCATAAGTGCCAAGTCTATGCTGATAAGGTGTATGTACCTTCGGTTCCTCTGAACGTCTTGACAGCTCCTTGGCCTTTTGTAATGTGGGGAATTGATATTATAGGCGAGATCAGACCTACTGCATCTAATGAGCATCGTTTCATTCTAGTAGCTATTGATTATTTTACAAAGTGGGTTGAGGCAACTTCCTTTGCTACGGTAACCAAGAAAGTCGTGGCGCGGTTCATCGAACACAATTTGTTCTGTCGATATGGTGTACCAGAGAAAATCATTACGGACAATGGTACAAATCTCAACAATACAATGATCACCGAACTCTGCAAACAGTTTAAGATACAACATCACAACTCTTCTCCTTACCGACCGAAGATGAATGGGGCTGTTGAAGCGGCTAATAAGAATTTCAAGAAGATTGTGCAGAAGATGACGGTGACATACAAAGACTGGCACGAGATGTTACCATTCGCTCTTCATGGGTACTGTACCTCAGCACAGACTTCGACAGGGGCAACACCCTACTCTCTGGTGTATGGCATGGAGGGAGTCTTACCCATTGAGGTCCAGATACCCTCTCTCCGGATTATGAAAGATGCAAGTTTGAGCGAGGATGATTGGATCCAGACCCGACTTGATCAACTGAATCTAATCGAAGAAAAGAGACTTACTGCTATTTGTCCTGGTCAGACGTATCAAAAGAGAATGATCAAGGCATTTAACAAGAAAGTCAGACGACAAGAATATCAAGTTGGGGATCTGGTGATCAAACGCATCATACTTCCACAAGGTGATCCCAGGGGAAACTGGACTCCTACATACGAAGGGCCATTTGTGGTTAAGAACATTTTCTCGGGAGGAGCTATGATTCTAACCACCATGGATGGTGACGACCTTCCTCACCCCGTCAATGCAGACATAGTGAAAAAATACTACGCATAATCAAGGACCCGCTAGGTTGACTGGCCTAGGCAAAAATAAGGGCTTCCCGGTGAACCAAAAGGGTTCGGGCAAAAGTAAGGGATGAAAATGAAAAAATCTATACACCCGGCAAGTCGAAAACCTGAAAAGGCGGCTTGGGCAAAAAAGGGTATCCCGGTGGACTGAAAACCCAAAAGGGCGGTCCAGGAAAAAATTAGGGATCAAGGCGTAATACTATGTCTCATTGGATCATCTTGCAACTAGACTTCGGTATCGACTATCAAGCTCGAACGACGCCGATCAATATGATCTACCTTCAACCAAGTAGCAAAGTGATGAGACGCTCGAAGATATAAAGGCAATAGCAGAGTTGGAACCCAATGGGATTGTTCACATAGCTGTTTTTCTTTCTTTTACACAAATTGTATAAAATCTGTTCTTTCGGCGATGTTCTCTTACTAGGATGTCAGCCTCTTGTACAAAAACGCCTATTACAGGCCAACTTCAAAACCAATACGATTCATTTTACAATAAATTTCAAAGTTGTTTTTCTTTTCCTATTTTGTTTTGCAAAAGCGTCCAATGTTTCATGTCTTGATATATGCATTTGAAAATAATGGCTGCTCATAAATATTTACATACGAAACAAAAGACGATTACTCATAATTCAAGGAACAGGGGCAAACAAGAAATGTACAAGCCTTACAGTTGCTCTACCCACCAGGTATAGGGATAGACCCAACTTGAGGAAATGACTAAAAGTGCATACACTCCCCGCAGAGTAAAAGAAATATAAAAACATCGGTGTTAATTCTCCCCAAGCAGAGTTTATATATTACCAGCAATAAAAGACTATCCCCAGTGGAGTTTATTTCTTCCACATACAGAAACTCAATCCACAACAAGGTTCATTATTGTCGGCAATAGTAATTCATCCTCAGCCGAGATTGTTTCTCCAAATCTTAAGATCTTCTAACAGAGTATCTCTTCCCTACAAAGTCTTTCCCTCGCCAGTTTATTCTCCAGCCGAGTTATTCTCCCACCAATTTATTCTCAAATCATCTTCGGTCGTTATCCCCAGTGAGAACGAAGAACTCAACTCTTTATATTCTTCAGCAGTAGTCTAGGATTTATTTTCCCCAGTTAGAGAACCCCATAAAAGCATTACCCATCCATACATCATGTCATGCATATACACATCATACAACACAATCTCATTTATTTCAAGAACATCATTGCTCAATACATTTCATACATCATGACATTACATACGACTAACCCTTTACCTTACAGGAAAAGATACAATCAAATTCTCACAAAGATCAAGCTATGAAGCCCGGGTCCGACCGGATAGTACCTTGATTTCTCCATCATATTGTGAAGCCCGAAGAACGACTGGATAACAATATCAAAATACCACGAAGCCTGGAATCGACCATATAGTGGTTTATCATTGAGCTATGAAGCCCTGATTCGACCGGATAATAGTTTAATCCCCAACAAGTTATTGTGAAGCCTGGATTACAACGAGATAGCAATACAAAGACACCATGAAGCCTGGATTCGACCAGATAGTGGTATATCATAAACACAAGCCGTGAAGCCCTAAAATCGACCGGATAACAGCTTAACAAGTTATTGTGAAGCCTGGATTACGACCAGATAGCAATATAAGACACCATGAAGCCTGGATTCGACCAGATAATGGTAGAAGACTTTGTGAAGCCTGGATTACGACCAGATAGCAGCCAAGAATACTACGAAGCCTGGAGTCGACCATATAGTAGTATATCTTTAATGCAAGTTATGAAGCCCAGGTTCAACCGGATAATATCTTGATTTCTCCAAACGCCATGAAGCCTGGATTCGACCAGATAATGGCATAATGCATCGTGAAGCCTGGATTACGACCAGATAGCGGTAAAAGACACTGAAGCCTGGGATTACAACCAGATAACAGTGAGGGACACTGTGAAGCTTGGATTTCGACCAAATAGCAGTCTACCTGGCCAATTACCATGAAGCCCAGAGTCGACCGGATATTAGTAGGCCTTAAAATCAAATGGAAGCCCAAATGCGACTAGATAATCACTTGATTTCTTCCGAAGCCTGGATTCGACCAGATAAGAAGTAAGGTATTGTGAAGCCTGTAATCGACCAGATAGCAGTACAGGACACCGTGAAGCCTGGATTCGACCAGATAATGGTATAAGACATCGTGAAGCCTGGATTACGACCAGATAATGGTAAAGGACATTGAGAAGCTTGGATTTCGACCAAATAGCAGTTTACCTGGACAATTACTAAGAAGCCCGGAGTCGACCAGATATTAGTGTGCCCTAAAGTCAAGTTGAAGCCTGGATGCGACCGGATAACAACTTAATTCCTTCTGAAGCCTGGATTACCACCGGATAAGAATTGAGAAATTGTAAAGCTTGGATTACGACCGGATAGCAAGTTTAATCTCATCTCCCCGTTAAGTCACTGTAAAGCCTGGAGCACGACTAGATAGCAGTCGATCCTATCACTATGAAGCCTGGATCACGACCAGATAGTAGTTCATTTTCACCTATTCGACCAAGAGACGATTCCCCAATAGAATAACGGACGACTGAAGCTCCTAAAATTCAATTTTTACCAAGACAGAGACCAGCATTACCCAACAAAGTCTTCCTCAACAACAGGTATACGGGCTCTCGCTAAGGAATATCTTAGGAGATCGACACTCATTCAGATGGCATCTTTAAGCCCATCTTCCGTCATCAACCTCCAAATGGCATCTATAAGCCCATTCCCGACATCACCAGACAAGTACCACTTCATGCGAGTGCAAATTCTTGGGCACTCTAGTGTTCAATCATCTTTAACCTTCAGATCACGAAAGGCAGACAAGTCAATCTACATCCTCAGGTTTAAGAAGATTGAACAGGGGAAGCTGTTGTACCCCAAAATTTTCCCTCCCATATTTCTCAGAACATTTTAAGTGAGGTCCTCAAATTGCTCAAGGAAGTCCAAGGGTTGACCAGTCAAACTCTCTCCTAAGGCAGTCTACCTCAAATTAGGGTTTCATGTTGCATAAAGATACTTGAGTCCAAGGGATCCCAAATGCTCACCATTTGTCCTAATATGTTCTCAAGATTATCCATGTCAAGTTTCAAGCCCTACAGAGAAAGTTTGCTCAGTCAATTGCTCAAAGGCCTGAAAATCGACTATGCTAGGTCAAAAGTCAACTGTGGCCCACATACAGTCAAACTTCAAGATTTTTGGTCAACATTCTCATTTTGAAGTATTTTTCATCATTTTATCAAGGGTTGATCATGATTCCTCAAGGATTTCTCACAATTCATCAAAACCCAAAAGTTGCTAAATTAGGGTTTTGTAGGAAAAGTCAACTCAACTTTGACCAAGCATAACTTTCTCATACTTTATTAGAAACGACCCATCCAAAGCTCATTTTGAAGAGCATGAAATGACCTACAATTAATCTTCAGCTCCCAAGTTCAAAATATGAACTCACAAGAAGTTATGAATTTGGACATTATAGGTCATTTTGAAAAGTCAACAAAAACACCTTTTTTGTCAAAGCTTCATACATGCACATGGAAGACTCAATTGAGATGAGACAAAAAAGGTTGCTTAGAGGACATCTCAAGCTTCCTAAAAAGTCCAATAACACCTTCATAGAGTCAAAATTGAAGAAGTGCCTCAAATTACAATTTTTATCAAATAGGCCCAACTTTTTGTGCTTGTCTTGAGTTTGTAACATGGTCCACGACCCATGATCCTTCCCACTTGCCTTTATTTTATTTTTTCCATTTATTTTGATTTTTTATTTCAATTAAATCAAATTAAATCAAAATTAAATCATGAAAACATCAAAATCATTTAAACCTTGAGATTTTGTGCATATTTCAGGTCCCTTATACAGCTATCAATAAAATCAAATCGTGCAAGGCATGTTTGTACACAAAAAGATTGGGTTTTGGATTATTTTGGAAAGATCTTCATGTGAATCAAGTCATGATAAAAGAACATAATTGAAAAAGATTGGATGCACATTTGCAAACCTAATTCAATCATTGATATATATTGAACAAATGCAGACCAAAAGAAAGGGGTTAGAGGCGTGTAGGGTGAAGAACAAACTTTCAAAAAATCAAGAAAAAGTGCTAATATGATTTCATAGTTCCAGGCTATCTCAAGCCTTCCCAGCTATCTCATTCGCTTCTTGGGTGTTCAAGGAGTCTATAACAATCACCAATAAGTGTTTTCGTGCCCAGAAACGCAATGTAAGTGCATCACGATACCCTTACCTTCTTGAAATCGAATCTCATGAATTTGGTATTTGTAGCATGAATTATTTATATATTCTGAATCCTTGAAGCATTTGCAAGCTAATGGTAACAGTTAATTGCATTTTTTCCAACCATACAGAGGTCCACCATTGTTAGGGTTTAGGTTTCATTTTTAGGGATTTTGATTGCAGGTAAAATTGGCCCTAATGGCGGAGACTATTGGGATCAGCGGGTCAAACCCAGTTGATCCATGGTCTTGAATTTTATTTATATTACTTGTATGCAGTTTCTGAAAGGCACAGGGTTATAGCTACAGTGTTATGCCTGTAGGTAAAGGTTTAGAGTTTTAAATGACAAATCCAGGGAAGAAGACGATGGTGTGTCACGACTTTATTGGCCGGTTTAAATTCTGGCGCATCTATTCTGGATAGAAGCCTATAGTTCTGATCTATTTGTTTGTTTCTGTTGTATTGATAAACTAACACCTAGCGCAGTTAGTAAGAAGAAGGAAGTCAGAAGTTCATGATTCTGGGTTTGATCCTAGGCGTGACCTTTTGGCATTTCTTTTCCCCTTTGTTTTCACCAAATCCAGCGCTTGCACTTTCTGAGGATCATCTTCTGGACACACGAATCAGGACCGAATCAAGCATCCTCTGGGCATTATCCTCTGGATCCATCAGTCCAAGCTAGATCCAGCGCACCCCATCTTCTGATGGCGATAATCTGCTGGATCCACCAGCCAGGAGCATGCCCAATATCATCATCCTCTGATCACCATCATCTTCTGGACCACCATCCTCTGATCACCACCATCTTTTGGATCATCATCCTCTGATTAGAGCCGCTGACACCAGGCCCTTTTTCTTTATCCTTCTTATATTTTCTTTTATTTGTTTATTTTTGTTTTAATCATTTTCTAACACAAAAACTAACTCTTTTTTTTTTATAAAAACTCATAAAATCAATTTTCATCAAAATTAGATTTAGGTTTATTTTAATTAACTTAATATTTAATTTTAGGGTAATTTTAATCTTTTTGTAAATAAATTAAAACCAATTAGAAAATTAGGTTTTATTTGATTTAATTTTTATTTTCTTTTCTTAAAAATAACAAAAATACAAAAATAGGTCAAAATTATTTATTTTTCTTAATTTAACTTAATTAGTAATTAGGTTTGTACATATTTAATTAAAACTTTATTTTCTTAAAATAATCAAAAACAGTTTTTCTTTTTAGGTTTATACGGGGTCAAAACCCTAATTTTTTCTCGTCCTCGTTTCATCGCGCGTGTTTATTTATTTTTACGATAATAATGTAACTGCTCATGTGATGTAATAGTTTAATTAGGATTTTTCTTTTATTTATCGTTTTACGGGTTTTTGGCTATGTAATTAATCCCCCTCCCCGAAGCCTTGTAATAGCTTAGTTTTATTTATCGCATTTTAATTTCTGCAAATATTAACTGTTAGATGTATGATAATAGGATTGCATGACAAGAATGTATGTTAATTTTAAAATGGTTAGCAAAATCTAAATGTACAAAGATAATAACTTGAAATCAAAACACTCGCACATGCGCACTCCTAGGGTATACTCTCACTTCGGTTGCCTTCGGTAAACGATCATTAAGTATAAGGTATTTTAGTGGTCGCCCTCTTGTCTAAAAAAAGATCAAAATTCCCGTTCGGAAATGTTGCCTCGGAAAGGTTGCCTCGGAAATGTTGCCTCGAATATGATCTTAAGACATTAGGGTTATTACTAAGACGTCCTAACATTGCTTTAGTGATCGTATGTCCCTTTCGAATAGACCCTTACAACTCCAACGATGGTGCTACCTACTCACTAATAGTGGGATAACGCTGTCTAAAAGAAACAAGAACAAAAACATTCTTTTTTCGAGTAGGTAGATGCTAGTAGGTACTTGCTCAAATCAAACTTTTTCACACCAAACACTTTTCAAACAAAGTTTTCAAAAACACTTCGCAACACTCTTGAAGATAGAAGAAAGGGTTAAAACAGAGTAAAACAAAAACTTTTCAAAACGCACAAACACAGAAGCAATTTTTAAAATGATGAGCAATTACCTAAGAGCCCTTAGAAAACTACGAATGGAAAGGGTGCTAACACCTTCCCTTTCTATAATCTACCCCCGTACTCAAAATCTCAAAAAAGGAATTTTTCTGTGCTTTTTTCCTTTCCAGTTGGATAAAATAAAAATTCGGTGGCGACTCTTGCTTACCGCGACATTTTGCGAACACAAACGCAAAACGCAAACCAACATTTTCCAAAAACAGTCCAGTTCTGCCACCGTATCACACTTCCGTACCCGTAATCATCTCTGCAAGTGCTCCTATTGACGAAGACGATACAACCCCTGTTGCCATTCCTACCAATACTTCTGCTGCTGAAACTCGAGGAAAAAGTATTCAAGTGGAGCCTGTCCGGACGAAGGCTCAATCACTGACTATCCCCGAGACATCCAAGAAAGAAATGAAGGAGATCCTAAAAATTATAAAGAGGAGCGACTACGACATAGTTGAACAGTTGGGGAAAACTCCCTCCAAAATCTCCATGCTGGCATTACTACTGTGTTCCGAGGCACATGCGAAAGCCTTGGTGAAGTTCCTATAGACAGCCCATGTGCCTCTAGAGACATCTGCTGATCAATTTCAAGACTGCGTGGCTAGCTTGACAGCGGATAACAACCTAGGGTTCTCAGATGCTGATCTGACACCAAGGGGAAGAAAGCACAACGAGGCATTGCATGTCTCTGTGGGATGTAGGGGCACCACTTTGGCCCATGTCTTAGTGGACACTGGCTTATCTTTGAATGTCTTACCGAAAAAAGCTCTTGACAGACTGGACTGCGAAGGACTAACGTTAAAGCCAAGTAATATAGTAGTAAGGGCATTTGATGGCTCGAAGAGGATGGTACACGGGGAGGTGGATATCTCCATAAAGGTTGGGACTCAAACTTTCAATTCAACCTTTTATGTAATAGACATCCGCCCTTCGTACTCTTTCCTGCTAGGACGACCATGGATCCATAATGCTGGCGCTGTCACCTCTACATTGCACCAGATGATGAAGTATCCGGTTCAAGGAAAGATTATCATTGTCCACGGAGAGGAAGAATACATGATTAGCCATCTCAATTCCTTCAGGTATGTGGAATTGGACGGCGAGTTCATTGAAACTCCTTTTCAACACTTTGAAGAGGTCCCCCAAGAGGTAGCAGTGACCAAGACTGTGTCATAGGTTCCCAAGACTACAAGGCTTCCACTCCGGATGTCATCTCTGAAGGACACCAAAGAAGTAGTAGAAGAAGGTGGATGCACCATCTGGGGGCAACTTTCGGATATCCTGTATAAGTCTGACAAGTTTGGCTTAGGTTTCAATTCAAATGCTCAAAAGGCTGTACACTGTGCCTGTGCTGGAGGGCCACCCTTGATGATTAGCAACCGAGAGGTCAACGCGGTAGAAGATGGTGAAGAGGATTGCAACTTGGAGGATTGGATCTTTCCGACTATCAATGGAGGACTCCGCAATTATGAGACTAGAGACTTCGTCCCAATAACTTTCATCCCTCAGTAATTTATCTTTACATTTTGTTGGATCTGTAATATTCAAAGACAATTCGACCTCTTAAAACCTTGTGTCTTTCCCGACGCACAATGGTCCATTTGTAAGGGTTATTATTTCATCTTCATATGACATTCAATGAATCATGGACGTTTTTCGCATACAAACTTTTGTGCTCATTGTTTTTCTCTTACATTTTATTTTTAAGGATGGCTATACCCTTCCACACACCCACACTCACAAATGCAGGTATCCATCCATTCTGGATCCCATGGGTAACGATACTGCTATGGCCTTTTGTGACTCTGAGGGTCTAATCTACCAAGCCAAAGATGAAGGTGAAGAAGATTGTGAAGTACCAGGGGAAATTGCCAGACTACTACAACAAGAGGAAAGAACCATTCAGCCTCACGAGGAACCTGTGGATACAATCAATCTGGGTACTGAGGATGATAAAAAAGAGGTCAAGGTGGGTGCCAATCTGGAACCCAGTGTCAAGGAGCGTCTGATTCAGCTGTTGCATGATTATGTTGAAATCTTTTCCTGGTCATATGAAGACATGTCAGGACTTGATACGGACATCGTGGTACATCATCTGCCTACAAGAGAAGATTGTCCGCCGGTAAAACAAAAAGTCCGCCGCATGAGACCTGATATGTCAGAAAAGATCAAAGCGGAGGTCATGAAGCAATTCAATGCTGGATTCTTGGCTGTCACTTCCTACCCTCAATGGGTTTCCAACATTGTTCCCGTGCCTAAAAAAGACGGCAAAGTACGAATGTATGTGGATTACAAGGATTTGAATAGGGCGAGCCCTAAAGATGATTTTCCACTCCCCCACATTGATATCCTGGTTTACAATACGACACAACACAAAGTGTTTTCATTCATGGATGGATTCTCAGGTTATAACCAAATCAAAATGGCACCTGAGGACATGGAGAAAACAACATTTGTAACACAGTGGGGCACATTCTGCTACAAGGTGATGCCATTCGGATTGAAGAATTCTGGGGAAACTTATCAATGTGCCATGCTAGCTTTATTTCACGACATGATACATCATGAAATAGAGGTCTACATAGACGATATGATATCCAGATCGCAAACATAAGAAGAGCATCTTGATCACTTACAAAAGCTGTTTGGGAGACTGAAGAAGTACAAACTGAGGTTGAATCCAAACAAGTGCACATTCGGAGTACGGTCCGGTAAACTCTTAGGTTTTGTCGTCAGGAACAAAGGTATTGAAGTCGATCCTGCCAAAGTTAAAGCAATACAAGAGATGCCTGCTCCTCGTACTGAGAAGGAAGTCAGAGGGTTCTTGGGACGATTGAACTATATTGCCAGATTCATTTCTCACCTAACAGCTACTTGTGAGCCAATCTTCAAGCTATTAAAGAAAGATCAAGTAGTCAAATGGAATGATGAATGCCAAGTTTCTTTTGACAAAATCAAAGAATACTTACAAGAGCCTCCTGTGTTGATTACACCAGTCGAGGGAAGACCATTGATCATGTACCTAACCGTTTTAGAAAACTCAATGGTGTATGCATTAGGGCAGCATGACGAGTCTGGCTGAAAAGAGCACGCTATTTATTACCTGAGCAAAAAGTTTACCGACTGTGAAACCAGATATTCACTGCTCGAGAAAACTAGCTGCGCTCTGGCATGGGCTGCTCGCCGGCTAAGAAAGTATATGCTGACTCATACTACCTTGTTGATATCTAAGATGGATCCGATAAAATACATCTTCGAGAAGCCTTCTCTTTCTGGGAGAATAGTGAGATGGCAGATGATCCTAACCGAGTACGAGTGTGATCGGTGGGAATGAGAACTGACTGTTTTTTTGGAATGCTGGTTTGCGTTTTGCGTTTGTTTTTGCAAAATGTCGCGGTAAGCAAGAGTCGCCACCGTCTTTTATTTTATCCAACAAGGAAAGGAAAAAAGCACAAAAAAATTCCTTTTTCGAGATGTTTTTCGGGTTCGGGAGGTAGATTATAGAAAGGGAAGGTGTTAGCACCCTTTCTATCCGTGGTTATCCACGGGCTCTTAGGTACTTGCTCATTGTGTTTTCAAAAGTTTGCTTTTCTTTGTGTTTGTGGGTTTGAAAGAAGTTTTTGTTTGAAAGGGGTGTAAGTGCGACAAGTTTTATTTTGTTTTAAAAGGAGCAAGTACTTAAGAACCATCTACCTACTCGAAAAAGGAATTAATATGTACAAATGTCCTTTAGACAATGCTATCCCACTATGAATGAGTAGGTAGCACTGTCGTTGGAGTTTAAGGGTCAATTCGATTAAGGGACGTGTGGTCACTAAAGCAATGTTAGGACGACTTAGCGGTAACTCTAATGTCTTAGATCATTTTATCTGAGGCAACTGTTTCGAGGCAACTATGATCTTTGGACAAGAGGGCGACCTCTAAAACTTCCTATACTCAATGACCACGTTTCGAGGCAACCAAGTGAGGTGTACCCTAAGAGTGCGCATGTGCGAGTGTGTTATTTCGGTTAATTTTATCTGTACATGTCATGGGTGAGCTATGTTGATTTTAAGTTCATACATTGAATCTTGTCATGCATTCCCTATTATCAAACATCTAACAGTGTATAGTTGTGGAATTTAAATTGCGGAAAATTAAATCTAAACTATTACAAGGCGTCGAGTATTTACATCGCCAAAAATAAACCCTTTAATTTAAATTGCGGAAAGTAAAATAAAACGATAAATAATTAAAGTCCTAATTAAAAGTTATTACATACCGGAAGCAATTACAATATTGGAAATATGGATCGCGTGCGAGAAAATTAAATCGGCGCATTTTTTAGGGTTTTGACCCTTTTTTTTAAAGAAAAGATTTTTGTTGTTTTTTTTGAATTTTAAGAAATTAAATCTAAGTTACTAATTAAATTAATTAATTAATGAAAATATTTTTGATTTTTTTTATATTTTAGGAAATAAGATAAAATGATTAAAAGTTAGTAAAACCTAATATTCTAAATTGATTTTTTAATTTATTGCAAAAATATTAAATGTTTAAACCTATTTAAGACTAAGTTAATTAATTAATATTTATATACAAAAAATAACGTCAAATTTAATTTTAATAAATAAAAATAATATTTTTTGTGTTTTCTGATTTTATGAAAAAAATAAATTATTTGGTTAGTAATTAAAAATAACAAAACAAATAACAATAAATAAAATAAGAAAATAATGAAAGAAATAAAAAAGAAGCAAACTCAGGGGGGTTTGGGCCAAAATCTGGGTGTTTGAATGGCAATTGCCTGGCCCATTTACGCTGGCCTGCTTTGACTTTTCCAGTTCCCTATGCGCTTGTTGACTAGAGTTCATGGTAGGCACTCAATCTTGGCCATTGGACTTGATCTGAAGCCATCTGGCGCCTGGTGGGATGAGGAGTATGGTGGACCAACACTTTGGAGATCACATGCAATTCCCTGAAGAAAAAATACACAAATGTTTTGGGGGACCTGGGATTCGAACCCAGGTCCCAAAGGACTTTGTAACAGCACGCTTGCCAACCCAACCATCATGCTTTATTGATATAGCATTGGAAATCAAATAATATATAAAAAAAACAAATAAATGCCAGAATAAAAAATAAAAAGGCGCGATATTTTGAAGAAGCCAATTGGGAGAGGACGCGTGGTCGTCTTCTTCAACAAAGCCTGGTTTATTTCCTGCGGATTTGAATCTATAGCAAAATCCCTAGCTGCCTTCTAAAATCATCTGTAGGCCATGGAAACGAGTTTTAAGAACATCATCATACTCGTCTCCTTCCACTGATTCCATTTATGCCCATGATTTGTTCTAATTTTCCCTGAAATCAAAATGCCTAAAAAACAAGAACCAAAACCCTAGCTTCGGGCATTGTTGTACAGGCTATAAAAATGCAATTAAATTATGCCAACAGCTTCATAATGCAACGAAAAGCATGAATATACAAATATTTAGGCAAAAAGATGCAAGAATCCAAGGTTGTGAATTCGTGCACAGGGCTATGTTCTTGAGTACTTACAGCGTGATTTAGGAGGTCTCAAGGCTTGGTTTTGATCGCTTTGGCTTCAGTGAACGTCAGGCAAGGAAGTTACGTTGGGATTTTGCCTTGAATTAAGCTCTAAGTATGATTTCAGTTTCCACTTTTTCCAAGCTTTTTTCAATTTTGGTTTGTCCGTTACTGCAACTCTTAGGCCGTGTTCTTGATTCCTTTGGCTTGTATGAGTAATAAGGAATGCATTAGGTTAAATCTTTGGGCTTGAATCCATGTGCATTGAAGATTTGAGATTTGATTTGATCACCATTAACAAAGCTTCCAAAATTATGCCAAATCCAAGATTTTGTTCACAATAAGGCTTGATATGAATTTGATTGGGTGTATCATGTTAATTGAAAGCTGTAATGATAAAAAAAGATCTTATTCCATCAATTTTTGGATTTTATTTGAATTAATATTGATTTAAAATGAATTAATTCAATAAAAATTAAATAAAATAAAAAAATAAATGAATGGACATGAAACTGAAGATGGGACATGTTTGTGGTGTGACAAGATCAAATCAAGTGGAAAAAAGTGGGCCCTTTTGTCAAAAATTGGAGTTTTGAGGATAGTTGACTTTTGGCAATTTTGGAAAAATGCCCAACTTCAACAATGCATAACTTCTTCAATTTTGAACTTTTGGAGGTTTTCTTGGACTTTTTAGAAACTTTGAGATGTCCTCTAACCAACCCTTTTGGTCTCATCACATTTTGATATTCCATTCTCAAGTTATAAGCTTTGGCAAAAAAGGTGTTTTTGTTGACTTTCAAAAATGACCTATAATGTCCAAATTTGTAACTTTTTGTGAGAGCATTTATTGATCATGGGGTGTGAATATGGATTTTAGGAAATTGCATCCTCTTCCAAATGAGCTTTGGATGGGTCATTTATCATAAAGTATGAGAAAGTTATGCTTGGTCAAAGTTGAGTTGACTTTTCCTACAAAACCCTAATTTAGCAACTTTTGAATCTTGATGAATCTTGAGCAATCCTTGATGAATCATGATCAAACCTTGATCAAATGATGAATTATCCTTAAAAATGATAATTTTGACAAAAAATCTTGAGGTTTGACTATTTGTAGGTCACAATTGACTTTTGCCCTACCACGATCGATTCTTGGGCTTCTTGAGCAATTGACTGGCCAAACTTCCTCTGCAAGGCTTGAAATTTGACATGGATGATCTTAAGAACATATTAGGACATTGGGGAGCACTTGAGGTCATTTGGATGTAAGGACCTTGATGCAACACAAAACCCTAATTTTGAATTGACTGCCTTAGGAGGTGATTTGATTGTCCAACTCTTGAGCAATTTGAGCCACTTGGAGATTATTCTTGACATGTCTTGAGAAATATGGGAGAGAAAATTTTGGGGTACAACAACGACATACTGTATACTACCCAGAAAACCATAAAGGGCAGTGTGCTAGCTGATCACCTTGCTCACCAAGCTGTAGAAGATTATCATTCCATGAAGTTTGAATTCCCGGATGAAGACATCATGACATTAGACAACTGTGAAGAAATTAGGGCATATGTGTTTACCTTGGGTTTTGGTAAACAACCGCTGATCCTCCAAATGGTTACTTATTTGGTTACTCGCAGGATCGATCAGATTGATCCTATGGACATAGGTTGATTTTGAAGTTTGATTAATGTGGATAAGGCTTTAAGTAAAATGTTTTAAGTAAATTGCATAAAGGAAAGGCTTGGTAAAATAAACAAGGCTTTAAAGTAAAGGTTCGACAGGAATTTAAAGGGAAAAAGCATGTAAAATACTGGAAAAGTAAATGACTTTTAATTGATAAAATTGGTGTTTCACACATACATTTCTCAACAATTCTTTCGCTCACACTGGGTACTTGAATCTAAATGAGTGACTATGTATATGATTGTGAACACACGCGAGAAACTACATGTCTACTCCTATTTATACTAAAACATTCCAAGTAACCGTCGGGCAGTTACGCTGCTTCGAGATCAAGCCACTTGGCACGTTCTCCATGCTCGACGCTCCAGATCCTTGTACGTTTGCACGTAGTAACTGCTGGAAACCGTTTTCCCTCCAAAGCTTTGAATTTCAAACTGCTCCACTCTGGACCATCGAACACTTTCATCAGGAAGCGTCTTCGACGAAAACTCCTTCGACGTCGAAGGCACTCAGCCTTCTTCCTTGGAAGAAATCTTCTAAGTATTTTGCCATCTTTCGACGGGCACTTCGACAGGCTTAGCCAGTCGAAAGCATTTTTCAGCTTTTAATGGCTGCCATCAATCAAAACAAAGGTGTCGAATTTAGGAGCCAACAAATTGCCCCCCAAGAATGCCTTATTTCGACTCTGAAAGAAAAAGGCATTCTTTGAAAACGCCATTCGACACCTGTTTTTTCCATGCTTAGTCACAAGTTAACTTGTGCACTTTTTTGTTGCTTTTTACCAACTATTGGCAATCCCAAGAAACCATCATTGATTTGATCCTAGGACGTCACTTTCAGTACGGCGTGCAGTACCAAACATCACTTCAAAATTTGTCATTATGACAAATCCCAAAAACGAGGACACACGCTGCGTCTCTCTGTTTCTGCAGAAACGGCCAAAACAACAGGATGCTGCCACGCGTCCCACTAATTCCTGCAGCATTAAATGACATTTAATGTCCTCGTTATTGGGAATTTCTCCCACTACTATAAATAGTAGTGAATATCCCATTGTGGGACTTTTCACGCACACTAGCCCTCAAACTCCCTTGCTTTCATACAAACTTGCTCTCTTTGCAGAAAAACTCTTCCTTTTCCACTTCATCTTCATCCTCAACAATGGCCTCTGCTTCTACTGCCCCCAAGACTAGCGCACCAACTGAACAACTTGCTAAGCCCAAGGTCTTTGTTACTGCTCCGGTAGTGAACTCTACAGGGAAACGAAGGGTCCCTGAACCTTCTGACATCTCCGTTCGCGATGCTTACTCGCGTCACTTGATGATTCCGGTTGGATACTCCAACCAAATCTTCGCAATGTCTGGACCCATGAACCCAAGCATCTCTGAAGCTCTGAAGATCAAGAGCTATTTCCCCATCGTCGAGAAACTCAAGCCAGTAGCATGCGCCAAGAAGGACGCAGAAGACAACGAAGACCCTACACACGAGAAGATCGACCTTCGTTTCTTCAACAAAAGTGTTAGAGTCTTCAGGTCTTGCCCTAATCTGACCTCTGACTATGTTGCTTGGCTAACAAAGTTGGAGAAACATCAAACTCCAGTCTGGAAGGAAATGGGAATCTTTGACCTAGTAATGCTGTCGAAGACAGGCTTAAACTACTCCCCAGAGATGCTTATAGCTTCGCTGTTGTTTTGGGATAACTCTCACTTCACCTTTCACCTTCCATGTGGGATGTTAACTCCCACACTCTTCGACGTAGCGGCCATTACTGGCCTTCGACCAACCGGAGATTATTTCGACCCGGAGGAGATGTCGGAGGACCAAATTGGCTTCTCTGAGACTAAGCCAACATACACTACCTTTATCAACCATTATCACGACAGGTCGACGGATACAGTGTCGGATGTCGAACACATAGCGTTTCTAGCCTTATGGCTAACTCGCTTTGTGTTTTGCTCGAAGTCTCTACAAGTGACCAAAAAGATGGTCACTCTTGCCACCCAACTGCATCACCGCCAGAACATCTGTTTGGCAGAACTAATTCTGGCCAGTCTTTATGACTCAATCAGCAATGGGGTTACTCTCTTGAAACATGTCGAAGATAGGAACAGTCTGCTACTCGCTGGGCCTTTCTGGCTACTTCAACTGTGGCTCAACGCCACTTTCGAATCCTTCTTACCCAAGAAGAATCAGATAAATGAACAAGCCCCAGCAATAGCTAATAGACGTATCGAAGGAATTAGGCTGGCTCTACTGACACCTGTGGAAGATGGGCTAGAGTTCCAACAAACCTTCACTAACTTCGTTCTGATGTTCGCTCGAAGGAAGGAATTTGTTTCAACTATGGCTCCATTTGCTCAACGGAAGGTGGGGCCAGCATGGTTTACAAGGCCACATCCAAAGGAGTCGAGTGGTCCCAACGTCGATGAGCACACTGTACTTTGGGAGGCGTTCCTGACACCCAGGATCATGCCTCTTCGATTTAAGAGTTCTAAGACTCATTTGAGTCTGCTTGCCTATCAACCCAATCTGGTATCTCGCCAGTTTGGTATCATCCAAACCCTGCCTTCTCCCATTTTCCAAAGAGAGAAGTCAATGTTGTACTTCTGCAACGATTATACAGAAGAAGCTGCTACCAAGCATATCGGAAGATATGCTGGTCGAACAATCCTCTCGCTGTTCAACTACCAGCTTAACTTCCTTTGCTCACCATCTTTTGAAGAGTGGTGGAGAAGCTATTATGCTGAGTACTTCTTCGACGAGAAGGACTTCATAGCAGAGTTGCAGAAGTCTTTTGTCCTTGTGTTGGACAAAGTAAAGAAATGTAAGTTCATGCTCTCACATTTACTTTTTATCTTTCTCTTCGACCGTTAGCCTGTTAACTTTCCTTTTCGCTTTCAGTTGTTCGAAAGCCCCTAGCCAAGAAGGCTACAGAAGGCCCACAAGGAAAAGTCCCTTCGACAAAACCTCCACCGCCGGCGAAGACTATAGCGCCGGCGAAGACAACGGGCAACCAACAGGGGGAAGGCTCTTCGAGGAGGCCTCCTGCATCGGTAACCAGATTTTCTTCATTTTCATTCTGGCTTTCGATTATTTATTTTCAACGTAATTATTCAATCGAATTCCTATTGGTTTTCAGGCCCCTTCGCCCAAGAAAAGGGCAGCATTGGTGATCGAATCGGGGAGTGATGACGAAAGTGATTCCCCTCCTTCTCCCTTAAAGAGGCGAAAGTTAACGAAGGACGCTTCTGTTCCTACTCCAGCTCCTGAAGGTCGAACCGTCAGAATAAAGGTCGCTGTGAGGAAGCCTAGGCCACCTGCAGTGGTCATCGAAGAACCAACTGAGGAGGAACTGAACGCTCTTGTTACCAAGCCTGTCGAAAGTGACAATTCCAGCCCTGGGGCTGAAGTTAATCCACAGGTAATCTATTGGACCTTTCTCATAACTTAGGCATAGATACCAGTATTTGATTTTGTCTCTTTCGACATCTGAAGATTTGTCTTCTTTCTCTTTTTCAGGACACTACTGAAAGTTCCCCACCAAGGACTTCAGAAACTCTAGAATCTGCTGACCTTAGCAGGCCTCGGGAAAAAGATTTGGGCAATGACGAAGCCCACACTGAGAACGAGGCCAATGCTGAAACAATGGAGAAGACAACTGAAGAACCTATGGCGGAGGAAACACAGCCAGAAACGGTTCCTGTGGTGGTCTTGTCATCAGAAGAGAATCCTGAAGGAAGAGACCAAGGCAATGGCGAAGAGAATCAAGATGCTGTTGACGAAGAGCATCAAGGTGGTACTGGCGAAGACACCCAGGGTGACGCTAGCGAAGAGCCACAAAATGATGCTGGCGAAGGACCCCAAGGTGATGTTAACGAAGAACCACAAGTCGACGCTAGTACCGCCTCAGTCCAAGTCGAAGAGCAACCAAACGAGACACTCAGCATTCAACAGCCTCCAGTCCAAGATAATACTATGGCAAGGGTCACCTCCTCAAAGCACAGGTCGAAAGAGGACTTGGAAATCTTGAAACAAACTGACCCTGTCAGCTACCTTAATGCAATCGTCGAGAGTAAGAGTTCTTCTGACACTAGTCAGGAAATTCCTACTCTGTCGGGGAAATCTACTGAGACTTCTCCTCTTGATGATGCGTTGGCGAAGGTTAAGGCCCAGTTCTTCAAGAGGGATTTAATGAAGGCTTTAGAGGGGGACCCCACTGCTCCATCATGCTTAAAAGAGGTTTTGAATGCTGTTGACTTCGAAGCTGTAGCCCCAGAAATCTCAGACTTAATCATGGAATTACATTCTATGATTGATCAAGTCTCAGCGGATTACCGGCGCCAACGAACTTTTAACAGTCAGCTCGAAGTGCTGCATGGCAAAAGCTCATCTGCGTGGACAGCTGTCTCAGATTCGACTTCTCGAATTGCCGAGTTGTCGAAACAGAAAGCGTCTGCACAGGAAAGGTTCGATGCTATTGAGCGAGAGAATGTCTCCTTCCGAGCACAAATTGCAGAGATAGAGGCGAAGATAAACGCCAACACTGTGCTCCAAGAGGAAATTCTTTCGACCATCCCAGACACTGAGAGCCAGACTGAGATCAAGCAAGGCCTGGAATTCGCTGAGAGGGCTCAAAGCCTCGACGCCCAAATTGCCAAACTGGTGCAAGAAAAATCTTGGTGCAAAAAGAGGTTGGAGCTGCAGCATGCCAAGTATCTTCGACTCAAGAATTCTCTTTCCTTTTGATTGATTCTCTTTTGTAACCATCTTCTGTAATCACTTTCGACAACAATTGCCATTTTGGCTGAAATTAATAAAAATTTCCATTTTGGCATTTTTATGGTTAATTTAGCTTGTTCTTTTATTATTTTATTTTTATCTCTTGAAGTATAGGCTTATATTTTTTCAAATATTTACCATTTACTCTCAAGAGCCTTTTATCACCACTTATCTCTTCGACTTCATAGGCTCCACCAGAAAAAGTTTGGATAACTCTGAAGGGTCCTTCCCATTTGGGTGACCATTTCCCCATGCTTCGATCCCGTCGATCCATGGGAAGAATTACCTTCCAAACTAAATCTTCAGGCAAAAATACCTTAGGTTTTACCTTTCTATTATAAGAGTCTTCTACTCTTTTCTTCTGAAGCCTGAGTAAGTCGAGAGCGTGTAATCTCTCTTCGTCTAAATCCACCAATTCATCCAACATCATATTCCAATAAACCTCAGAAGGAATATCATAATGTCTCTGAACTCTTGCAGATTGAAGACAAATTTCAGCTGGCAATACTGCATCATGGCCAAAAGTTAGCCTATATGGTGTTGTACCAGTGGCTTCTTTTGGGGACGTTCGACAAGCCCATAAAATCTGGTCTAACGTCTTATGCCAATTCTTTGGTTTCTTCCCAACATGTTTCTTTATCAAGCCAATCACCACTTTGTTAGCTGCTTCGACTTGACCATTCGCCTGTGCATAGTAAGGCGTGGATGTTAGGAGTTTGAAACCTGTTTCCTGAGTAAATTCCTGCATCTTTCGACCAGTGAAAACTGAACCTTGATCAGTTGTTATTGTCTCAGGGATTCCATACCTAAATATAATGTTCTTTTGAATGAATTCAATGACATTTTCTTGGTCTACATTGACTAAAGGGACAGCTTCGATCCACTTAGTAAAATAATCAATGCCTACCAATATGTATTTCTGACTCTTTGATGATGCTGGTCGAATCTCTCCAATAAGATCCAACGCCCATCCTCGAAAGGGCCAAGGCTTCACTATCGAGTGAAGTTCGCTTGCTGGTACATGTTGGATGCCTGTATGAACTTGACACTCTTGGCAACCTTTGGCGAACTCAACACAATCTTTCAGCATAGTGGGCCAATATAGTCCTTGTCGAAACAACAACCATTTCATCTTATGGCCTGCTTGGTGAGCCCCACATGCCCCAGCATGCGTAGTCGAAAGGGCTATGTATGCTTCAGTTTCACTTAAACATTTCAGCAACACCCCTTCAGGCGTCTTCTTGAATAACTCATTACCCATGAGTACAAAACTCAACGCCCTGTATTTTGTTTTTCGTTCTGTCGGAGCTCCTGGATTTTGAAGATAGTCCACAATGGGTTTCCTCCAATCCTGGTCTGACAAATTATCAATGAACGAAATCTCGAAGAATGAGTGATCAGCATAACCTAGCCTTGTCGATTCCAAGTCTGATGGTGATAGACAAGTTGCTTTTATCTTCTCTCGAACTTCGATTGCTCTTTGTAATCTCGTTTTTGAAATCTTATACCCTGATGCAATTTGTGCCAAGTCATTGGCTATTTGATTTTCGACTCTAGGTATGTGTCGAATATTGACACTTTCAAATTGTTTCAATAAACGATTTGCTATCACAAAGTACATAATGAGATTCTCTCTTATGCATTTATACTCCTTTGTGACTTGTTTGATGACTAACTCTGAGTCTCCCATTATTTCGACTCGAGTTGCCCCCAATTCCAACAATATTTCAAGGCCAGTAATTAGAGCTTCATACTCAGCCTCATTGTTCGAACAAGAACCTTCGATTTGGTACTTGAATGTTGTTGGAATTTTATCTGGAGAAATAATCAAGACTCCTACTCCTGTTCCATTTTTATGGCTGGAACCATCGAAGTAGAATTTCCAAGGTTCTATCTCCACATAATTAATATCCTCGACTTGAATTGAGTGGTCGACTATGAAGTCTGCAACCACTTGTCCTTTTACTGCCTTAAGAGGCATAAAGGTCAAGGAGTATTCAGTTAATGCTAATGCCCACTTGCCAATTCGACTATGCAAGATAGGTTTCGACAACATATATTTGAAAACATCAAAATGAGACGAAACATAAACATCAACTGGTTTTATATATTGCTTGAGTTTTGTACAAGAGAAATACAGACATAGACACAATTTTTCAACTTCGCTATATCTAGTTTCTGCATCATTCAAAACTCGACTGAGATAATAAATGGGTCTTTCGACTCCATTCTCATCCTCTTGGGCTAACATACTTCCCAGAGTTTTATCAGATGCAGCTATGTACAATCTCATACTCCTATTGCTACAAGGAGGCACCAAAATAGGTGGCTTAGTGAGGTACCCTTTGATTTTGTCGAAGGCTTCTTGTTGCTCCTGCCCCCATTCGAACCCCTCTTTATTCAGTCGAAGTAAGGGTGAAAAGGCCTGAGCTTTCCCACTTAGGTTAGATATAAACCTTCTCAAGAAATTTATCTTGCCTAAGAGGGATTGCAATTCCTTCTTATTCGATGGCGCTTTCGCTTCCAAAATTGCCTTCGTCTTGTTCTGATTTATTTCGATTCCTTTCTTGTGGACAACGAAACCCAAGAAATCTCCAGCTTTCACACAGAACGCACACTTCAAAGGGTTCATCTTCAGACCATGTTCTCTCATTCTTTCGAATGATTGTCGAAGGTGGTCAATGTGACTCTTCCTGGAAACAGATTTTATAACAATATCATCAATATAAACTTGCATAAAAGTGTTAATAAAATCATGGAAGATAGTATTCATTGCTCGCTGGTACGTTGCCCCAGCGTTCTTTAGGCCAAAAGGCATCACTACCCATTCGTAAGTGCCTAAGGCCCCAGGGCATCGAAAGGCTGTTTTCGACACATCCTCTTCAGCAATGAATATTTGATTATATCCTGAATAACCATCGAGCATACTCAGGTATTCGTAGCCAGCGGCAGAATCGACTAGCATCTCCGCCACAGGCATAGGATATTCATCTTTGGGGGTGGCAGCATTCAAATCTCTGAAATCTATGCACACCCTTAATGTGCCATTTTTCTTAATTACTGGCACAATATTTGCAATCCATTCGACATACCTTGTAACACGGATGAATTTGCATTTCAGAAGTCTTTCGACCTCCGTCTTGATCTTCGACAGTATTTCTGGAGCGAAGCGTCTTGGATTTTGCTTGATTGGCTTCTTTCCAGGTTTGATTGGCAACTGAAGTTCTACCAATCCTCTGTCGAGACCAGGCATTTCGTCATAATCCCATGCAAAACAGTCTTTAAACTCTTTCAGCAATTGGATTACTTCCAACCTAAGTTCTGGATCAATTTTGGCGCTGATGTAGGTTGGCCTATTCTCTGATCCTTCGCCCAAGTTGATTTCTTCTAAAGGGTCTTGTGCTAACATCTTAATGTTGTTCGCCAAGGGATCCTTTTCGAAGCCCAAAGGCTCATCGTCATAGATGGCGTCGAGCCTCTGTTCCTGCATTTCATCTGGCATGATATCAGGAGGTCTTGGATTGAAATCCTTTCCTGAGCCAACAGCAGATAATTGTTGATCATTGGCCTGTGTGGCCATGTACTTTACTTCGGCCTCGAGAGCCGTTATCATCTTGGTTTCGGCCACATAAGCCGAAATTCGCTTCAGAGATTGTGACTCAGTCATTATCACTGAATTCACTTCCCCAACCAGTTGGTTGGATATCAGTTAGCCCACTGAAGTCTATGTGGGACAAGTCTTCTCTGTCCCATTGGAAACCATGCTCAGGATGCAGGTATAAGGAACAAAAGGTGTTTGGC
Organism: Vicia faba; assembly: GCA_948472305.1. Lineage (NCBI taxonomy): Eukaryota > Viridiplantae > Streptophyta > Magnoliopsida > Fabales > Fabaceae > Vicia > Vicia faba. Next base: position 668,750,232 of record OX451737.1, read on the forward strand.
GCTGGCGCCATGTCGAAATCAGGAGTTGGACATGGCCCTATGTGAGCCAAGTTTTTGTCGAAATCTGTTACGCCCAAGTGATTCACTTCGCCAAGGTAGTAACTCTGATCCGCCTCTATGTTTTCGACCATCCCATCTGGACGCCATAGAAGCAGCCTTTGATGCATCGATGAAGGCACAGCACCTACACCATGAATCCACTCACGGCCTAACAAAAGGTTGTAGTTAGGTTTGGCCGATATGACCATGAACATTGTTGGTCGAAGGATCGACCCAACTTTTATGTCTAATTGGATCACTCCCATGGTGGTCCCAATGCCTCCCTCATAGTTGGACAGGACCATATTGTGAGGTTTGATTTCTTCATCCCTTTTGCCAATCTTCCTTAGCATAGAATGAGGGATAATATTGATAGTGGCCCCACAGTCGACCAATATTTTGTTCACAGTGGTCTCTTCGAGCTTAGCCCTTATGAACAAAGGTTTGAGGTGATTCTTCATCGCCTCTGTGGGTGGCTCGAAGAAGCCATTTTGTTCCTCTGTAGTGCCATTGTCCATGACAAAATAGCACACTGGCCTGTGTTTGGCCATTTCTTGTTCCACCTCCCAGTCACTGGCTTCGACTTCTACTTGTCGATTGAATTCCCTGGGCAGTACTGAAACAATGTTCACCATTATATCCAAAGTATCGTCGGACTCAGCATCATCTTCGTCTTCGACTTCACTTTGATTAGGCCAAACTAGCCTGTTGGTAACTGGTTCTCTCTCAAGAGGCTTTCTTTGTTTCCTTTGAGGCACATTCGAACTAGTTTCCGCCTTAGGTTCGTTGGCAGCCTCCCTTTCAGCTTTTCGCCTTCTTTGATATCTCCTCCATTGGGATCTCGACATAGGATTTTTTCCCTTGTAGTTGCTGGACACTTGAGCAACCTTGGGTGCAGCAACTTGAGGATCTTTCTTCTGAATTAAAGAGGAACCTCTTGGCACTTCGAAAGAATGCCATTTCTCTTCGCTTGGCCTTTTCCGGCCAGATGTTTTGTACCAAGTGTCTACTGGTACATTTGTTGGAGGCCTAAAAGTCAATGGCCTCTTGTCTTGATTAGAACCCCTCCTGGGATCATGTCGAAGGTCAGCACTCTCCCTTCTCTTGTTCGCTGCTCTCACGCCTTGTATGTGCTCAGCAGCTTTTTTATCAAAGATAGAACTGCATCTTGGACACAGCATCACCTCTGATTTCTTCTTCTGGCATCTTTGTAAAAAATCTGCCAAGTTTTCGTTTTCCCTAGGGAAAGCCGTTTTATTTGCCTGCTCTTGCCTTATGGCTTCTTCTGAAGCTTTAGGATCAGAAAGTTCAACCATGTTGATATTCATGGTATCCTTAGTAGCAAGAGTTAGTTGTTTCATTTGTGTCTCCAGATTTTCCGTCTGGCCTTGTACAGTGGCCAAGTGGGAACTGGGCTTTGGTCCAGTTGTTTGTGCTTCAGCAGTCTTCGACTTCGGGTCTTCGACCGCTTTCTGGACAGCCTCAATTGTCTTCCTGGATAAGTTTCCAGAAAAACTGCCAAAGATTGGCATGTTGATGTGGTCCTTTGAGACTTCGACCATGGTAATGCCTGGCTTCTTCGACTGGATCCTGGTTGCCTCTATCATGTTCACCTCAGAGGGTTCTGCATAGTGGGCTTCAGCCTTCAGTGGATTGGAGTCGACAGCCATGGGGGATTTGTCAGCAAACTTTAATCTCCCTTCCTCAATAGCGTCTTGCACAAGATTCCTGAAAAGAAAACATTGAGAAGTTTTATGGCCCAAAAAATTATGATATTTGCAAAAACCCCTCTTCTTTCTCTGATCAAGAGGAGGCACTTTTACCCCAGGGGGTACTATCATTTGGCCATCTTTAACTAGCAAGTCGAATATTTCATCACATTTTGTGATGTCAAAACTATAAGTCTTTTTTGGGAACCTATCGTTGGTCCTGTCTGGACCAATGGGATTTTTCCCATTTGAGGGGACTAACTGTTTACAAGAGTATGGTGGCCCTTGTTTTAGTTCTGCTAAATCGACTTCTCCTTCTTCGACAGCTAAAGTATCGTCGAAGGATTCTAGATCTTCGTCATCCATCTCAACGTACGCTATTCTCTCTCTCTTGTGAGTTTTCGTTGCCTTAGCTTTTTCAGCTTTGAGGCGTTCGACTTGTCGAACTCTATCGGCCAGTTGGGCCATGTCTCTTAGGTACTGGGTATCTAGCTTCTTCCTAATGGAATAATCTAAACCGCCTGCGGCCATTTCGACCAGCTCATGTTCTGGCACTTGCGTAAAACATCTCGCCTTAAGCAACCTAAACCTATTCAGATATTCGTCTATAGGTTCAGTGAAACGTCTCTTCACACTCGCCAGTTCTTTCAGGCTTATCTTGGTTTGCCCCATATAGAATTGTTCATGGAACAATCTTTCCAACTGGGTCCAATGGTGGATCGAATTGGGGGGTAGAGTTGTGAACCAAGTAAAAGCGTTCTTGGTTAAGGAACTTGGGAAGTATTTGATTCTTAGGTTTTCATTATTTGAAATGTCTCCTGCTTCGATCAAATACCTTGCCACATGTTCGACAGTAGATTCTGTCGTGTCCCCAGAGAACTTAGTAAATTTGGGGACTTTGCTCCTAGGAGGTAAATCAGTTTGTAACACATATTCTGACAATGGAGATGTAAATTTGGGCCTTCGAAAGCCCATGTTCATTCCATTCTGAGTCATGATCCTTTCGATCATGGTTGCCAGATTGTTTTCCAAACCCATGTTTTGGTGTTGGATATGCTGAACCACTTCGTCAGCATTTTGGTTTCTGTTAACTAACCTTACCTCTGGGGCTATTACCCTAGGTTCTTCGACAGGTTGTTCTACAGGCTGTTGAGCCTGATTGATGGTGGTTTCCTCCTCTACAAATATCCCCTGATTTCCTCTTATTTGTGCCCTTTGGGGCTGTCGAATAGGAGGGGGTACTCCAAAGAAGTCAGCCAAACGCGTCATTTGCGCTGTAACTTGCTGATTCGATTGAGTAGTATTTTGTATTAGAGGATTTAGCACTGTACTCAAAGTTTGTGCCAACATTTGCACCATATCATGGTTGCTTTCGTCCATCTGTTGCCTCAAGACTGCTGTCGAGGCATTTGTAAGGCCATGGGCTACTTGGGACGTTCCTCCTAGGAGTTGGGTCCTATTTCTATTCGCCATGCCTACTCCAGAGCCTTGGAGTGGCGAAGAGGCACTCACGAAAGGGTCTGAATAAGTGGACGCAACATTCGTCAGGCTTGCCACTTCAGAAGTTGGCATACCCATCAGGTGTGCCAATTTGTTTACCTTGGGTTTTGGTAAACAACCGCTGATCCTCCAAATGGTTACTTATTTGGTTACTCGCAGGATCGATCAGATTGATCCTATGGACATAGGTTGATTTTGAAGTTTGATTAATGTGGATAAGGCTTTAAGTAAAATGTTTTAAGTAAATTGCATAAAGGAAAGGCTTGGTAAAATAAACAAGGCTTTAAAGTAAAGGTTCGACAGGAATTTAAAGGGAAAAAGCATGTAAAATACTGGAAAAGTAAATGACTTTTAATTGATAAAATTGGTGTTTCACACATACATTTCTCAACAATTCTTTCGCTCACACTGGGTACTTGAATCTAAATGAGTGACTATGTATATGATTGTGAACACACGCGAGAAACTACATGTCTACTCCTATTTATACTAAAACATTCCAAGTAACCGTCGGGCAGTTACGCTGCTTCGAGATCAAGCCACTTGGCACGTTCTCCATGCTCGACGCTCCAGATCCTTGTACGTTTGCACGTAGTAACTGCTGGAAACCGTTTTCCCTCCAAAGCTTTGAATTTCAAACTGCTCCACTCTGGACCATCGAACACTTTCATCAGGAAGCGTCTTCGACGAAAACTCCTTCGACGTCGAAGGCACTCAGCCTTCTTCCTTGGAAGAAATCTTCTAAGTATTTTGCCATCTTTCGACGGGCACTTCGACAGGCTTAGCCAGTCGAAAGCATCTTTCAGCTTTTAATGGCTGCCATCAATCAAAACAAAGGTGTCGAATTTAGGAGCCAACAATATGAAGGACCTGAACAAGGATCTCGATGGAACCTGTTCTTTGATGGAGCATCCAATGCACTTGGTAATGGCATCGGCGCTGTACTCATATCTCCAGAAGGGTGTCATACTCCCTTTACTGCCCAACTTTGCTTCAACTGTACAAACAACATGGCAGAATACGAAGCGTGCATCTTTGGTCTCAAAGCTGCCATAGACTTAGGGATCAAATCATTGGATGTATTCAGAGACTCATCATTGGTCATCAGTCAGATCAAAGGGGAGTGGGACACCAAACACCCAAACCTTATCCCTTACAAAGAACATGTTTTGACATTGCTACCACATTTTGAGAAGATTACCTTCGAGCATTTCCCGCGAGAAGAAAATCATCTAGAAGATGCTCTAGACACAATGTCATCTATGTTTAAACTTAATTGGGATAACGAGGCTCCCCAAATCACCATCGAACGAATGGATGAACCAGCGCACTGTCACAAGATTAATACTGAAGAGGTAATGGACCATCCTTGGTTTCATGAAGTCAAGAGGTATCTCGAGGCTCAAGAATATCCAGAAGAAGCTTCAATAAATGATAATAAGTTTTAAGGAGATTCTCTGCTAAATTCTTCCTTAGTAATGGTATCCTGTACAACGCAATCATGACTCCATTTTTCTTTGGTGCATAGATAAGGTTGAAGTTGAAAAGATCATGGCTGAATTACATGAAGGTACTTTTGGCACCCACTCTAGTGGGAATACGATGGCGAAGAAAATCCTACGGGAAGGATATTATTGGTCTACCATGGAAGCAGATTTCCATAAACATTCTCGAACCTGTCATAAGTGTCAAATTTATGCTGACAAGGTGCACGTACCTCCGGTTCCTCTGAATGTCTTGACAGCTCCTTGGCCCTTTGCTATATGGGGAATTTATATGATTGGAGATATCAAGCCTACAGCCTCTGTGATACGGTGGGAGAACTGACTTGAGGGTTTTGCGTTTTATCGCAAATGTTGCGGTTAGCAAGAGTCGCCACCGACTTTTCTTTTATCCAAAAGGAAAGGTGAAAAAGCACAGGAAAGACCTTTGAGATTGTTTCTTGAGTTCGGGGGGTAGATTATGAAAAGGGAAGGTATTATAACCCTTTTCATCCATGGTTTTCCATGGGCTCTTAGTTACTTGCTAGATCACTTGCTTTTGTTTGAAATTGTGCTTTGTGTGGTTTTTGAAAGTATTTTGTAAAAGAGGCCATTGTTTAGGCAATCTTTGTAATGATTCTCGTTCATAAGAATGTATACAAAGATGTTTGTCTTTTTGATAATGTTTTCAAGTTTGTAAGATGTTTTGAAATGTGTGTGTTTGTTTTTAAAATAGCAAGGATATTTGTTTGAAATAGAGCAAGTAACTAAAGGTAATCTACCTACTCAAATGTCTTTCTTGTTCATTTTCTTTTCCTTTGATATTGTTGTCTTACCATTGATTTGGTAAGCAACCCTATCTTTGGATGTAAACGGGACGGGCGTGGGTCATCGTATAACCATGATTAGCAATGTTGTAAAGTATCTAAGATCATTTTTGTAAGGCAACTTTGAATAGCGTCATCGAGGGACTATGATCTTGTTTGTTTCCGTTTGTTTTGCTAAGATACCTTACATGCGTAATATGGCCATTTTTTGTATAAGGAAACCAAGTGGAGTAACCTTAGGGGTTCTTGTGTGCAAGTGTGTTTTATTTACATGCATTTAGTGTTGATTAGGGTGATCTATTTGTTGGTTTCGTCTTTCCATACAAACCCTAATTTACTAGCATTGATATGAAAGCGGTAAATTGCGGAGTGTAAAATTACTACGCTATTACATCATTATGGGGATGGGGTATACAAATGTACAAATGGGGATGACAAGTAAATTAAACCCTAATTACTATTACAATGCTTTGACAATTACATAATTTATAATGCAAAAAAAGAATAAACTATGCAAGAAGATGTAAAGTGAGAGAAATTGTTTTTTAGATTTTTTTATTGCAAAAGGTTTTGTAATTAATTTCATTGAAGAAAAACCTAAGTCTAAGTTAATTGTTTAGAACATTGTTTTTTTGAGGTTTCATTTGAACAAAAGGTTTTATAAAGTTAGGTCACTTCCAAGCAATGCAATATATCCAAAAGAACCTAAAAAATCTCCAAAAATCAAGAAATTTGGTGCCCGAGTTGACACGGGCCGTGTCAGGGGACACGAGCACCCGTGTCTGGACCTGTCCATGACTTTTATGCATTGTTTTGGTCCCAGCCATCCTGACACGGGCGCCCGTGTCAGCCCGTGTTCATCCTTTTTTGGTCATGTACGCACCAGTAACTCTGACACAGGCCGTGTCGATTGACACGGGTACCCGTGTCAGCCTCTGTACATGTATTTTACTATGTTTTTCAACCCAAATAAGCTGACAAAGGCCGTGTCATGTGACACGGGCACCCGTGTCAACCTCTGGTCTGGCTTTTTGTTAGTTTTTTCTCTTTGGTTTATCTTGTTATATCTTTTGAGCGCAAAAAGCAAATGATGTATGAACAATGAGATCACAGTTTGAGAAAGTTTACCTCTCGAAGCGGAAGCTTTAGGACACGTATGGATGTTTATGAGTGTAAAGTGGTGATTGATCAAGCTCCTTTGAACCTTCTTGAAGTAACTCCAATCTTTCTTTTGTACTGAAAATGGTTGAACTGCTCCAACCGAGTCAAGTTGCAATGTATGTTTTTTTGAGTTTGGAAGATGATGATAGTGATGTTACAGAAGTTATTCTTATGTTTGAACAACTTCTATATGGTGTATGTGAAGTGTTTGGATGGTTTTTTTGGAGAAAACATGCAAGGTATGAGATTCAAATATTTGGACTTCAAAGCTCAAAAATGGAGGTTTTGTGTACAAATCTGGTTTTTGATAGCAAAAATGATTTTGAGTGTTAGTTTCCCCTCCTATTTTTCTGTGGCCTTTCTATCTATTTTTTCTAACCTCTTTCCAACCTCTTTCTCTTGTGATTGACATCTCTATTTATAGAGAAGGTTTGATACTTGAAACAAAACTCAGATTTTGAATCACATGTTATGGCTACGTTAGATTGTACATGAAGCAAGCCTGAAGCTTATAGTTCCAATGCTTTGTACTTTGTTGCATAGAGTTTTTGGACACTTTAAGCATGCCCTTCTGATTTTTTTATGTTGAGTGTGTGTAGAAGAGATAATTTAGAGGCTCAAGGAGATCTAACTTTGTGATTAAAGCTACTTTGCAAGAATGGCAATGTCAACTTTGTGCCGAAAATGGAAAGATCACTTGGACAATGCTTAATCCAAATGGACCATAGCTCAAAATTTTGTGTAAACATTAAATTATGGTAAGATTTTCAAGTCACAAGGCCTGCAAAGTAAGATTATGCAGCACATCATGCCAATTGGATTATGTGTTCTTCAACAAAAATGGCTTGCAATTCAAGAATAAATGTCCAACTTCAGGCCCTTGAATCTCCTAGCTCAAATATGATAAATTCATGCTCTTAGATGTTTTGGAAATATTGAAACACCTTCTACAACTTTCATGTTGACCACTTTTGTTAAATTGAATTGGAACTCGATGAAAATTAGCCAAGAAGTTGGGATAAAAACTTGACCAAAACTGCTGAAAATTTCTCTAAGTGTTAAATGAAAATGTCATGACTTCATGAATTTATAACTTGAAATCCAAGCATATTTAGGAGAAGTTATGTAAATAAATGTTGTATATATCATGGAGATCTACAACTTTCATGTTGGAAGTTTCTCTTGAATCATCTTGCATCATGGTGAAAATTTTGCTCAAAGTTATGAAAAAAACATGAAATTTCCAACACTTAGAAAAATTTCTAAGTTTAGAAATTTCGACTTTTCAAAATGAGAATTTGACTTTTTGATTTCTTGATGAATAAGTTTCATATTTTGACATGTTTTGATGAAATTTGATCTTTGAAATGTAATGTTGATCAAAAAGTCAAAGTTTGACTTTTCAGTATGCAATTGACCATTTTGCCCTTGTGCCAATTTCAAGCCTAAATTGATGCATCAGCGCTGCAACCTTGATGTCGTAGAAGATCTTGTGAGCAAATACTTGACAAGTGAGAGGGAAAATTTTGGGGTACAACAGCTGCCCCCGTTCAATCTTCTTAAACCTGAAGAGTTAGATTGGCGAGTTTTGCCATTCGTGACTCGAAGGTGGAAGACGATTGGGCACTAGATTGCCCGGAAATTTGCACTCGGCGATGCAATGATAGGAGGAATGGGCTTAAAGATGCCATTTGGATAGGAGATATAATCTTGTTGGAGATGGGCTTGCAGATGCCATCCAAGAATGCTTGTTGAATTGTAATTTGTAAGCTGAAAGAATGAGTATCAGAATTGCGTCCATGTCTGGAGTGTATCTGGACTGTATTCAAAAGCTGAATCTGAATGAGTATCAGGATGGCATCTGTAACACCCCTTCTAAATAACCCACGAATATATTAATTAAATCAGAGTAACATGGAAAACAGGGATGTCACAATTCAGGATAAATATAAAACCTCAAATTTACAGTTGTCATGCTTTACTGAAGGAATTATTATTATGAATATTTAAATCAACATCATGTTCTACACATCGGAAATATCTCAAAACAGGAATAAATTCACTTCATAAGTATTCCCAACATCAATTAAACAATAAAAAATAAAACTCGTCATTCAAACGTTTCCCCCAGTGTTACAACCTATCAGAGCACGACACTGACACGCGGACTAAAATAACATAGCTCTAGAGCCATCCTCACCAACTCCTGAGCTGCTAACTTTAATCTGAAATCATTAAAGTAAGGGTGAGATTTCTCATAATTAACATGAATTATAAGTTTCTCAATCAACATTATATCACAAGCATATTATTTCACCCATTTTAGCATAAACTCAGATTCAACACACAGTTCCAATCATACAAGTCATTATGCACAATTCAAGAATCAACCAAAGAATTGTAACACTGGAAGACATCCTAACATGTTACAATTCCATGCAAACACAAATCCAGACACAATGCATGTGGTACCAACACGTGACCAAGTAACCATCACTGATCCATCACTCTCGGATACAGCAACCATCGATTCGTCCATCACACTCGGACATGAATCCAGCCGAAGCAATCATCGATTCGTCCATAACACTCGGACACGAATCCAGCCTAACCACCCATCATCACCCGGGTATCGGTTAACGGAAATACAAGTCAAATTCCACACAATGGGAATTAACATCACCAAAACAATGCATATGCATGCACATCACCAGCATGCAACATCAAATCAGTCTATGAAATACATCAATTTATCATAACTGAACCAAAACCGAAAGAAACATGATATCATTATTTATCATACACACATAAAACAGCATAAACATGCACTTCATCCACAAGGACCTGATACAATCAATTATCATGGATACCCCATTGCATATACACCAAATATGCACATAATAACAAACCGCATAATCGGAAAGTCAACATCAAATCAACGGAATATGATCACAACATAATTCCAAATAATGTCAAAACCAATATATCACATGATCACATCGCAATCATAATGGATAGCAGGCACAACACATAAGTATCAGTTCTCATTCACCAAATCAGAACAATTTACAAACAATTCTACATCATTCTCAAAATACCAAAGTTTACAAAAATCGGGAATTCGACTCTTTTTAAAATAATTTTCATAAAATAATATTTTTCTTATTTTATAAGATAGCGTTTTAAATTTAAGAAATACTGCCGAAAACGGAACTCAAATCGGACTTACGGTTTGAAAGTTATGAATTTTCAAAGTTTAATACTTTTCAAAAAGTTACCTTTCTGGAAAATGTACTGGAACTCGGTTCCTACCCATACAGGAACCGGTTCTTACGTTGAAAAAGTCAGTTTCTTCACAAATTTACACTGGGAACTCGGTTCCTCCCCACTGGGAACCGGTTCCTGCGACCTGAAAAGTCAAAAACTGCTATTTTGACAGCACTTATTCATTCCAATTCCATCCAATTCATACCCATACGAATCCAACTCACAGCAATGCCAAAACAAGTTATAATGCATGATTCCAATGATATTATAACACACCATACTATCATACAATTCCCTCAGAACATCAATTTGAATCAAAACATAAAATTCATGGGATTGGGGTTTGAATTTCATAAATCCTAATTTGGGATTCCTAACATGCTTAATCAATTCTATTGATCCCAAAATCTATAAGGCATATTAATTAATCGAAATCACCCCTTACCTCGCGATGATCCTTCGAATTCACGGCGTTTGGCTTTTTCCTCTCTTCTCTTCTCTTCTCCAATTTCACGTACAATGAGTTTTTCCCAAAACCTTCTTTTCCTTTTTTCCTTTTTATCCTTCTTTTTCTTTTCCTTTTATTATTTTCCAAATAATAGAAATAAATTAGTAATTATTTAGTAGAGCTTTTTACTTCACACACCTCTAATTCAACCTTACACCCCCCGGTCTTCCTTTTTAATTCCATAATTAATTCATCCATTTAATCCAAAATATTATTAATTAAGCCTTTAATTAATTTAATAATTAAATTCCTAATTATTTAACACTTGAATTAATTTAGGGTGTCACAACTCTCCCCTACTAAAAGAGTTTTCGTCCTCGAAAACATATCTTAGACGAACAGTTCGAGATATGAGTCCTTCATCTGACTCTCCAGCTCCCAAGTGACATTTCCATCTGCTGGTCCTCCCCAAGCCACTCTTACCAACGCGATCTCCTTGCCTCGCAACTGTTTCAACTTCCGATCCTCAATTCTCGCAGGTACCGCTTCTAGAGTCAAATTCTCTCGTACCTGTATATCGTCTACCCGAATCTCATGAGACAAATCAGAAATGTACTTCCTTAGCTGAGATACATGAAAAACATCATGCAAATTTGCAAGTGACGGCGGCAAAGCAATCTGATAAGCAACTTTCCCAACTCTTTTGGTAATCTGAAACGGACCAATAAAACATGGAGTCAACTTCTTTGACTTCAAAGCTCGACCAATACCAATCATCGGAGTAACTCGCATAAAAACATGTTCTCCTTTGCTAAACTCAAGGTCTTTCCTCCTCTCATCGTGATAAATTTTCTGACGACTCTGAGAAGTCCTCATCTTCTCCTGAATCATCTTAATCTTTTCCGAAGTCTGTTGGACAATTTCCGGTCCAATCACAGCACTCTCTCCAGATTCATACCAACACAACGGTGTCCGACACCTCCTACCATATAATGCCTCAAACGGAGCCATACCAATGTTCGAATGGAAAACTATTGTTGTAGGTAAACTCAATCAATGGTAGATAACTATCCCAAGCTCCACCTTTCTCCAACACATAAGCTCATACCAAATCTTCCAACGACTGAATCGTTCTCTCCGTCTGACCATCTGTCTGTGGATGATAAGCGGAACTCAAATGCAACTTAGTACCCAAAGCTTCTTGCAATCCCGTCCAGAATTTAGATGTAAACCTCGGATCTCGATCTGACACAATACTAGAAGGAATACCGTGCAAACTCACAATCTTCTTAACATACAATTCTGCCAACCTTTCCATCGGATAATCCATTCTTATCGGAATAAAGTGAGCAGATTTCGTCAACCGATCAACAATAACCCAGATAGAATCACAATTCTTCGATGTCCTTGGCAAACCAGACACAAAATCCATAGAGATTCCATCCCATTTCCATTCTGGAACAAACAACGGTTCCATCAATCCTGCGGTTTCTGATGCTCAATCTTCGACTTCTGACAAACCAAACAAGCATACACAAACTCAGCATTTTCCTTTTTCATTCCCGGCCACCAAAACAACTTCTTCAAATCATGGTACATTTTAGAAGCACCAGGATGAATACTCAATCCACTACGATGTCCTTCTTCCAAAATACTCTTCCTAATCTCTGTAACATCCGGAACACACGCCCTATTACCAAATCTCATAACACCATTCTCATCAATCCGGAACTCGCCTCCTTGACCTTGGTTGATCAATGTCAGTTTATCAACTAACCCAACATCGGACTTCTGTCCATTCCGAATTTCTTCCAGAATACCACTAGTCAGTTTCAACATACCCAATTTCACACTATTCGGAGTAGTTTCACATACCAAACTTAAATCTCTGAACTGCTCAACCAAATCTAACTCACGGACCATTAACATCGACATATGCAAGGACTTCCTACTCAAGGCATCCGCAACAACGTTTGCCTTACCAGGATGGTAATTTAAACCGAAATCATAATCCTTTAGAAATTCTAACCATCTCCTCTGCCTCATATTCAACTCTTTCTGATCAAAGAGATACCTCAGACTTTTGTGATCACTGAACACCTCAAACCTCAAACCATATAAATAATGCCTCCACAACTTCAAAACAAACACAATAGCTGCCAACTCCAAATCATGAGTCGGATAATTCCTTTCATGTACTTTCAATTGTCTCGAAGCATAAGCCACCACCTGCTTATCTTGCATCAACACACCACCTAATCCCATTAATGATGCGTCACAATACACAACAAAAGACTTAGTCGGATTTGGAAAAATCAAGATCGGAGCACTTGTCAACCTCCTCTTCCGCTCTTGAAATCTTTTCTCACATTCAACATCCCAAACAAACATCTGACTCTTCCTGGTCAACTTAATCAACGGTAACGCTAATTTGGAAAATCCTTCTATAAACTTCCTGTAATAACCTGCAAGACCCAGAAAACTACGTATCTCAGAAGCATTCTTCGGCGCTTCCCACTGAGATACTTCTTCTACCTTCGTAGGATCCACAGCAATTCCATTCTTGGAAATTACATGGCCAAGAAAACTTACTTCACTTAACCAAAATTCACACTTGGACAACTTCGCATAAAGCTTCTTCTCTTTCAACAGTTCCAACACAACTCTGAGATGTTCTGCATGCTCTTCATCACTCTTCGAATAAATTAGAATATCATCAATGAACACCATCACAAACTTATCAAGATACGGATGAAATATCTTGTTCATATACTCCAGGAAAACACCAGGTGCATCAGTAACTCCAAACGGCATAACAGAATACTCGTAATGTCCATACCTCGTTCTAAATGCAGTTTTCTGAATATCTTCCGACTTCACACGAATCTGATGATATCCAGATCTCAGATCAATCTTACTAAATACACAAGCTCCAACTAGTTGATCCATCAAATCATCGATCCTCGGTAAAGGATACCGATTCTTGATTGTAACTTTATTCAGCTGTCTGTAATCAACACATAATCTCATTGAACCTTCTTTCTTCTTAACCAACAACACCGGAGCACCCCACGGCGAAACACTCGGACGAATAAACTTCTTCTCAAACAAATTCTCAAGTTGACTCTTTAACTTTCTCAATCTAGAAGCAGACCTCTTATAGGCACCCTCGAATTCGAGCTAGTTCTAGTAACAAAACCCATTAAGACTTCACCTTGCACTCTCACACCATTCCACTTACTTCATCACGGAACACTTCATAAAAAAATTACATCCAATAGGTCACATGCCTTTTTCTTTCTCTCTCCGAGATCTAAATCTCTCGTTACGCAAACCATAACGCTTCTCTTCTTGCCGACTCAACTAATTTCACACACTGTAAAGCTGGCACAATAAGTACATCCCATCCAACGCGATCCCGACTACTATCAACAAGAGATTAAGGGTGATCAGTTCCTCAATTTGTCAATAGATAGTCAACAATCATGAGGTGGCATCAACCATTGTTACCAAACCACAACAGCATCTTCAATCTTACCCTTCAAGCTACTTAAACATAACCATGCTTGAAGCATCAACTGCTCGGCAATACTTACATCTTACAATCAGCGGTATACTGAACCAACCTCTTGCACAAAACTCCAGAGAAGAAACTTCTCCCCCACTTATTTCACACGTACCTCTGCAGACAACGAAAAGGAAACAATCAAGTACCGACAGTGTTTCACACACATGTCGCATACCAAAAGGGAGTAAACACATAAACAACCTGGCCGATAGACCGACCTGCTCTGATACCACTATTGTAACACCCCTTATAAATAACCCACGAATATATTAATTAAATCAGAGTAACATGGAAAACAGGGATGTCACAATTCAGGATAAATATAAAACCTCAAATTTACAGTTGTCATGCTTTACTGAAGGAATTATTATTACGAATATTTAAATCAACATCATGTTCTACACAGCGGAAATATCTCAAAACCGGAATAAATTCACTTCATATGTATTCCCAACATCAATTAAACAATAAAAAATAAAACTCGTCATTCAAACGTTTCCCCCAGTGTTACAACCTATCAGAGCACGACACTGACACGCGGACTAAAATAACATAGCTCTAGAGCCATCCTCACCAACTCCTGAGCTGCTAACTTTAATCTGAAATCATTAAAGTAAGGGTGAGATTTCTCATAATTAACATGCATAATAAGTTTCTCAATCAACATTATATCACAAGCATATTATTTCACCCATTTTAGCATAAACTCAGATTCAACACACAGTTCCAATCATACAAGTCATTATGCACAATTCAAGAATCAACCAAAGAATTGTAACACTGGAAGACATCCTAACATGTTACAATTCCATGCAAACACAAATGCAGACACAATGCATGTGGTACCAACACGTGACCAAGTCACCATCACTGATCCATCACTCTCAGATACATCAACCATCGATTCGTCCATCACACTCGGACATGAATCTAGCCGAAGCAATCATCGATTCGTCCATAACACTCGGACACGAATCCAGCCTAACCACCCATCATCACCCGAGTATCGGTTAACCGCAATACAAGTCAAATTCCACACAATGGAAATTAACTTCACCAAAACAATGCATATGCATGCACATCACCAGCATGCAACATCAAATCAGTCTATGAAATACATCAATTTATCATAACTGAACCAAAACCGAAAGAAACATGATATCATTATTTATCATACACACATCAAACAACATAAACATGCACTTCATCCACAAGGACCTGATACAATCAATTATCATGGATACCCCATTGCATATACACCAAATATGCACATAATAACAAACCGCATAATCGGAAAGTCAACATCAAATCAACGGAATATGATCACAACATAATTCCAAATAATGTCAAAACCAATATATCACATGATCACATCTCAATCATAATGGATAGCAGGCACAACACATAAGTATCAGTTCTCATTCACCAAATCAGAATAATTTACAAACAATTCTACATCATTCTCAAAATACCAAAGTTTACAAAAATCGGGAATTCGACTCTTTTTAAAATAATTTTCATAAAATAATATTTTTCTTATTTTATAAGATAGCATTTTAAATTTAAGAAATACTGCCGAAAACGGCACTCAAATCGGACTTACGGTTTGAAAGTTATGAATTTTCAAAGTTTAATACTTTTCAAAAAGTTACGTTTCTGGAAAATGTACTGGAACTCGGTTCCTACCCATACAGGAACCGGTTCTTACGTTGAAAAAGTCAGTTTCTTCACAAATTTACACCGGGAACTCGGTTCCTCCCCACTGGGAACCGGTTCCTGCGACCTGAAAAGTCAAAAACTGCTATTTTGACATCACTTATTCATTCCAATTCATACCCATACGAATCCAACTCACAGCAATGCCAAAACAAGTTATAATGCATGATTCCAATGATATTATAACACACCATACTATCATATAATTCCCTCAGAACATCAATTTGAATCAAAACATAACATTCATGGGATTGGGGTTTGAATTTCATAAATCCTAATTTGGGATTCCTAACATGCTTAATCAATTCTATTGATCCTAAAATCTATAAGGCATATTAATTAATCGAAATCACCCCTTACCTCGCGATGATCCTTC
Source organism: Vicia faba (assembly GCA_948472305.1). NCBI lineage: Eukaryota > Viridiplantae > Streptophyta > Magnoliopsida > Fabales > Fabaceae > Vicia > Vicia faba. The sequence continues at coordinate 668,766,324 of OX451737.1, forward strand.
GAATTCACAGCGTTTGGCTTTTTCCTCTCTTCTCTTCTCTTCTCCAATTTCACGTACAATGAGTTTTTCCCAAAACCTTCTTTTCCTTTTTTCCTGTTTATCCTTCTTTTTCTTTTCCTTTTATTATTTTCCAAATAATAGAAACAAATTAGTAATTATTTAGTAGAGCTTTTTACTTCACACACCTCTAATTCAACCTTACACCCCCCGGTCTTCCTTTTTAATTCGATAATTAATTCATCCATTTAATCCAAAATATTATTAATTAAGCCTTTAATTAATTTAATAATTAAATTCCTAATTATTTAACACTTGAATTAATTTAGGGTGTCACAGCATCCGTATCTGGAGTGTATATGAACTGTATCTAAAAGCTGTATCTGAATGAGTATCAGGATGGCATCCGTATCTGGAGCGTATCTGAACTGTATCTAGAAGCTGATTCTGAATGAGTATCAGGATGGCATCCGTATCTGGAGCGTATCTGAAAGCTAAAATCTGAATGAGTATCAGAATGGCATCCATATCTGGAGCGTATCTGTATTGTATCTGAAATCTGTCTTTGAATGAGTATCAGAATGGCATCCGTGTCTGGAGCGTATCTGAACTGTATATGAATCTTGAAATCTGAATGAGTATCCGAATGGCATCCGTGTCTGGAGCGTATCTGTACTGTATCTGATAGTTGAAATCTGAATGAGTATCAGAATGGCATTCGTGTCTGGAGCGTATCTGTACTGTATCTGATTGTATATTGTTAATGGTAGCTGTTAATCTTATCCTGAAAAGGGTAAAATGTTAGCTGAAATACAAAGTTATGCTGCATGAAATGTATGATGCAATGTATTTGTTTTATCAATGTTTATGATATATGGATGTAATGTATGCGCATGTAAGCTAATTTGCTGTATTGTTGTTTGATTGCGGAAAATAAATCCCTGAATACTGCTGAGGATATATGGATTCTTCATGTCTTGAAGTTGGAGTACTGACAAAGATTCTGTTGTGAGAGAAATGTCGTATACTGCTTGAGGAATCTTCTTGGGGAATCCAGAGAATTTTGATGAATTCTACTGGGACTAATAAATGGGAGTCTTTGTTCCGTTGGGGATTATCAGAAGTCAGTTGTTATACGGTTGGATTTCAGGCTTCAAAACAACTTGCTGGGGAACTTGTAGAAACTGGACGGTTTCCATTGGGAATTAATAGTTTGAAGTTTTAGTTCCGCTGGGGATTTAAATGACGTACCGTGGGGATTGCTCATGGAATAACCTAAAGACTTTTTCCTATTTTTTCGACCTGTCAGTAATTGTCCTTTTTCATTTTGTTTATTTGTAAACAGTAATTATGTTCAAATGCATATGTTCATTAATGAATCATTGGACGTTTTTGCAAATAAAACACAAGTGTAAAGAAAAAGGACAAATAGATTTCTGTACTTTAAAGGGATATCTTTGTATTTACTTTGAATAAGTATTTTGTACAAAGGAGACAGAAATCCTAGTAAGAGGATGGTGCCATAAAAATAAGAAAAATTTATACAAAGAAAGATAGCTATGTGTGGTAATCCCATGGGGTTCCCATTCTGTTATACCCTCCGTATTTCCGAATATCTTGTCTATTTGTTGCTTCGTCCGAAGATGATTGAGTTGATCAAAAACTCCGAGTTTGTCAGTGAAGAGATTATCCTCAAAGTGATCCGAAGGGACATAGTCATACGCTTTAATTCCCTAACTTTTTCCTGGACCGCCCTTTCGGGGTTTCAGTCCACCGGGAAACCCTTTTTTGCCCAAGTCGCCCTTTCGGGTTTTCAACTTGCCGGGTGTACATATTTTTTATTTTATCCCTAAATTTTGCCCGAACCTTTTGGTTCGCCGGGATGCCCTTTTTTTTGCCTAGGTGTGTCAACCTAGCGGGTCTCTTATGCTTAGTATCTTTTGACTATGTTCGCGTTCGCAGGGTGTGGCAGGTCATCGCCGTCCATGGTGGTTAAGATCATTACCCCACCGGAGAAGATGTTCTTGATTACAAATGGTCCCTCATAGGTAGGAGTCCATTTTCCCCTGGGATCACTTTGTGGCAAAATGATACGTTTGATCACTAGATCCCCAACTTGATATATTTGATGCCTGACTTTCTTGTTAAAAGCCTTGATCATCCGTTTTTGATACATTTGACCATGGCAGACATCAGTAAGTCTCTTTTCATCAATTAAGTTCAGTTGATTAAGTCGAGTCTGGATCCAATCGTCTTCATTCAAACATGCATCCTTCATAATCCTCAGAGAGGGGATTCGGACCTCAATTGGCAAAACAACTTCCATGCCATATACCAAAGAATAAGGTGTTTCCCCAGTTGATGTGTGAGCTGTGGTGCGGTACCCGTGGAGAGCGAATGGTAACATCTCATGCCAGTCTTTATACGTGACTGTCATCTTTTGTATGATCTTTTTAATGTTTTTATTTGTAGCTTCAACAACACCATTCATCTTTTGCCGGTAGGGAGAAGAATTGTGATGCTGAATTTTGAATTTCTCACACAAGGCAGTGATCATAGTGTTGTTAAGATTTGTACCATTGTTAGTGATGATCCTTTCTGGGATACCGTACCGGCAAATGAGATTCTGCTTGATGAAGCAGGCAACAACATTCTTAGTAACGGATGCAAAGAAGCTGCTTCGACCCATTTTGTAAAATAGTCAATGGCCACTAGAATGAAGCGGTGTCCATTGGAGGTTGTAGGCTTGATCTCTCCAATCATATCGATTCCCCACATAGCAAAGGGCCAAGGAGCCGTCAAGAAATTTAGAGGAACCGGAGGTACGTTCACCTTGTCCGCATAGATTTGACACTTATGACAGGTCCGAGAGTGTTGATAGCAGTATGCTTCCATGGTAGACCAATAATAGCCTGCCCGTAGGATCTTCTTCGCCATCATATGCCCACTGGAGTGAGTGCCAAAGGTACCTTCATGTAATTCACCCATGATCTTTTCAGCCTCAATCTTATCCACACACCGGAGCAGAATGGAGTCATGGTTGCATTTGTACAGGATGCCATTACTCAGGAAGAACTTAGCAGAGAATCTCCTTAAGAACTTTTTATCATTGATTGAAGCTCCTTCTGGATATTCCTGAGCCTCGAGATACCTCTTGACTTCATGAAACCAAGGCTGGTCCACTACTTCTTCAGTATTAATCTCGTGACAGTGCGATGGTTCATCCATTCGTTCAATGGTGATCTGGGGGGCCTCATTATCCCAATTAATTTTAAACATAGATGACATTGTGGCTAGAGCATCTGCTAGCTGATTTTCTTCTCGCGGTAAATGCTCGAAGGTGATCTACTCAAAATGTGGTAGCAATGTCAAAACATGTTCTTTGTAAGGGATAAGGTTTGGGTGTTTAGTATCCCATTCTACTTTGATTTGGCTGATGACCAAAGCTGAATCTCCAAACACATCTAAAGATTTGATTCCCAAGTCTATGGCAGCCTTGAGACCAAAGATGCACGCTTCGTATTCTACCATGTTGTTCGTACAGTTGAAGCAAAGTCTGGCAGTAAAGGGAGTGTGACACCCTTCCGGAGATATGAGTAAGGCGCCGATACCATTACCAAGTGCATTGGATGCCCCATCAAAGAACAGGGTCTATCGGGATCCTTGTCCAGGTCCGTCATATGGTCTGATCTCTTCATAGTTGTCTAATGTCATGATGTCTTCATCCGGGAATTCAAACTTCATGGACTGATAATCTTCTACAGCTTGATGAGCAAGATCATCAGCTAGCACACTGCCCTTTATAGCTTTCTAGGTAGTGTACTGTATGTCATATTCTGTTAGGATCATCTGCCATTTAGCTATCCTCCCAGACATAGCAGGCTTTTCGAAGATGTACTTTATCGGATCCATCTTAGATATCAACAAAGTGGTATGAGTCAACATATACTGTCTTAGCCGGAGAGCATCACATGCTAGAGCGCATCAAGTTTTCTCGAGCAGTGAATATCTGGTTTCACAGTCGGTAAACTTTTTGCTCAGGTAGTAAATAGCATGCTCTTTTCGGCCAGACTCGTCATGCTGCCCCAATACATACCTCATTGAGTTCTCTAAAACGGTCAGATACATGATCAGTGTTCTTCCTTCGACTGGTGGCATCAAAATAGGAGGCTCTTGTAAGTACTCTTTGATTTTGTCAAAAGCAACCTGGCACTCATCGTTCCATATGACTACTTGATCTTTCTTCAATAGCTTGAAGATTGGCTCACAAGTAGCTGTCAGGTGAGAAATGAATCTGGCAATATAGTTCAGGCGTCCCAAGAATCCTCTGACTTCCTTCTCAGTACGAGGAGCAGGCATTTCTTGTATTGCTTTAACCTTGGCAGGATCAACCTCGATGCCTTTGTTGCTGACAACAAAACCTAAGAGTTTACCGGACCGGACTCCGAATGTACTCTTGTTTGGATTCAATATTAACTTGTACTCCTTCAATCTCGCAAACAACTTTTGCAAGTGATCAAGGTGCTCCTCTTCAGTTTGTGATCGGGCTATCATGTCATCTACATAGACCTCTATCTCATGATGTATCATATCATGAAATAAGACTACCATGGCGCGTTGATAGGTTGCCCCAGCATTCTTCAGTCCGAATGGCATCACTTTGTAGCAGAATGTGCCCCACTATGTGACAAATGTAGTTTTCTCCGTGTCCTCAGGTTTCATTTTGATTTGGTTATAACCTGAGAATCCGTCCATGAAAGAAAATACTTTGTGTTGGGTTGTATTGTCAACCAGGATATCAATGTGGGGAAGTGGAAAATCATCTTTGGGGCTGGCCCTGTTTAAATCTCTATAATCCAAGCATATTCGTACTTTGCCATCCTTTTTAGGCACGGGAACAATGTTGGCAACCCATTGAGGATAGGAAGTGACAACCAAGAATCCAGCATTGAATTGTTTCATGACTTCCGCTTTGATCTTCTCTGACATGTCAGGTCTCATGCGGCAGAATTTTTGCTTCACTGGTGGATAGTCTTCTTCTTGTGGGTAGACGATGTACCACAATGTCTATATCAAGTCCTGGCATGTCTTCGTATGACCAGGCAAAGATCTCAACATAATCATGCAATAGCTGAATTAGACGCTCCTTGACACTCGACTCTAGATTGGCACCCACCTTGATTTCCTTTTTATCTTCCTCAGTACCCAAGTTGATTGTATCCAATGGTTCCTCATGAGGCTGAATAGCTCTTTCCTCTTGTTGTAGTAGTCTGGCCAATTCCCCTGGTACTTCACAATCTTCCTCACCTTCATATTCGGCTTGGTAGATTAGATCTTCAGAGTCACTAAAGGCCATAGCAGTATCGTTACCCATGGGATCCGAAATGGAGGGGTACCTGCATTTGTGAGTGTGGGTGTCTGTAAGGGTATAGCCATCTTTAAACAATAAAATGTAAAAGAAAGACAATGAGCACAAAAGGTTTGTATGTGGAAAAATGTCCATGATTCATTGAATGTCATATGAAGATGAAATAAAAACCCTTACAAATGGACCATTGTGCCTCGGGTAAGACACAAGGTTTTTAAAGTGCAAATTGTTTTTGAATATTACAAGTCCAACAGAAATATAAAAGATAAATTACTGAGAGATGAAAGTTATTGGGATAAATTCTCTGGCTTCCCAATTGCGAAGTCCTCCGTTGACAGTAGGAAATATCCAATCTTCCAAGCTGCCATCTTCTTCACCATTTCCCACTGCATTGACCTCTCGGTTACTAATCTTCAAAGGTGGCCCTCCAGCACGGGCACGGCGCACAGCCTTCTGAGAAGTTGAAGTAAACCCCAAGCCAAACATGTCGTATTTATACGGAATGTACAGAAGCTGCCCCCAAATGGTGCATCCGCCCTCCTCTACTAGTGCCTTGGCATCCTTTAGAGATGTCATCCGAAGCGGAGGTCTTGTGATCTTGGGGATCGGGGATACCACTTTGGTTACCGCTATCTCTTGAGAGACCTCTTCGAAATGTTGAAAAGGAGTTTCAATGAACTCGCCATCCAACTCCACATACCAGAAATAATTTAGGTGGCTAATCATGTACTCCTCCTCCCCGTGGACAGTGATGATCTTTCCATGGACCGGGTACTTCAGCATCTGGTGTAGCGTGGAGGTGACAGCACCGGCATTATGGATCCAGGGCCGTCCTAACAGACAGGAGTAAGAGGGGCGGATGTCCATTACATAGAAGGTTAAGTTGAAAGTTTGAGTTCCCACTTTTGTGGGGATGTCCACCTCTCCGTGGAGCATCCTCTTTGAGCCATCAAAAGATCTCACAACTATGTTACTGGGTTTCAATGTCAGCTCTTTGCAATTCAATATGTCAAGAGCTTTCTTCGGTAAAACGTTCAAAGATGAACCTGTGTCCACCAAGACATGGGCCAGAGTCATTCCTCTACACTCCACATGGACATGTAATGCCTCGTTGTGCTTTCTCCCTCTGGGTGTCAAATCAGCATCAGAGAAGCCTAGGCCGTTATCAGCTATCAAACTGGCCACACAATCTTGGAATTGGTCAGCAGACGTCTCTTGTGGCACATGGGTTGTATTCAGAAATTTTACCAGAGCTTTCGCATATGCCTCAGAACACAGCAGCAATGCTAGCACGGAGATCTTGGAGGGAGTTTGCCCCAACTGTTCAACTACGTCATAATCACTCTTCTTTATTATCCTCAGGATCTCTTCCATTTCCTTCTTGGATGTTTCGGGGATAGCTAGTGATTGAGTCTTCGTCCAGACAGGCTCTTCTTGAATGTTTTTTCCTCGATTTTCAGCAGTAGAAGTATTGGTAGGGATAACAGCAGGGGTCGTGTCGTCTTTGTCGGTAGGAGCAATTGCAGGTATGATTATTGGTACAGAGGTAATCTTCGGAACAACCACGGGTCCAAAAACTGCCTTTGGAGGGGCAATCTCAGGAGAGAAGATTCTACCATTACGGGTAACCTTACTAGTTCCGAAAGTATTGCTAATGTTGGAATCTTCTTCTTCAGAGCTCACTTCTTCGGTGGTCATCCTATCTTGTTTGATACCATGGTAGTAGATTTCTCCACCGTAATTCCACGATACTGTTTTATCTGATTCATACGGGACCGGCCCGAGATTGTAATTATGAGAGGAGTCGTTTTTGGAACCGATGTAATCCTAACGGGTCTTTTGGGGACCCTGGAAGGATTGGCGCAGATGGTTATGATTGAAACGTCTTCAACAGGAATGGGTGAAACAGGAGCATTTTCAAACAGAATCTCTTGGTTGTCTATCAAGCATTGAATGCCTGTCTTCAACAGAGGGCAATCAGTTGGTGAGGATAAGAAAAGATGGCAGTCTTTATTACAACCTGGGAATATACCAACTTTCAACAAGTTCATCTTAATGATCGGGAGCGGAGTCAAGAGTTCATCCACTGTAGCAACAAACAAATCTTCCTCGATAGCATTGGCGTTGTGACCATGTCTAGGCATCGGAGCGGAAATGACGTTTGGTTTCTCGGGCGCCTCAAACTCAATTTCTTTTGCATCTATAAGGTCTTGACTTTTGTTTTTCAAAGCCCAATAGTTGTTGGTGTCGTGGCCCGGACTTTCGGAATGGTATGCACATCTGGAATTCGGGTGATAATGAGGGGACGCCGTGTTGGGATTCTTTGGAGCTTCCTTAAAAGTTGCCAAATTAAATTTCAGAAGATGTGGTAAGACTTGGGCAATAGTCATATTAATTCTGGTGAATTGCCAGACCGGCCTTTCCACCCTTGGTTGATTAATCCTTGGTTGATCAGATGTAAGCTTTGGGATCATAACGGTCCCTATCATTGGTCGGCGTTCAACTCTCCCTTGGTTCTTTTGTGGATAAACAACAGATACCTCCTTCTTCCCAATGAAAGGTTTTCTCACAGCTGTAGAGGCAGATGAATCCTTCTGAATCTTCCCACTTTTTATGCCAGCTTCCACCCTTTCTCTGGTTAATATTAACTCAGTAAATCCAGCAGATGAGCTCCCAATCAAATGGTTGAAGAAAGGGCTCGATAGAGTGCCTAAGAACATATCCACCAACTCCCTTTCAGACAGAGGGGGTTGCACTCTCCCAGCTAGATCTCTCCATTTTTACGCGTAATCTTTGAAACCCTCATTTGAAGCCATAGCCATACTCTGAAGTTGAGTACGGGTAGGCGCCAAATCTGCATTATAATGGTATTGTTTATAGAAAGCTGCGGCAAGGTCTTCCCAGTTGTGGACATCGGCCCTTTCTAATTGGTAAAACCAATCGAGTTGTGTTCCAGATAAACTATCTTGGAAAAAATGAACCCACAAGTCTTTATCGGTAGAGTGCGGCTGAATCTTTCTCACGTATGATCGGAGGTGCATCTTAGGACATGACACTCCATCATATTTTGCAAACAACGGAACTTTGAACTTTTGTGGGATTACAATTCCCGATACTAACCCCAATTCTTCAAAGTCTAGACCTGGTACCCTTTGTATTTCCATAGCGCTCAAACGTTCTTCAAGATGTCTATACTTATCATCAGCCGGAGGGTACTGTTCCTCGGAGTAGTCTTCCTCTTCCTCCTCCTCTTCAGATTCTTACGGAACCGCTGTTTCTTTTCCTTTTGCTTCTCCTTCCCCGGAAGTGGTTGCAAAATTCAATGTTCTTCTAGTCTGTCCCTGAAATCTTCTCCTCGTGTTCAAAACCCTAGTGGCTTTCTTTGTTTTCTTCTTTCTTTCTTCAGCCAACAGAGTCTTCAATTCATCTTTCCCCTTGGCTAGGGTCATGAGTAACTGTTGAAACTGCGTGTTTTGAGCTTGAAGATCTTTGACCGTCTGTTCGAGATCCATCTTACTGAAATAAACAGTAGAGAGATGAGGAAACTTGTTGCAAAAGACCTGTTTATGTTATGATGAATGATATGTATACATGCAATTCTTTCAAGGATTTGAAAATTCAAATTTTTTTAAACAAAAAGAAACACACGTTATATTAATAAGATAGAATTTGAGTACATCAGTTCCCCTTGGGCAAAATAATACAAAATTCTAAGATAAAAAAGTATTGCGCATCCTCTTTGGTGCTATGTAGGTATTTAGAGTCTGCTCCTCATGAAGTAGCCTAGTGAGTTCCAAAACCTTCTTCTATCTTGCATAGAATTGGGCTTCGAAAGTATCTCGCTCTCCTTTGAGTTGTATCCAATCCCTTTGTAGATCTTCGAGAGATGTGGGCATGTCGGGATGTAGGATAGTGTATGGAACTTATCCTTCCTTAACAGGCTCAATAATCACTGGGAGAATGGAAGGATAAGGCATCATAAGACTTTGAGCGCGGGTTCGTACCCGCTTGAGGTAAGGCTCTAGAGGGATGGAATTATTGTGTCCCAAAGTCTTACTGTCCACCTTGTTCAACATCCTCCAAGCTCGGACGAATCTCTGGCGAAGTCTTTGATCATCGTTGTCGTAGTCGAATACCAAGCCTTGAATCAACATCTCATGTGGGCCATCCCTTCGGGCATAACCAAACTGTCTTAGAGCCAAGCATGGGTTGTAGGTGATGCCTCCCCTAATGCCAAGTAGAGGGACATTAGGGAATTCCCTACAACGGTCAACAATGATAACATTCTCCTTGGATCGGGAGCACCAATGAATATCTGAATGTTTGAGTGTCATTAACCTTTGTGACCACCTTAATCCTTGCTCATTTTTTAAGATTGATTGGGGAAGATGAGAAATAAACCATCTTTCTAGGAGGTGAGTGTAACACATAAGGACCCCTCTTTTCCTCATTGTACGAGTGTGAAAAGAGTGTAGGATATCCCCTAGTAATGTAGGCACCGGATTGCGTGACATGAAGATTTTGACGGCACTTACATCTATGAGTTGGTCAGGATTGGGGAACAAGACCATCCCATAGATAAGAAGAGCCACAATCTCCTCAAAAGCTTGCAAGTCTAGGGAATTCCAACAACTTTGGGCCTTCTCAAACAGAAAATTTTCTAAGAAGCCTTTGACACCACTTCTAGTTTCCCAATGAGTTGTGACATCAGATGAGTGCAAGTGTAGGGCTTGAGCAATCTCTTCTTGCTTTAGATTTCTTTCCATACCGTTGAATGGTAGTTGATTAAGAATATGAATCCTCAAGAGTTGAGAGAATTCTTCCAAAGTGGGCACAAGCTGATAGTCGGGAAATGTGAAGCAATGGTGCAAAGGATCAAAGAACTGGAAGAGCACCTTCATCACATCCTCATCTGTGCTGGAGGTGACCAATTTGAGTAGACGACCATGTCTCTCGGTGAATGGATAGTTCTCAGGGATCCTTGAAGCTAGCTCCTTGAGTTGTGGAGGAACTATTACAAGGTTGACTTGGATAGTTTTCCTGCGAAGTGAATCCATATCCTCCAAAACAAGAACAAAGATGAATATCCAAAATCCTTGAAATGTTTAGTGCATGTATATGATGCTCATGATGTCCATGATGTTATGTACAAGTATGGACATACAAGCAAAACAAACAAGTTCTTAGTTTAGGCTTGCACGGGGTTTTATAGGTAAGTACCCTCTTGAAGTTTAGTTGGCTTCAACCTGTCCTAGTAATAGTAACCGGGTTATAAGGAGCTCAATATCCTAGGATTATTTCCTTGGTTATTGTTTCAGCTCAAGTCTCTTTAATGGCGACCGAAATATCCAAAGAAACAACCCTCAATGAGTGTAGTATCGAGTATCTACCAACTTCGGACTGCACCAAAGCCGGTCATCTCACTACATACTAAAGGCCAAGTTGATCAAGTAAAGGGTTCTAGAAGTTAATTAGTGCTTCATGACATCACTCAACGGCCCCGTATTCTCTTTGATTGACTCAAAGGCTACTGGTACCCACAAATATGTCGCACTAACATAGTTATTGCTTAGACCATGTCAGTATACCCCGCACAGTTTCCACAACGTATTGCTATTTACCTATAATGTTTCCCAAATCCGGGTGGAGGATTCAAACCCAAACAAAGAACCATAATGTAATGCAAACAAGTCAAATAAATGTAAGCAAATAAATGTGATCTAGCCCTAAGGTAACCCAACTTTTATAATTTTCCCCAGCAGAGTCGCCAGTTCTGTGATACGGTGGGAGAACTGACTTGAGGGTTTTGCGTTTTATCGCAAATGTTGAGGTTAGCAAGAGTCGCCACCGACTTTTCTTTTATCCAAAAGGAAAGGTGAAAAAGCACAGGAAAAACCTTTGAGATTGTTTCTTGAGTTCGGGGGGTAGATTATGAAAAGGGAAGGTATTAACACCCTTTTCATCCATGGTTTTCCATGGGCTCTTAGTTACTTGCTAGATCACTTGCTTTTGTTTGAAATTGTGCTTTGTGTGGTTTTTGAAAGTATTTTGTAAAAGAGGCCATTGTTTAGGAAATCTTTGTAATGATTCTCGTTCGTAAGAATGTATACAAAGATGTTTGTGTTTTTGATAATGTTTTCAAGTTTGTAAGATATTTTGAAATGTGTGTGTTTGTTTTGAAAATAGCAAGGATATTTGTTTGAAATAGAGAAAGTAACTAAAGGTAATCTACCTACTCAAATGTCTTTCTTGTTCATTTTCTTTTCCTTTCATATTGTTGTCTTACCATTGATTTGGTAAGCAACCCTATCTTTAGATGTAAAGGGGACGGGCGTGGGTCATCGTATAACCATGATTAGCAATGTTGTAAAGTATCTAAGATAATTTTTGTAAGGCAACTTTGAATAGCGTCATCGAGGGACTATGATCTTGTTTTTTTCCGTTTGTTTTGCTAAGATACCTTACATGCGTAATATGGCCATTTTTTGTATAAGGCAACCAAGTGGAGTAACCCTAGGGGTGCTTGTGTGCAAGTGTGTTTTATTTACATGCATTTAGTCTTGATTAGGGTGATCTATTTGTTGGTTTCGTCTTTCCATACAAACCCTAATTTACTAGCATTGATATGAAAGCGGTAAATTGCGGAAAGTAAAATTACTATGCTATTACATCATTATGGGGATGGGGTATACAAATGTACAAATGGGGATGACAAGTAAAGTAAACCCTAATTTCTATTACAAGGCTTTGACAATTACATAATTTATAATGAAAAAAAAGAATAAACTATGCAAGAAGATGTAAAGTGAGAGAAATTGTTTTTTATATTTTTTATTGCAAAAGGTTTTGTAATTAATTTCATTGAAGAAAAACCTAAGTCTAAGTTAATTGTTTAGAACATTATTTTTTTGAGGTTTCATTTGAACAAAAGGTTTTATAGAGTTAGGTCACTTCCAAGCAATGCAATATGTCCAAAAGAACCTAAAAAATCTCCAAAAATCAAGAAATTTGGTGCCCGAGCTGACACGGGCCGTGTCAGGGGACACGGGCAACTGTGTCAGGACCTGTCCATGACTTTTATGCGTTTTTTTGGTCACAGCCATCCTGACATGGGCGCCCGTGTCAGCCCCTGTTCATCCTTTTTTGGTCATGTACGCACCAGTAACTCTGACACGGGCCGTGTCGATTGACACGGGCACTCGTGTCAGCCACTGTACCTGCATTTTACTATGTTTTTCAACCCAAATAAGCTGACACGGGCCATGTCATGTGACACGGGCACCCGTGTCAACCTCTGGTCTGGCTTTTTGTTAGTTTTTTCTCTTTGATCTATCTTGTTATATCTTTTGAGCGCAAAAGGCAAATGATGTATTACCAATTATATCATAGTTTGAGAAAGTTTACCTCTCGAAGCGGAAGATTTAGGACACGTACGGATGTTTCCGAGTGTAAAGTGGTGATTGATCAAGCTCCTTTGAACCTTCTTGAAGTAACTCCAATCTTTCTTTTGTACTGAAAATGGTTGAACTGCTCCAACCGAGTCAAGTTGCAATGTATGTTTTTTGAGTTTGGAAGATGATGATAGTGATGTTACAGAAGTTATTCTTATGTTTGAACAACTTCTATATGGTGTATGTGAAGTGTTTTGATGGTTTTTTTGGAGAAAACTTGCAAGGTATGAGATTCAAAGATTTGGACTTCAAAGCTAAAAAATGGAGGTTTTGTGTACAAATCTGGTTTTTGACAGAAAAAATGATTTTGAGTGTTAGTTTCCCCTCCTATTTTTCTGTGGCCTTTCTCTCTATTTTTTCTAACCTCTTTCTCTTGTGATTGACATCTCTATTTATAGAGAAGGTTTGAGACTTGAAACAAAACTCAGATTTTGAATCACATGTAATGGCTAGGTTAGATTGTACATGAAGCAAGCTTGAAGATTATAGTTCCAATGCTTTGTACTTTGTTGCATAGAGTTGTTGGACACTTTAAGCATGCCCTTCTGATTTTGTATGTTGAGTGTGTTTAGAAGAGATAAGTTAGAGGCTCAAGGAGATCTAACTTTGTGATTAAAGCTACTTTGCATGAATGGCAATGTCAACTTTGTGCCAAAAATGGAAAGATCACTTAGACAATGCTTAAACCAAATGGACCATAGCTCAAAGGTTTGTGTAAATATTAAATTATGGTAATATTTTCAAGTCACAAGGCCTGCAAAGTAAGATATGCAGCACATCATGCCAATTGGATTATGTGTTCTTCAACAAAAATGGCTTGCAATTCAAGAATAAATGTCCAACTTCAGGCCCTTGAATCTCCTAGCTCAAATATGATAAATTCATGCTCTTGGATTTTTTGGAAAGATTGAAACACCCTCTACAACTTTCATGTTGACCACTTTTGTTAAATCGAACTGGAACTCGATGAAAATTGGCCAAGAAGTTGGGATAAAAACCTGACCAAAACTACTGAAAATTTCTCTAAGTGTTAAATGAAAATGTCATGACTTCATAAATCCAAGCATATTTAGGAGAAGTTGTGTACAGAAATGTTGTAGATATCATGGAGATCTACAAATTTCATGTTGGAAGTTTCTCTTGAATCATCTTGCATCATGGTGAAAATTTTGCTCAAAGTTATGAAAAAAACATGAAATTTCCAACACTTAAAAAATTTCTAAGTTTAGAAATTTTGACTTTTCAAAATGAAAATTTGACTTTTTGATTTCTTGATGAATAAGTTTCATATTTTGACATATTTTGATGAAATTTGATCTTTGAAATGTAATTTTGATCAAATAGTCAAAGTTTGACTTTTCAGTATGCTATTGACCATTTTGCCCTTGTGCCAATTTCAAGCCTAAATTGATGCATCAGCGCTGCAAACTTGATGTCATAGAAGATCTTGTGAGCAAATACTTGACAAATAAGAGGGAAAATTTTGGGGTACAACAACCTCCAATGGACACCGCTTCATCCTAGTGGCCATTGACTATTTTACAAAATGGGTTGAAGCAACTTCCTTCGCTTCTGTTACCAAGAATGTTATTGCCCGCTTCATCAAGAAAAACCTTATTTGCCGATATGGTATCCCAGAAAGGATCATCACTGACAATGGTAAAAATCTCAATAACACTATGGTTACCGCTTTATGCGAGCAATTCAAGATCCAGCATCACAATTCTTCTCCCTATCAGCCAAAGATTAATGGTGTTGTTGAAGCTACAAATAAAAACATTAAGAAGATCATACAGAAAATGACAGTCACATGCAAATACTGGCATGAGATGTTACTGTTTACTCTCCATGGTTATCGTACCACGGATCGCACATCAACCGGGGAAACACCCTATTCTTTGGTTTACAGCATGGAGGTTGTCCTACCTATTGAGGTTCAGATCCCCTCTCTGAGAATTATAAAGCATGTAGGTTTGAATGAAGACGATTGGATCCAGACTCGACTTGATCAACTGAATTTGATTGATGAAAAAAGACTTACTATTGTTTTCCATGGCAAGTGTATCAAAAACGGATGATCAAGGCTTTTAACAAGAAAGTCAGGCGCCAAGTATATCAAGTTGGGGATCTAGTGATCAAACGTATCATCTTGCCACAAGGTGATCCCAGGGGAAAATGGACTCCTACCTATGAGGGACTGTTTGTAATCAAAAAAATATTCTCCGGTGGGGCAATGATCTTGACCACCATGGATGGCGACGACCTGCCACACCCTGTGAACGCGGACATAGTCAAAAGATACTACGCATAAGAGACCCTCTAGGTTGACATATCTAGGCAAAACAAGGGCATCCCGACGAACCAAAAGGTTCAGGCAGAAATTAGGGATAAAATGAAAAAAAAATATGTACACCCGGCAAGTTGAAAACCCGAAAGGGCGACTTGGGCAAAAAAGGGTTTCCCGGTGGACTGAAAACCCGAAAGGGAGGTCCAGGCAAAAGTTAGGGAATTAAAGCGTATGACTATGTCCCGTCAGATCACTTGACGAACAACCTTTGACTTCCACTAACAAACTCAGAGTTTCTGATCAATTCAATCATCTTCGGACAAGGCACAAATAGACAAGATACTCGGAGATGCGAAGGCTATAGCAGAATGGAAACCTATGGAATTTTTTTTATACACGTAACTATCTTTTCTTTGTATCAGAATTTTCTACGACAACATTCTCTTACTAGAATGTTTGACCCCTTTGTACAAAATGTTTATTCAAAGTCAATACAAAGACATCCCTTTGAAAGTACAAAAAAAAAACTATTTGTCTTTTTCTTTGCGTTTGTGTTTTGTTTACAAAAACGTTCAATGATTCATTGTTGAACATATGCATTTGAACATGATTACTGTTTACATATAAACAAAATGAGGAAGACAATTACTGATAGGTTGAAGGAATAGGAAAATTTCTCTAGGCTATTCCTTAAGTGGTCCCTTACAGTACATCATTTAAATCCCCAGCGGAACAAAGCTCCCAGTTTACCAATCCCCGGTAGAAATCACCCAATTTCTCCAGATTCCCCAAGCAGATTGTGCAAGCAGTAATGGCCTTGCCCTCACAAAAGAATTTACTTCTCTCAACAAAAAGTTCATCAGTACTTCAACTTCAAGACATGAAAATTCACATACCCTCAGCGGCATTTAGGGATTTATTTTCCTCCATCAAACAACAATGCAACAAATTAGTTCACATACACATACATTGCATCCATATATCATAAACATTGATAAAACAAGTACATTGCATCATACATTTCATGCAGACATAACTTTGTATTTTAGCTAACATTTTACCCTTTTCAGGATAAGATTAACAGCTACCATTAACAATATGCAACTTTCAGATACAGTTTAGATACGCTCCAGACATGGATGCCATTCTAATACTCCTTCAGATTCAACTTTCAGATACAGTTCGGATACACTCCAGACACGAATGCCATTCTAATACTCATTCAGATTCAACTTTCAAATACATTTCGGATACGCTCCACACACGGACGCCATTTTGATACTCATTCCGATTCAACTTTCAAATACAGTTCGGATACGCTCCAGACACGGATGCCATTCTGATACTCATTCAGATTCAACTTTCAGATACAGTTCGGATACGCTCTAGACACGGATGCCATTCTGATACTCCTTCAGATTTAACTTTCAGATACAGATCAGATACGCTCCAGACACGGATTCCATTCTGATACTCATTCAGATTCATCTTTCAGATACAGTTCGGATACGCTCCCGACACGGATGCCATTCTGATACTCTTTCAGATACAGTTCATATACGCTCCAGACACGGATGCCATTCTGATACTCATTCAGATTCAATTTTTAGATACAGTTCAGATACGCTCCAAACACGGATGCCATTCTAATACTTAGTCAAAATTAGCTCCCAGATACAGTTCAGGTACGCTCCAAGCACTATGCCAAAATTGAATTTAGACAGCGCCACATAGACAGCGCTTATGCCCTAAGCGCTGCTATAGGTTTTCAGAAGAAAAAAAATTAAAAAATTAGAGTAAGCGCTGCTAAAGGTATACTATAGACAGCGCTTATTATAAGCGCTGCTATAGGCCTTACCATAGACAGCGCTTCCTTTCCCTAAGCACTGCTATAGGTTTTCAATAAAAAAAATAAAAAAAAAAGAATAAGCGCTACTAAAGGGTATACCTTAGACAACGCTTACTAAAAGCGCTGCTAAAGGTGTGATAAAGGGTATACCTTAGACAGCGCTTTCAAGAAGCGCTGCTAAAGGCATTACTCTAAAGCGCTGCTAAAGGTAATACCTTTAGCAGCGCTTCTTGAAAGCGCTGTCTAAGGTAATTAAATAGTTTCTAAATCCCTAAATTGGTTATTAGATTTAAAAAACCCCACTTTATACAAACGAAACCCCACACACCCAGAAAACGCAATTGTTCATCTTCTTCTCCAACTCGTCTCCTCCCTCCTCACTGTCCAACCGTGGTTCATCTTCTTCTCCAACTCACTTCCTGATTCGTTGTCTCGTTGCAAACTTCAGATTCTCCGGTTATACGAGGGCAAGGGCCAGAGGCACGTTGTTGGGAAACTTCGGATTCATTGTCCAGAAAGCTGTTGTTGGGAAACTTCGGATTCGTTACCACCATCTCCTCGTGAAGAAGAAGTTTCACAAAACCAGTTTCACTATAAGGTAAAATTTCTTCATCCTTCTATATTTTTTTCTATGGTTAACTCAATGTTGCATAAGTAAAACAAATGTCATAAAACTCAATGTTGCACAACTAGTTATTTGTATCAGTGCTTCAATGAGCAAACAAAGTCTGGTCTTCTTCATTTCTTTCTGAAACTCTCAGTACATGTCAAGCAAAGATATTTAATTTAAAGTACCAAAACAGGACTCTCTTTTATTCATCTCTATCCATTTTCATTCATTCACACGATTCATCACAAGTATTTCTTATAGGACATTGGTCATTGTACTCTTATAGATATTGAATTCTTGTTAATTTGTTTAAACTAGGTGTATAAAAATTCACTTTTCTTCATTATGTTCTTTGGTTGTTTTTGGAATTGAGTTCTGATTCTAGTTTCCTGTTTTACCAGAGTGCATCTTTCTGTATATTCATATTAGTATCTGATATAAACAATAACTTCTACTCCTTCATTTTGTTTCATCACTTTGTTGTTTCTTTCTATATTTTATTGTTATGTTACTAAACAATTCAACTTGTGCTTTAATCTTCTGAAGAGAGTAGTGTTCAGGTTAACACATCCTCTCTTACTTCTTCTCATTACTTAATAGTAAGTCATATCATTGATCTTGTAATAAGTAATTGATATACATTGTTGGCAGAAGGTGTATCTCTAGTTTCCCTTACATAACCTGCTGCTCTTAGTCAAGGGTTTTATGATGTATTTCTTCCGTATGGTAAATCATTTTAACATGGAGTATTTGAAAAAAGAGGAATCCAGAACTTTGGGATGACAAACATGAACCTGTTGATGGAGTGATAGTTCGAACATAATGTATGCTTAGCTCATGTAGACATGCCTGCAAGGAACAAAGGAATCACATCATGTAAATCCTCCATCTAATATTCAACTTAGTAATAGTAAAAAATAACACAAATCATGAATCTTTGAATGAGTTCACAACTAAGCTAATGTCTCTAAAATTGTAACGTTGACGATCATTGATTGAATATGTTATAGGACCACGACAGTAACATGAACTAGGCCTCTAAGGTTGGACCACATTTGTGGCTATGCTCCTTTCACTCACACGTTACAATCCTCATTTCTAGAATTGTTATAATCACATGTTTGATTTTTGTTGACATCACAGACTCTTTAAATCCATTGTACTCCCACCGCATTATACCGTTTTGTGCCATAATTAGTGTTTTTATTTAACTTAGATAATAGTTAAAACCATGGATAAAAAATGGATGTGTGCCGATCGATTGTCAAAAGAGTACGAGAATGGGGTAATAGAGTTCGTTAAGTTTGTTGTTGAACACGCTGAAGACCCGAATAGAATGAAATGTCCTTGCTTGGGTTGTTGTTATGTGGGTTGGGTTGACGCAGATGGATTGAAATCGCATTTACTAATGCGCGGAATTGATCGAAGTTATACGTGTTGGATATTTCATGGTGAGAAAAGAATCAAGAATGTTGAACCGGGGGTGAAAAGTAATGCGACCTATGTTTCGTATGACAATGCCACGGATACATATGATTGTGATCGGGTTGAAGAGATTGCAGAAGCACTTGAAGAAGATCTTCAAGATTGTCCCAAAATGTTTGAGAGGTTGGTAAGCGATGCGGAGAAACCGTTGTATAAAGATTGCCCCAAATTCACAAGATTGTTTGCGGTATTAAAATTGTACAACTTAAAGGCGCGCAATGGATGGTCGGATAAAAGTTTCACACAGTTATTAGCCCTTTTGAGAGATATGCTTCCTGAGGATAATGTTCTTCCTAATCGAACCTACGAGGCCAAAAAAATGTTGTGCTCTATTGGCATGAGCTATGATAAGGTACATGCATGTCTAAATGATTGTATTTTGTTTCGAAACGAATATGCATCGTTGAATGAGTGCCCAAAGTGCGGTTTATCTCGATATAAGAAAAAATTATCTCCAGCGGAAGTCTTATGGTATTTTCCTATTATTCCGAGATTTAGACGCATGTTTCATAGTGAAACCGATGCTAGACACTTGACTTGGCATGCAGATGAAAGAATTATCGATGGAAAGTTTCGACATCCGGCAGATGCACCACAGTGGAAGAAAATTGATAATGATTATCCTAATTTTGGAGGAGAAACAAGAAACCTTCGCTTGGCATTATCTAAGGATGGAATGAACCCGCATGGTCTTCAAAGTATCTCACATTCCACATGGCCTGTGATTCTTATGATTTATAACCTACCTCCATGGCTATGTATGAAGCGCAAGTACATGATGTTATCTATGTTAATTTTTGGGCCTAAACAACCAGGGAATGACATAGATGTATACTTGAAACCTTTAATCGAAGATTTGAAGATTTTGTGGGAGAACGGTGTGGAGGTTTATGATGGATATAGGAAAGAAAGTTTCAATTTGAGGGCGATGTTGTTTGGCACAATTAACGATTTTCCAGCATATGGAAATCTATCCGGGTATAACATTAAAGGTGAAAAAGTGTGTCCTGTCTGTGAAGATGGAACCGATACGACACGATTGAAACTTTGTCAAAAGAATGTCTTTCTCGGTCATCGTAGATTCTTAAATTCAAAACATCAATATCGTGGATGGAGAAAAGCGTTCAATGGAAATACCGAACAACGTAGAGCTCCACCTGGATTGACATGTGATCAAATTTGTGAAAAGGTGAAAGATGTGAGTATTCAGTTTGGCAAGCCTTTTGCACATAAAGTTGTCACAGGTGGGTGGAAGAAGAGGTCAATTTTTTTTTAATTTCCATATTGGAAATCTTTGTACGTAAGACATTTTCTTGATGTTATGCATATTGAAAAAAATGTATTTGAAAGTGTTATTGGTACGTTACTCAATATAAAAGGAAATTCTAAGGATGGCCTTAAAGCAAGAGAGGACATGGTAGATATGGGAATAAGAACTGAATTAGGACCCGTGAAGAAAGGAAGACGAACATATCTACCACCTGCTTCTTATACTCTATCTAGAAAGGAAAAGAAAATATTGTGTAAGTTTCTGAGTGAAGTTAAAGTTCCAGAAGGTTACTCCTCAGACATTAGAAGACTCGTGTCCATGAAAGACCTCAAGTTAAAGAGTCTGAAGACACATGATTGCCATGTCATAATGGAACATTTTCTACCAATAGGTATACGTTCTATTTTGCCAGAAAAAGTAAGAAGCGCTATAACTAAATTGTGTTTTTTTTCCAGGTCAATTTGTAGTAAGGTGATCGATCCTGAGATCTTACCAGTATTACAAAAAGAAATCGTTATTACTCTGTGTGACCTTGAAATGTATTTTCCTCCATCATTTTTTGACATTATGGTACATCTTGTTGTTCATCTTGTGAAAGAGACACAATTGTGTGAACCAGCTTATATGATATGGATGTACCCTGTTGAATGTTATATGAAAATATTAAAAGGGTACGTGAAAAACCAAAGTCGTCCAGAGGGTTGTATCGTTGAGCGATACGTTGTTGAAGAAGCGGTTGAGTTTTGTACTGATTTTTTGTCCAATGTGCAATCCATTGGACTCCCCAAATCTCATTTTTTCGAAAAAAAAGAAGGTAAAAAATTAATTGGAAATGAAATTGTGACAGTATCAAGGGATGAACGGGATCAAGTGCATTTGTATGTTCTGCACAATGACATTGAGGTTGAGCCGTTTTTTGAAATGCACAAGGCTATACTCCGAGGTGAGAATCAAAGTAGAAATGAAAATTGGATAGTACGAGAGCACAATCAAAGTTTTATACAGTGGTTTAAGGATCATATATATTCAAAGTTTCATTCAGATCCCGCTTCAATATCAGACAGGTTGAGATGTTTGGCATATGGTCCAAGTTCGATTGTGTTCTCTTATAGAGGATACAGAATTAATGGATACACATTTTATACCAAAGAACAAGATGAGAAAAGTACCATGCAAAATAGTGGTGTCACAGTGGTATGTGAAGCAATGCACATTTCTAGTATGAAGGACTTAAACCCCAAATATGAAAATTTGTCATATTTTGGGGTTATCAATCACATATGGGTGTTTGATTACGAGTAGTTTCAGATTCCTATCTTTGGTTGCAAGTGGGTACATACTAGTGGCATATGAATGGATAAGTCAGGGTTTTTGCAAGTGGATCTTAGTAGGGTGGGGTACAAAGATGAGCCTTTTATTCTAGCATCTCAAGCTAAACAAGTGTTCTATATCATAGACCCGAAGAGTACGAAATGGTCTATAGTGCTTTTATCTAACAAAGTGATTGATGATAAAAGTGTGGATCAAGTTGATGTTGATGTTGAGAATGAGTCGTATATTAGAAACGATCGAGATGATGATACTACAGCGGATGAATCATATATCAGAAAAGATCATGATGAGGGAATTTGGATCAATCCCTTCGTCCGCGTTCTTAAGAGACAAGTAATTCGGAATCCAACCAAGAAAATAAAGAGATGTTAGTGAAAGAGGTAATATATATTCCTCCATACCTGTTAACACTTAGCAAACTTCTAATAAATTATATATTTGTCATTTTATATACTCAATTGATATTTGTCATTTTATATACTCAATTGATATTTGGAATTATATATTTGGAATTAAATATTTGTCATTAGATACTAATGTTTTTCTTTATTACAGGTTAGATGGCTAGTAACGAGGAGCACCCTCACGATGATTCTATTAATGATGGAGACAATGATGGAGGAAAATCCAGTAAGGGAGTGGAAAAAGAAATAAAAAGAGGAAAAACTATTATGAAGAATATCATTCGTGATAGAGATAAGGGTATAAAATATGATGTGCATTGGAGTCCAAATGACCAATTAATTGAGCCTAACGGTTCTAAATTGACAAGTTACATTGGCACACTTGTAAGGAGAGAAATTCCAATAACTTTTGATGAGTGGAGAGATGATAAGCTGAATGATGCTAAAAACAAAATCTGGAGTGAGATACAGGTGCTTTAAATTATGACTTTAAATTATGATTATGTACTTTAAATTATGTCTTTAAATTACTTATACTAACGCACTTTGTGTATGTTTTTTGTAGAGGTCTTTCAACATTGATGACAAAAGAAAAGATTATTGTCTTGGATTGGCCGGAAAAATACTAAGAGGGTTTAGAACATATTTAAACAGAAAATATCTTAGAGATGCCAAAAAAAAATTTGTTGATGCAGAGCGTCCAGCAGAATATGCGGATGTGATTTCAGTTAAAGAATGGGATGTTTTTAAAGCCAAACGGAAAACCCAAAAATTTCAGAGTGTAAGTGAAGTAAATCGTCAAAGAGCATCATCTCCCGCATATCCATACAAAAAAGGGCGTTTGGGATATGCACGATTAGAACAAAAAATAGTAAGTATTTACAAATTGTAATGATATACTTGTTCATCAATAGTTATAACTGAGCTTGTTTTTTGTGTTAATGTGTAGTTAAAAGAGGAGAGTAGTTCAGAAACATCTCTTCCGGAGCATGTTTTGTGGAAGGTTGTCCGTGTGGGTAAGGATGGAGTTCTTAAAGAAGATGTACAACAAATTTTTGAAAAATGCGTAAGTATAACATTAATTCTAATTAAATCAAAATTTTATTAACATATAGTATTCATGTTTTTCCAATATTCATATGAATTTCAGGAGAGTCTGTCTCAGTCTACATCTCCACCAGATGATTGCAGGAGCATACTTAGTCGAGCATTAGATGTTCGTGAGTATTCTGGTCGGGTGAGGGGTAAAGGACATGTGGTTACTCCAAGCTCCTTGAAAAAGAACAATCCAAAGACAAAATCTGCTAGCAATAAAGAACTGCAGGCAAGGTTGGATGCATTAGAAGCTGAAGTTCTTGAATTGAGGAAGGAAAAAGCAAGACAATACCAATCAGAAAGGGAGGCTTCGGGTGTTAAAGAAGCTAGTGACATAGCTAGTGTCAATTGTGCAGCTCAACCGAGTATTCCCGAGGTACTTACATATATTATTATGAAATTAAATTAGTCTAATTTATTTAACTAACATATATACACATTAACGATGTCATATTTATTATTGATTTTAGGGCATTTCACCTTGTCAACTCTTTTAGAGACACCAACTTATCGCATGGTTGCAAGGGAAAAGTCCATAACACTCTGGGAGAAGTACTTCATCATAAACCGCTCCCTTCTGGATATTTGAAAGTGTCGATTGATATTGTTTTAGAGGAGGGTGCGTTATTACCAATCCCAGATGAAGTTTCGTAAGCAACATTGGTGGGAGAGGCAATAGGAGCGTTTGTTGCATGGCCGTTAAGGTTTGTTCACATAGATGATGAGGTATAATTAAAACCGTTATGAACCTTTTAGTACTCAAATTTTTTACGTTCGTTTTACTTACATTTTTTTTGCATGGTAATGTTAGACTCCTGCAAAACCCAAACCAAAAGATAAAGGGATTACGCGACCAAAGGAGTCAGTGACAGCAAAAAAACAGGTACAACATAATTATATGATATTTATGCTTAGATAATGTTAATTTGTCGTCCTATACTTGACCACTCTAATTTTATGATATTTAGATTATTCCTGCTAAAGAGATTGAAGCTGTAAGTATGGGTAAGGAGCCTGTAATTAGCAACATTCCCACATAAACAAAGAGTGTTGCTAAGAGAACCGGGGCTAGAAAGAAAACTACTTCACAATATAGGTCGTGCCTTCAGACATTTATAAGCTTCACAACTATTTCGCAAGGTGCTACTTCTCTTATACCCCTGGATGAAGGGATTTATGGTTCTGAAGGCATGACAGCAATTGGTAAGGAGGATTTGGAAGAAGTTTTTGGACACTTGACATTAGGCATGGCTGTTATCAATACATACATCAGGTATACTCCAATCAACTTTGTTTAATTAATTGCAGAATTTATTTACTCATTTCAATGAATAATTAATGTTAATGATGTTTTTATTTAAGGTTTCTGTATGACAAGTTGATTCGCCCGCGTGGATTGGAGTCCAGATTCGCTTTCATAAATCCCAACATCGTCCACGCAGGGTCAATAATCTCAAAACCAGATGAAGTAATAGCATTTGTGCTCGGTTTATTTATGGCCAACAAAGATACAGAAAAATTGTTCTTTTTACCATATAATACTGGCCCCAAGTAAGATTTTCATTCTAAATTTCCATCTAACCTTTGTTTAATATTCCAGTGGACACTGGTTATTGGTTGCAATTAATCCTGTGAGAGAAATTGTATATTATCTGGATTCATTGGGAAATGATTGGACAACATACCCAGATATGAAGAAGACGATTGACACGTAAGTGAGATTGTTCCAAAATATTACTGTGTATATTTAATTATTTATGTGCGATAGTTCTAAATATTCGTTATTATTTTATTATAGCATTCTACAAAGTTTTCGAGCACAAAGAGATATTCAAGTACCAAGGAGTAGAGTCAACAATATTTCTTGGATCAAAGTGGAGGTATAGATTTTCACAGTTTTGATTATATAGCGATGATACTTGATAAAACAAGTTAAGGTGTATATCTTGATGTATATCCGTATTTTCTTTCCATGTGTAGTGTCCTCGTCAGTGCAATGGTGTAGATTGCGGTTATTTTATGTTGAGGTTTATGAAAGAAACTATTCTTTTGGACCGATTAGAGATTCCATCCACGGTATGAATTTCTAACTTAGGAATTATTTTCATATTTCTCATAAAATGACTTAGTATTTTAATTAAATCATACTATGTTATATTATTATGTAGTACTTTGACGAATTCAAGTGTGCTTCATACTCAAAAGATCAATTGGATGAACTTATGGAGGATTGGTGCCAATTTGTTATGGAGTTGAGAGTTTTATTATAAGGTATAACTTTGAGTTTTGAGAATATAATATATGTCGTTATAGTTGTGTTACAATATTATTGTTTTTGTTGTTGTTATTTGGTAACTTGTATGAATTTTGATTTTTTGATTTTGTTTTAGGTTATATAGGTGCAGCTCGATGTAGAAGATATAGTTATTTTGTAATTCATCGTTGATTTTGTTTTATTGTTGTATATACTAATG
The DNA here is from genome assembly GCA_948472305.1 of Vicia faba. Taxonomy (NCBI): domain Eukaryota; kingdom Viridiplantae; phylum Streptophyta; class Magnoliopsida; order Fabales; family Fabaceae; genus Vicia; species Vicia faba. The sequence goes on from OX451737.1 coordinate 668,791,946, forward strand.
TTGTTGTTGTGTATATTGTGCAAAAAGGATTGAAGAGATGAATATTGATGTAGTTATAATATTGTTTCATTGTTGTATATACTAATGTTGTTGTTGTGTATATTGTGAAAAAAGGATTGAAGAGATGAATATTGATGTTACTATAATATTGTTTCATTGTGGTATATATTAATGTTGTTGTTGTGTATATTGTGCAAAAAGGATTTAAGAGATGAATATTGATGTTGTTATAATATTGTTTCAATGTGGTATATTGATGTTGTTGTTGTCTAAAATGTTATAATGAAGCTATAATTTCTGGTGCAAAAATGGTGAGATTAAATTTGATAGGCAGCGTTTTGTTTTAAATGAAAAAAAATTATATTTAAAAAAATATTAAGGAAAAGCGCTGCTAAAGGGGGGGGGGGGGGGGGGGAATAGACATCGCTTTTAATGATAAGCGCTGTCTAAAGTGATTGAAAAAAAATATATATTAAAAAAATAATAAGGAAAAGCGCTGCTAAAGGGGGGGGGGGGGGAGGGGGGGATAGACAGCGATTTTCATGAAAGCGTTGTCTAAAGTGATTGAAAAAAAAAAAGATATATTAAAAAATAATAAGGAAAAGCGCTGCTAAAGGGGGGGGGGGGGGAATAGACAGCGCTTTTCATGAAAGCGCTGTCTAAAGTGATTGAAAAAAAAATTAAAAAATAATAAGGAAAAGCGCTACTAAAGGGGGGGAATAGACATCGCTTTCCATAAAAGCGCTGTCTAAAGTGATTGAAAAAAAATTAAAAAATAATAAGGAAAAGCGCTACTAAAGGGGGGAATAGACAGCGCTTTTACCAAGCGCTGTCTAAAGTTCCACATTAAAAGCGCTGTCTATACCTTTAGCAGCAGAGGTTTTAGCAGCGCTTTCAAACGTTGTTAAAGGCCTAAAAAAGCGCTGACTAATCCCTTGTTTGGCATAGTGAAGCATGGATGCCATTCTGATACTCATTCTTTCGGCTCATAAATTACAAATCAACAATCATTCTTGGATGGAATCTACAAGCCCATCTCCCAAAAAGACTCTATCACCTCTCCAAATGGCATCTTTAAGCCTATTCCTTCAACTACACATCGTCGAGCGCAAATTTCTGGACACTTTACTGTCCAATCATCTTTCACCTTTGAGTCACGAATGGCAAAACTCGCCAATCTAACTCTTCAGGTTTAAGAAGATTGAACAGGGGCAGCTGTTGTACCCCAAAATTTGCCCTCTCATTTATCAATACTTTTCTCACAAGATCTATTTGACTCAAGACTGGATTAGGGTTTGATCAGCTCAAGACATCTCATCATGCACTGATAACCCAAAATTAGGGTTTGGGATTGCACAAAGATTTTTGGACTATCAATGCTTCATATGACTTTCAAGTATCATTATAGACCCCTAAGATTACTCATGTCAAGTTTCAAGCCTTGAATCACATTTTTGATCAGTCATTTGGACAGTTGACCTAAAAATCAGTTGTATTGAGGAAAAAGTCAACCATGGCCAATTTACAGTCAAACTTCATAATTTTTTATTCACATCAACATTTTAGACTCATATGAATTATTTGATCAAGTTTGGACCATAATTCCTCAAGAAATTTGATCAAATCATCAAAAGGGCAAAATGGTCAAAATTAGGGTTTTGACTAAGAAAGGGCAATTTCTGGTTTTTTGATCTAGAAAATGATCAATTGAATTAAAGAATGATTTCAAGAGTTTAATTGAATCATCTTAACCTAAGGCTATGGTTCAAAACATTGCAAATCCATTGGATTGACAGATGAATTTTTCAGTCAACTGATCAAAAGTCAATTGTATACTGAAAAGTCAAACTTTGACTTTTTGGTTAAATTCAAGTGCCAAGGACCACAATTCATCAAAATATGTTAAAATGTGAAACTTTTTCATCAAGAAATCAAAGATTGAAGATTTTGTTTTGAAATTTGAAATTTTCTTAACTTACAAATTTTTCTAAGTATAGAAAATTTCTTATTTTTTCTCAACTTTAAGTCAAATTCTCACCATGATACAAGATGATTCAAAGGAAGTTCCCAACATGAAATTTGTAGATCTCCATGAAATCTACAACTTTTATTCACACATTTTTTCCTAAATATGCTTGGATCTCAAGATATAATTTTGTGAATACATGCTCAAGAACTAAAATAACTTAGTGAAATTTTGCCCTAATTTAGGCAGGTTTTTGACCTAACTTCATGACAACTTTTCACCTAGTTCCAAGTGGAATCTTGGAAATAAATTCAAATATGAGTTATAGAGAACATTTCAAGCTTTCCAAAATGTCCAAGAACTCATTGAGATCATTTTTGAGTAGGGAGAATCGAAGAGATGAAGTTGGCAATTTCTCACTTTGATTTCAAGCCATTTCATGATGAACCAAAATTCAAATCCAAACCTAGGCTGCATAATCCTTGATTTACAGGTCTCAAACTTGTTTCTCACTCCATAATTTAATGCTTACACAGTTGATAAAGCTTTAATCCAAGCATGAGAGCCTTTGTCCAAGCTTTAATTCCATAAATGGCACAAAGTTGCCATTTCCATTTTAAAAAAGCACAACTTTTGCATTTGTCAACTCCTTGAGCTTTGCACCTGTTCCTTCTGCACACACAAGTCCTATAAACCAAAAGCAAAGTGCCTAAGTCTTGTACCAACTCATATCAGGCTTGTACAAGCATGTAGAGAGTTGTCTCCTAACTTTTCTTAAAAGGCAGGCAATAAAGCAAAAAGTCTATAACTCAGAAGCCTAGTGTGGAATTGATTAGAAAACTTTTCTATACTTATATACAAACATATTACAACTTAACACACGATTGAAAAAGCTCAGAAACTCTCCCAAACTCTCTATCACCAAAAACCTGCCATAACTTGCAGTTTTGCATCAAGCATAGCAATCCCAAAATCTAGTCGTGCGTTTCAAGTTCTAATCACCTAAACACTTAACCTATATCATATATAAGTGTTCCAGACCATCATCCCTTCACTGTAACTCCTCCTTTTCCATCTGCCATTTTTGCATTTCAAGCTTGCAGGTTGACTTGGGTAGGGAGACTCAGGCACTTTCAAGGCAAGGTAAAGATTGGAACACACTCAGGGAGGTCCAGGAAAGCTAAAGAGATGCCCAGGCCTTCTCAAAACTCACTCAAACTCCATTCACGATCTCAGCTGAAAGAGGTAAGAACTCTAACTTTTATCTCTTCATACAAGCATCCTATGGTCTCGATTTGTGAAAATAAAATGTAGATATCCTTGTGCTAAAGCCAACCATGTTCATAGATTTCATTTATATTCATTGTGTATAGAGAATTTTAGATTTCAAATTTCTGTAAAAATTAGGTTTGAAATTAGGGCAAGTGAAATTAGCTTTGATCTTTGATTGTTAGTTTACATGAGTTACATGGTTGAAATCGTGGGAAAGAGTATTACCATTTTCATGTTTGAAGTTTCCATTTTTATGGAGAAATGAGAGAGATACAGTGGGTCTGGCTAGCTAGAGGAAGAAGACGAAGTACAGGGCAAGGAAAGGATTCGTGTTATGTATTTTTGTTTTCATTTGAACTAACGGATGTACAGCCACCCCAGTGGTAAGGCAGCGCGCAAAAATGCTTAAGGTCACAGGTTCGAGCCTTGGCGCTGCCTTTTTGCATTTTTCACATTTTTTCATCTTTTTTTGACTTGTTTGCAGCGTGGGCCCAGCACATATGGGCCTCATTTTTTTTTCTAACATCCACCTCCTTTTTCTTAACAACACCCCTGGCCCATACATTTTATTATTTATTTTTATTTTCATTTCCATTTTTATTAAATATATTTTCCTTAACATAAAAAATCATAAAAAAAATATAAAACATGATAAATATTATATTTTGTTTATTTTTATCTTATTTTCTCATAAAAAATATTTTTATTAAATTATATATTAACTATTTTACCTAAATAAACTTATAATTTAAAATAGAATAAGTTTAGATATTTATTATTTTTCTCACACTTGTAAATATTTATTTTAATATATAAAAAGACTAAAATATTTCATAAAATATTATTTTATTATTTTTAAGACAAAAATAATACTTAAGGAACTTTATTTTCTTTTAACAAATTAGAATTAGGGTTAACCAATTTCTAAAAATAATTTCCTTTTCTTAAATTATTAGGTTTAGTTTAAAACTCTTTTTCACATAAAAAAACAAAACAAAAATCTTTTTCTTGCATATACATATCTTTGCATATTTAATTTATATTGTATATTCAAATATTTGTACAAATTCGATTTGGTTGTAGTAGCTTAATTAGATTTACATTATTCCAAATCCCCATTTATAATTTGTATACCCCCCCCCCCCCCCATTAAATATTGTAATAGTGTAGTAATCTTTAAATTACGCAATTTATCGCTTTTACATAACATGCTAGTAATTAGGGTTTGTATGGCAAGATAAAAACAATCAAATAGGAAACTCTAATCCAAGACAAAATCAAGCATGGAAATAACACACTTGCACACAAGCACCCTTAGGATTACTCCACTTGGTTGCCTTACACAAAAATGGCCATATTACGCATGCGAAGTATCTTGGCAAAACAAACAAATATAAGATCATAGTCCCTCGATGGCGCTATTCTAAGTTACCTTACAAAATGATATTGGTCCCTCAAAAATGCTAAGATACTTTGCAAACATTGCTAAACATGGTTGTACGATGACCCATGCTCGTCCCGTTAACATCCAAAGATAAGGTTACTTACCAAATCAATGGTAAGACAACAATGTCAAAGGAAAAGGAAATGAACAAGAAAGACATTTGAGTAGATATATTACTTCTAGTTACTTGCTCCATTTCAAACAACTATCCTTGCTATTTTCAAAACAAACACACACATTTCTAAACATCTTACAAATATTGAAAACATTTTCAAAAAGACAAACCTCTTTGTATACATTCTTACGAACGAGAATCATTACAAAGATTGCCTAAACAATAGCCTCTTTTACAAAATACTTTCAAAACCACACAAAGCACAATTTCAAAATAAAAGCAAGTGATCTAGCAAGTAACTAAGAGCCCATGGAAAACCATGGATGAAAAGGGTGTTAATACCTTCCCTTTTCATAATCTACCCCCCGAACTCAAGAAAAACATCTCAAAGGTCTTTCCTGTGCTTTTTCACCTTTCCTTTTGGATAAAAGAAAAGTCGGTGGCGACTCTTGCTAACTGCAACATTTGCGATAAAACGCAAAACCTTCAAGTCAGTTCTCCCACCGTATCACACAATGGACAATACTTGAATCACTTGGATAATGGTTCAATAAATTATGTAAACATCTGATTATGGATAGATTTGCAAGTCAAAAGGCCTGCAAAGTAAGATTATGCAGTATGGCATAAGGATTTTGTTATATGTTCTTCAACAAAATGACTTGCAATTCAAGAATGGATGTCCAACTTCAGGCCCTTGAATCTCCTAGCTCAAGTATGATAAATTCATTCTCTTGTACGTTTTGGAAAGCTTGAAACATTGTCTACAACTTTCATGTTGACAATTTTGGATAAATAAAATTGGAACTTGATGAAAATTGGCCAAGAAGTTGATATAAAAACTAACCAAAACCTGTTGAAAATTTCTCTAAGTGTTTTATGAAAAATGTCATTACTTTAGGAATTTATAACTCAAAATCCAAGAACTTCTAGGACTTTATCAGCAAATAAAAGTTGTAGATATCATCAAGATATACAACTTTCATGTTGAAAGTTTTCTTTGAACCATCGTGCATCTTGATGAAAGATTAGCATGAAGTAATGAAATTATCATGTATAAAAACACTTAAAATAATTCCAAGTCTTGAAAAGTTTGACTTTTAACATTGAATTTTGAATTTCTTGATTTCTTTATGATCAAACTTCACATTTTTAAACGTCTTGACGACTTGTGATCTTTGAAATTGAATTTTGACCAAAAAGTCAAAGTTTGACTTTTTTGGTGTACAGTTTTTTTCATCAGTTGACCAAATTTCAACTATCAATCAATTAATATTGAGAGATGAATTGAGTCATGCAATTAGGTCAAGATGATGTATTTGAATCCTTGAGATCATGTTTCAAACCAAAAGGTCATTCATTAGGTCAAAAGTCAAAGATTGGTCATTCTCAGTCAAAACCCTAATTTTGACCATTTTGCCCTTTTGAAGACTTGAACATTTTTATTGTGGAATTATGATCCAAACTTGATCAGATGATACATATGACTTCAAAATGTTGATATTGGACAAAAATCTTGAAGTTTGACTGTAATTTGACCAAAATTGACTTTTTACCCAATATAGTTAATTTTGGGTCATCTGGCCAATTGATTGAGCAATTTTGAGTTGCAAGACTTAAAAATTGACATGAGCATTCTTTAAGGTCCATAATGATCCATGAAGGTCAATTGAGGCATTAAAAGTCCAATTATCCTTGTGCAAATCCAAACTCTAATTTGAGGCATCAGTGTTGAGGAGATAGCTTGATCTAGTCAACACTTGTGCAAGCTTGAGCTATTGAAGATCTTGTGAGAAATATCTTGAGAAAAGAGAAGGAAAATTTTGGGGTACAACATTTACTGATGAAGATTAATCATCCTATAGAGAAGATGGCCAAACTGTACATTGATGAAATTGTGAGGTTACACGAAATACCTTCAAGTATCGTGTCGGATAGAGATCCGAGGTTTACGTCAAAATTTTGGATAGGTTTGCAAAATGATTTTGGTACTAAGTTGAAGTTGAGTTCAGCATATCATCCGCAGATAGATGGTCAAACAGAGAGGACTATCCAGTCTTTGGAGGATTTGTTGAGGGCTTGTGTGCTAGAACAAGGAGGAGCTTGGTATAATCACTTTCTATTGATTGAGTTTACTTATAATAACATTTTCAATTATAGTATTGGATGGCATCGTATGAAGAGTTATACGGTAGTAGGTGTATGACTCCATTGTGTTGGTATGAGTCAGGCGAGAGTGATGTACTCCGACCTGAGGTTGTATGAGAGACAACTACAAAGATAAAGATGATTCAGGAGGAGATGAAGGCTTCTTAGAGTTGTCATAAGAGTTACCATGACAAGAGAAGGAAGAATATATAATTTCGAAAAGATGATCATATGTTTTTTAGGGTTACTCTGGTGACTGGTATTGGTAGAGCCTTGAAGTCGAGAAAACTTACACTGCATTTTATTGGCCCGTATCAGATATCAAAGAAGATAGGTGAGGTGGCTTATCGGATTACCTTGCCGCCATCACTCACAAATCTACCTGATGTGTTCCATTTGTCTCAATTGAGAAAGTATATTCCAGATCCTTTGCACATGATACAAATGGATGATGTACATGTGAGAGTTAACATGACCGTTGAAGGATTGCCATTCCGAATATAAGGTTAGAAGTGAAGCAATTGAGAGGCAAGGACATTTCCTTAGTGGAGGTATTATAGGGGGGACCATCTGGTGAAAGTTAAACTTGGGAACCAGAGGATCAGATGAAAGAGTCTTATCCGATGTTGTTTCCGTCAGGTGCTTTTTTAGGGATAAAATTCTTTTAAGTGGAGGAGAGTTGTAACACCCTAAATTATAGATTAATTATTTAATTAATTAATTTAGCATGATTACATGAGTCAATGTGAAGTGATTGATGTTTTGATGATTATATGTGAGCCTTTATGGTGATTTATGAAATTATGATGAATATGAAGTGCGCCATGATGATTGAGATAAACATGATGTTTGAATGTGATGATTTGATGAATATGATGTGTTATGGGTTACTATGAGTAGTATAGAGGTAATTAGGTGATATTGACCAATTGTGTATTTTTAGAATAATTAAAGTAATTATTTAGAGTTATTTTAATTAAGATAAATAGAATAATATATGATGTAGAGAGATTAAGGGTATTGTGGTCATTAGTGAAGGATAAATGAGGGCATGATGGGAAGCTCATTATTAGTGGTCCAAGAGGGAAAGTTTGGTATAATGATAAGGTTTGAGATTTTACACACTCATTCTATACGATAGAATTTGGAAGAACATCATGGAGAAAAGAGATCTAGGGCACAAAGAGGCAAGAAGAGCATATGAATCCCAGTAGAGCATGAAGAGGAATTGATCTCTAGCAATAATATTAAGGTAAGGGGAGTTTTATCATTGTTATTATATTTGATTTAAGGTTTAGATGATGGTAGATTGCCTTAGGTTTTGGTAGATGAGGATTTGGTGATGTTTGGTGAAGAATTGATGAATTGGTAATGATTAATGTTGTACCCCAAAATTTTCCCTCCTATTTTACTCAAAAACATACTCATTGAAGTCCTCAACTTGCTCAAGGATGTCCAAGGATTGATCAGACAAGTACTCTCCTAAGACAATGAACCTCAAACTAGGGTTTCCATTTTCATCAAGATGGGTGAGTTCTAAGGGTCCTAAATGGTTTGCATAGTCCTAATACGTTCTTAATAACATCCGTGTCAAGTCTCATTCCTTGCACAATAAGTTTGCTCAATCAACTGCTCAAATGCCTGAAAATCAACTTTGTTAGGTCAAAAGTCAACTGTGACCCACATACAGTCAAACTTCAAGACTTTTGGTCAACATCAACATTTTGAAGTAACATCTATCATTTTATCAAGGGTTGATCATGATTCCTCCAGGAATGCCCCGAATTCATCAAAACTCAAAAGTTGCTAAATTAGGGTTTCTGTAGGAAAATTCAACAAAACGTTGACCACGCATAACTTTCTCATACTTTATTAGAAATTTCCAATCCAAGGCTCATTTTTAAGAGGATGAAATTCCCTACAACTCATCTTTATCCCTAAAGTTCAAAAAATGCACTCATGAAAAGATATGAATTCAGACATTATAGGTCATCCTAATATTTCTAAAAAGTCTAAGAACACCATCTTAGGGTCAAAATTGAGAGAGATGTGCATTGTCAAAGTTGGCCATTTTTGGAAATTTGCACAAAGTCAACCATGCCCAAAATGCATTTTTCCTCAAATGGCCCCAACTTTTCATGCTTGTATCTTGTTCCTAACATGGTCCACGACCCATGAACCACTCCATGCCTCATTAAATTATTTATTTAATTTATTGTGATTTTATTCATTTAAAATTCAAATAAAATCAAAATAAATCATGTGATTTGCTTTTGGAATGATCTTGGCATTGAATGAAGATGGTATATGATGGCATATCAATATCAAATCATGCAAGGTGTGATTGGAGCAAGAATTGCATGATTTGGATTATTTTGGAAACAAATAATGCAAGGATTAATCAAGATCTTTTCTCCATAAATTTAAAGATTCAAGTTGTTTTTGTTGACCCAATACATTCTAATACATATACACAACGCAGCCAAGGCAAGAGGAGGAGGTTTTAGTCGTGAAAATCGTCAGAACAAAATTGAGTTTTTGCCAAAAAAAAGTTAAGATCGGATTTCATTCCACATGACCATTCAAGGTGATTAAAAGCCATAAATCAATTCTTGGGTGTGTACTAAAGCTATCTCAATCATTCTCAAGCCATAAAACGCCCAAAATCGCAAGGTACAAGACTGGTTCTTTCTGTTTTTTCTTGATTCTCGATTACATGTGTATGCGTATTTTCAATGAGGTTTGATCATGAATTCTTGTTTATTATAAATTTTTGATGCTATCTGAATGATTTAATTGAGTTTTAAGTGCAGGGATAGCCTAACGCTATTGTTAGGGTTTCAAGGTCCTAAATTGGGGACTCCCTATAGAGGCAAAATTAGACCATATTGTGGGCACCAATGAACTCATGGCACGATTTCTGACTGTCCTATGCCCTTAGTTAGAATTTATTTGGCTGGTATTGCATTTTCAATTGTTGCAGGTTTGTAGCTATGGATAAAAACTGTCACTATAGCCTTTAGTGATAGTTTTATCAGTAGGTAAAGGGTTGGCATCAAATATGACACTCTGAGGAAAGAGACAATGAGGTGGATGACTCCCACTGGCCGGTTTTGAATCTTGCATGTTTTCCTATGGCACTGACCCTTCATTTAATGTAATGTGTTTATGTTATTATATTGACAAATGAACAAGCTAGTGCATTTGGTTAAAGGAGAGAGGTATGAAGCTAATGTCCTGGGTTCGATCCCAGGCGTGAGCTTTTGCATTTTTTCCACTATTTCTTCACATGATCCAGTGTGCACTACCCATGAAAACCAGTGTACACCCTCCAAATCCAGCCAGTGGATCATCCTTAGATCCAGATCTAGCGCTCAGTGGGGAGCAGCGCACGGTGGACCTACCAGATCTGACTACACTGAATCACGCGCAGTTGTTTGGGCTGGCATCTTGGGCCCAACGAAAATCAGTAATACACCCCCTGGTTACTCAACAATACCAGGCCCAAAATCATTCTTTTTAATTTCTTTTTTTTGTTTTATTTATTTATTTAATCATTTTTTACAACAAAAAATATTTTTTATTAAATCAAAAAACAACAAAAATCATTTTTTTATTAAAAATATAAAATCACAAAAAATATAGAATTAGGTTTTTTTTATAATCAACTTTGATGAAAATAAATTAGATTAATTAGATTCACTTGATTGTTTTTTTAATTAAAATTAATTAGAAAAATAGGTTTAGTTTGTAATTAAATTATTTTCTTAATAAAAAATACACAAAAATATTTTTTAGTTAATTAGGTTTTTTTAGGCTTCTATTTTATTCTCGTATTTAATTTTTCGTGCACGCCTTTACTTTCTTTTAATTCAAATTATTGTAACTGTTTCAAGTTTTTAATAGATTAATTAGGATTTTAATTACCGCATCTTTATTTTCAGTCAAATATTTCTGTATCTGCCCAAAAGCCTTGTAATAGCTAGGACTTTAATTTCTCGCACTCTTTAATTTCTGCAACTATTAAACTGCTAGATGTATGGACATTAGGATTGTATGCGAAAGATAAACCAACGATTAAAAAGGTAGATGAACCTAATTGTGCAAAGATAATTAACTTTAAAAAAAAGCACACACGCACATGCTCACTCCTAGGGTTTTCCTCACTTGGTTTCCTGGGAAATAATGGTCATATCCCTCGAACGTAGGTGTGATACGGTAGGAGAAATGACTTGAGGTTTTGCGTTTGTTTTCGCACTTGTTCGGTTTAGCAAGAGTCGCCACCGACTTTTTATTTTATCCAAAGGAAAGGTCAAAAAGCACAGGAAAGACCTTTGAGATGTTTTCTTGGGTTCGGGGGGTAGATTATGAAAAGGGAAGGTGCTAGCACCCTTTTCATCCATGGTTATCCATGGGCTCTTAGTTACTTGTTTTATATCACTTGCCTTTGCTTTTCAACTGTTTGAAATGGTGCTTTGTGTGTGTGGTTTTGAAAATGCTTTGAAAAAGAGGCCTTGTCTATGCAACCTTTGTAATGATTCTTGTTTGAATATATACAAAGGTGTGTGTCTTTTTGAAAAGATATTTCAATGTTTTGAAAGTTGTTTTGAAATTGTTTTAAAGTTGTGTTGTGAAGTGTGTTTGAAAAATGGCAAGGATGTTTTGCAAGCTTTTGATCAAGTAACTAAGAGTTGTCTACCCTATTTTACTCAAAGATCTTTCTTCTGTTTTTAACCCTTTTTAACAGTGTTGTTTCGCCATTGTATTTGATGAGCAACCTTGTGTTAGGATGTTAAACGGGACAGGCGCGGGTCATCGTATACAATCATTGAAAGCAACTTGTGAGACGCTCTAGCAATTTTTTAAGGGATGAGATCGTTTTATCGAAGGCAACATCGAGGGTCATCAATGGACTACGATCTTTATTTATCGAAGGGGCATTTGCTAGAGTGTCTCATACTCGAGGGACATGATTGCATTTTCCGAGGCAACAAGCGAGGTTACCCTAGAGGTGCAAGTGTGCATTGTGTTTGTCATTTTCATGCATTTGTCTTGTATTAGGTCATCTAGCGATTGATTTTAGACTTTCACATACAAACCCTAATCTCTAATCATGGCATAATTTAAAAGCATAAAGTGCGAGAATTAAATTCTAAGCTATTACAAAAGAGTATCCGGGGATGAGGGTAAAATTATTTACAAATGGGGATGAGTCTCTCAAGAATAATAATGTCCCAAATATTATGGGTTACAACCAAATCGAATCGACGCAATTCAAATATTAACAAATTGTAACAAAACATAAAAATAAAGAGAATCAAAAGTATTATGAGATGCATGTGTTTATTTACAAATGATCAAATAAAATTTAACCTAGTGAAGATTAAGTATGATTATTATTATTTTTATATTTTTTAGGAGTTTATGAAAAGAAAAAGTTTTAAAGAAAGAAAATTTATTTTGAACTAAAGTTTCTATTATTTGCGTATTTTTTTAAGAAAACAAAAATAAAATCTCTATTATTAATGTATTTTATTGAACGTAATAATTATTAAAAAAAAGAAAACTAAATTAAGAAAATTAAAACAAGATTTCAATATATTTTTGGTTTTATTATTAACAAAGAAAAGAAAATAAGTTATTGAAAAGAAAAAAAGAAAAAATAATAGATTAATTAGAAAAGATGATGGGCCTTGGGATTTTATGGCCCAAATGAAGGAGAACAAACTGTAAGTCAGGAAGAGAAAGGGGGGGGGGGTATGTGCTGGAAAATGCTTGGGCTTAAGCGTTTTATTTGGGGCGAAGGCCCATCTGAAGTGTTGTACAATATTTTTTCCAGGGTTTGCTCATTTGATTAGGGTTTGTGATTTTGGCCTCAACGACGCCGCTTCTCTCATCTCCTCTCCTTTTCTCTCATCTTTCTCAGGCAAAGCGTTTGATTTCTCTTCCACGAGCCTAGCTACTGGTGCGCCGCCCTATCTCACTTCTTGCTCTCTTCACGGAGGTCCAGAATTTTGGACGAACGGTACGAATTGTTAACCTTTGTTTTAGGGTTTCACAATTATGTTTTCATTTTGCTCTTGCATGTTTTAATCTATGGTTGTTATGATGTTTACATGTAGTGAAAGTGGTTGAGAAAAAGTTTACCTTGAGCGTTTTGCTTCTGAAAAGTGAGAGAGGGAGGGTGAGCTGGTCGGTGGCGCTCCCAAGAGGCTAGGCGGAGGGAGGAGAAATGATGATTGCTTTGGCTTCTGGTATCTCTGTTTCTTTGACTTCCTTTTGAACGTTTGATGATGAGATTATTCTGAGAACTATTGTTGTTTGCTTTTGTTGATGATGAAAATGTGTTCTGAAACTCGTTTGTACCTGGATTTTCTTCCTTTCTTTTGGCTACTGATTGTTTGATGATGATATTATTTTGAGAACTGTTGGCTTCATTGATATTGTTGATGATGAAGGTGTTTCTGAAACAATATTGTTTGAACTGTTTTTTTTATGGTTGATGAAGCTTGTGATTTTTGTGTTGATGATAGCTAGACTGTGTTTGCAGTTTATGCAGTTTTTGGCCCAAACAGGTTTGTTGCCTTGAGCAAGAAGGTTTGTGGTGTTGAGATGCAGTTTTGGTAAGTTTTGTTTGTTGACGGGTTGGGAAGTTTTGGTTTTTGACAGCAGTTCTGAGTTTGTTTTTTAGTTTTGTGTTTAGGCAAGTTTGTTGAGCTTGAATAAGCTGTAGTTTGTAGGTTTATGCAGGCTTTTGTTTGGCCTGTGTGTTTAGCAGGTTTGCAATTTGTAAGGCAGACTTGTGATTTTTGCAAGTAGGTTTGAGTTTTTTCTGGTTTGTAATGCAGTTTGAGATGCAGGCTGTTGAGTTTGGTTTTCTTTTCTGGTTTGTAATGCAGTTTCAGATGCAGGCTGTTGAGTTTGGTCTGTGTGTTTGTAGTTTTGACAGGTTTGTAGTTGTTTTTGGACAGGCAGTTTGAATTGCAGATTTGCTTGAGTTTGCAAGCAGGTTATGCATGTTATGCGGGTTTGCTTGAGTTTGCAAGCTTGAGTAAACTGGGCAGGCTTTGGGTGTATGGCAAGCAGGTTTGTAGTTTGTAATGCAGGCTTGAGTTTGTAGTTTGAGTTTTGCAAGCAAGTTTACAGTTTGTAATGCAGGCTTGGCAAACTTGAGTTATACAGGTTTGGAACTTTTTCAATATTTCTCTCCTCTTCCTACTGTGTTAGCCGTTGGACTGTTATATATCTTTTTTGTTATATCTTCTGCCTTTTACAGCCTGCTTTAGCCAAAACTGCAAACCTCTTCACTAGGTCTTCTCTTTCTCTCTCTCTAAACACTTTTGCTTATAATATTTTATTCTGAAAAGTTGGCTGTCTAGAAAATGATGAAAGCACCTTTGACAAGTTTTGACTTGTCAAGTGAATTACCTCCTGCTGTCTTGCTTTTGCCTGCTGTATTTCTGTTTCCATGCTGCATTACCATATTTATCCAATTTTTCTTGTAACTTGGTTTTGGGCAATTTGTTCTGTAGCTGAATATGGGACTTTGCTTGCTGCTGTATTATTCATTTGCTTGACTTATACCTTGGCAGTTTTGGCGCCTGTTTGTCCCTTTGAATTTGTGACTTAGTTTGGTTTGGCTACCATGTTTGGTTTGCTTGGTTAGACAGTTTGTAACTCAGCATGCTTGCATTTTTCAATTTGTATTTTGATTTTCTCTTTGTGAACCAAGAATAGAAATCTTCTTGTGATTTGCAGAGAGAAAAATGAAGCATGACGAAAATAAGCAATCTTATTCTAGACGGCCAATTTTAATGATGAATTTTTTCTTTTCATTTGAAAATCCTTGTGCTAATTTTCTTTTCCTCTGTTTTTTTTGCAGGTGAACACTAATTGGATAATAGAGGAAGCAGTAGAAAGTCAAAGATCTCAAGAGATTTAGGCTTAGATTTATTTTTTCATTTATTGTAAACAAATATTATTTTAAATATTATAAGTTGTAATCTTACAATATTCGAATAAATTTGTAACCATATTTGAAATAAATAAAAGTCATTATCAAAAGAAAATTCTATTGTCAAACATCTTTTCCATCTTTCCCTTATGTTTATTTAATTATTTAAGACTCTTAAATCAAAATAATTGAAACTATGTCTCAATAATTCTAATCCAGATGAAATAAATAATCAACAAACTTTGCAGTCTCGCAACCTTGCATCAATCACAATACGCGTGGTATTCCAATTAACATATGTATTGTACAGTTAAACAAACAAGCATTCCATAAACCTTTTACTCCACTAATCAAACAAATGCCTTAATGTTCCAAACAAAAGTCTCAGCTCCTATCCTAGATAATTAGGTTTTGAGAAACAACCAGTAATCTTGAACAAGCATGAAAACAATGTAACAGTTAACTGAATTTTTGAGGATTCAGTTTCTTCTGAGAAATGCGAGCGAAAACCCTAATTCTGGATTGACTAATAAAGAAAAGTCTGTTTGACCGATTCTTGAGCCAATCTAAAAAATCAGAGAAAACCCTGGGGTTGTGATTTCTTGTGAAAAAGGGAGGGCAAATTTTGGGGTATAACAGTTGCCCATGTTCAATCTTCTTGAACCTGGAGAGTTAGATTGGCGAGTTTGCCTTTCGCGACTCGAAGGTAAAAGATGATTGGACACTATAGTGCCCATAAATTTGCACTCGTCAAAGCATAGTTGAGGGAATGGGCTTAAAGATGCCATTTGGAGATGTGACAGAATTTTGTCGGAGATGGGCTTAAAGATGCCATCGGAGAATGTTTGTCGAACTGTATGTTATAGGTGAAAGGATGAGTATCAGAAAGGTGTCAGTGTTTGGAGCATCTCTGAACCGGGGGTCTGAATAAGCAATAGATTAGCATCCGCGTTTGGAGCTTCCGTAAACTATTTTCAGCGAACTGAATTTGAACAAGCGATAGATTGACATCCATGTTTGGAATCACCCGTAAACTGTTTTCATGATTCTGGAGTTGAACAAGCAATATATTAACATCCGTGTTTGGAGTATCCGTAAACTGTTTTCAAAAGTTGAATCTGAACAAGCGATAGATTGACATCCATGTTGGGAAGCATCCATAAACTGTTTTCAGAAGTCTTGAAGTTGAATAAGAAATAGATTAACATCCGTGTTTGGAGTATCCGTAAACTGTTTTCAAAAGTTGAATCTGAACAAGCGATAGATTAACATCCGTGTTTGGAGAATCCGTAAACTGTTTTCAGAAGTTGAGGTTGAATAAGCAATAGATTAGCATCCATGTTGGGAAGCATCCGTAAACTGTTTTCAAAAGTTGAATCTGAACAAGTGATAGATTAACATCCGTGTTGGGAAGCATCCGTAAACTGTTTTCAGAAGTTAAGGTTGAATAAGCAATAGATTAGCATCCATGTTAGGAGTATCCGTAAACTGTTTTCAAAAGTTAAATCTGAACAAGCAATAGATTAACATCCGTGTTTGGAGAATCCATAAACTGTTTTCAGAAGTTGAGGTTGAATAAGCAATATATTAGCATCCATGTTGGGAAGCATCCGTAAACTGTTTTCAAAAGTTGAATCTGAACAAGCGATAGATTAACATCCGTGTTGGGAAGCATCCGTAAACTGTTTTCAGAAGTTGAGGTTGAATAAGCAATAGATTAGCATCCATGTTGGGAGTATCCGTAAACTGTTTTCAAAAGTTGAATCTGAACAAGCGATAGATTAACATCCGTGTTTAGAGAATCCGTAAATTGTTTTCAGAAGTTGAATCGAAGCTTGCTAATCTTATCCTTGGAAATGGTAAAATATTAGCTGAAACACAAAGTTATGTTCCATGAAATGTATGATGCAATATATGTGTTATATCAATGTTTATGATATATGAATGTAATGTATGCGCATGTAAGCCGATGAGTTGTCTTGCTGAGGAAAATAAATCCTGGATAGCTGGAGATAATAAAATATTTGACCGCTGTCGGGGAAAATAAATCCTTGACTGCTGCTGGGGATTGAGAATCCTTTGATCGTTGAAAATGAGAAATCCTAGGACCACTGCTGAAGAGTATGTGTGTCTTCAAGCTTTTTTTGACAACCTCAGCGGGGAGAAGTTATACTGCAGGGGAACGTCAGGAGTTTGGGTTGTATGCCAATCTACTGGGGATTCCTATTTTGCTGTTTGAGGAGAACTCCGTTGGGGAATATCTGAAAACTCTATGGATAAATGAGGATCTTCATTCTGCTAGGGGAATTTGTGCCGAGGAATCAAAAATGAGAATCTTTGACCTGCAGGGGATCTGAAATTCTGTGGGGAATATCCATACTGCTGGAGAGTAAGCTCGGGATCCTAGGAAAAGCTTATTCTTGTTTGGAAGAAGCTCAGTAGCTTAGGTTGTATGTCACTTTACCAGGGAAGTAAGAAGGAGGAACTCCGTTCTGTTAAGGATATCAGGGAAAAGCTGAATGGCTTCCGCTGGGGATTGGTAGCTCCAAGTTTCCTCTCTGTTGGGGGTCCTAGTGACGTGTTGATTTGATTGGAAACTTTACTGGGAAAAGTTTAAAAATAACTTTCTGATGAATTATCTGGTTTGAAAGCAACTTTTCAGGAGAAGGGAAGAAGCTAGATGATCTTCACTGGTGTTCACAGGCTGGAGTTTTGTCTCTGCTTGGGGAAGAAAGTTTCATTCTTACCGATGATTTGTAGTTCAAAGTTCTGCTCTGCTGTTGGATGAAAATTTGAATACTCAACTTCGATGGGGATCCTTGAAATTTGACTCTACTGGGGATATGCCTTTCAAAGTTTTAGTTCTTCTTAAGAACCGGATGATGTATTTGCAGGGGATTTCTTCTGGGATAGCCTAAAGACACTTTCCTACACTTCCATCCTATCAGTAATTATTCTTTCTCATTTTGTTTTATTTGTAAGCGGTGATTTCATTCAAATTCATATGCTCATTTAATAAATCATTGGACGTTTTCAAATAAAGCACAAGTGTAAAAAAGAAAGAAAAAGGCAGACAGTTTTCTGTACTTTGAAGTAACTTTGTATTAACTTGTGTAAGTATTTATACAAAGGAGACATACACCCTAGTAAGAGAATGTTGTCAAAAAGCTGAGAAAAATTTTATACAAAATAAGATGGCTATGTGTATCAATTCCATAGGGGTTCCCATTCTGCTATAGCCTTCACAACTCTGAGTATCTTATCCATTTGTTGCTTCGTCCACAGATGATTGGATTGATCAGAAGCTTTGGAGCTTGTCCGCAAAGAGATTGTCCTTAAAGTGATCCGACGAGACATAGTCATACGCTTTGATTCCCTAACTTTTTCCTGGATCGCCTTTTCAGGTTTTCAATCCACCGGGAAACCCTTTTTTGCCCAAGTCTCCCTTTCGGGTTTTCAACTTGCCGGGTGTACAAACTTTTCGTTTATCCCTAATTTTTGCCTGAACCGCCCTTTCGGGTTTTCGATTCACCGGGATGCCCATTTTTTGCCCAAGTCGCCCTTTCGGGTTTTCGACCCGTCGGGTCGTTTATGCGTAGTATCTTTTGACTATGTCTGCATTCGCAGGATGTGGCAGGTCGTCACCGTCCATGGTAGTCAGGATCATTGCCCCGCCAGAAAAGATGTTTTTGATCACAAATGGTCCTTCGTAAGTAGGATTCCACTTGCCCCTGGGATCACTTTGCGGCAAGATAATCCGCTTGATTACAAGATCCCCAACTTGATATACTTGTCTCTTGACTTTCTTGTTGAAAGCCTTGATCATCCGTTTTTGATACGTCTGACCATGACAAACAGCAATAAGTCGCTTTTCATCAATCAAGTTAAGTTGATCAAGCCGGGTCTGAATCCAATCGTCTTCATTCAAACCAGCATCCTTCATGATTCTTAAGGAAGGAATCTGAACTTCTATAGGTAAAACAGCTTCCATGTCGTATACCAAAGAGAAAGGTGTTTCCCCAGTTGATGTTCGTGCCGTGGTACGGTACCCGTGTAGAGAAAACGGTAACATCTCATGCCAGTCCTTGTAGGTGACTGTCATCTTTTGAATGATCTTCTTGATATTTTTGTTTGCGACTTCATCAGCACCGTTCATCTTCGGCCGATAGGGAGATGAATTGTGATGATAAATCTTGAACTGCTCGCACAGAGCGGTGATCATAGTGTTGTTCAGGTTTGTACCGTTGTCCGTAATGATTCGGTCAGGAATACCGTACCGGCAAATGAGGTTCTGCTTGATAAAACGGGCAACCACATTCTTTGTAACAGAGGCGAAGGAAGTTGCTTCGACCCATTTGGTAAAGTAATCAATAGCCACCAAGATGAAGCGATGCCCATTGGATGTTGTAGGCTTGATCTCTCCAATCATGTCGATGCCCCACATTGCGAATGGCCAAGGAGCTGTTAGGACATTGAGAGGAACCAGAGGGATATGCACCTTGTCAGCATAAAATTGGCATTTGTGACATGTACGGGCGTATTGATGACAGTCAGCTTCCATGGTAGACCAATAGTAGCCTGCCCTTAGGATCTTCTTAGCCATCGTATGTCCGCTCAAATGGGTGTCGAATATGCCACTATGCAGTTCAGTCATGATCTGCTCAGCTTAAATCTTGTCCACACAACGAAGCAGAACACAATCATGGTTGCGTTTGTATAGGATGCACTTGCTCAGGAAGAACTTAGCAGCAAATCTCTTTAGGAATTTTTTGACATTGACGGAAGCTCCTTCAGGGTACTCTCGAGTCTGGAGATACCTTTTGACTTCATGAAACCAGGGTTGTTCCACTACTTCTTCGGTATTGATCAAATGACAATGTGCAGGTTCGTCCATTCATTCGATGGTGATTTGGGGAGCCTCATTATCCCAGTTAAGTTTAAACATGGAAGACATTGTAGCTAGAGCATCTGCTAGCTGATTTTCTTCTCGCGAGAAGTGCTCGAAGGTAATCTGCTCGAAATGAGGTAACAATGTCAGGACATGTTCTTTGTATGGGATGAGGTTAGGATGTTTAGTGTCCCACTCTCCTTTGATTTGACTGATAACCAAGGCTGAGTCTCCAAATACCACCAAAGATTTGGTTCCCAAGTCAATTCCAGCCTTAAGACCAAAGATACAAGCTTCATATTCGGCCATGTTGTTGGTGCAACTGAAACAGAGTCTAGCAGTAAAGGGTGTATGGAAACCTTCTGGAGAGATAACTACCGCGCTGATACCATTGCCAAGTGCATTGGAAGCGCCATCAAAGTATAGGGTCCATCGGGATCCTTGTTCAGGTCCGTCATATGGTCCGTTAACTTCAATGTTGTCCAATGTCATAATGTCCTCGTCAGGGAAGTCAAATCTAATAGATTGGTAATCTTCGACGGCTTGATGAGCTAGATGGTCATCTAGTACACTCCCTTTTATAGCTTTTTGGGTAGTATACTGGATATCTTACTCAGTCAGGATCATTTGCCATCTAGCGATTCTTCCATATAAAGCAGGCTTCTCGAAGATATACTTAATTGGATCCATCTTGGAAATCAGCAAAGTGGTATGAGTCAACATATACTGTCTTAGCCGGCGAGCAGCCCATACCAAAGTGCAGCAAGTTTTATCGAGCAGTGAGTAGCGAGTCTCACAGTCAGTAAACTTTTTGCTAAGGTAATAAATGGCATGCTCTTTTCGACCAGACTCGTCATGTTGGCCCAGTACGCACCCCATTGAATTATCCAAAACAGTCAGATACATGATTAACGGTCTTCCTTCGACGGGTGGCATTAAAATAGGAGGTTCCAGCAAATACTCTTTGATCTTATCAAAAGCAACTTGACAATCATTGTTCCATTCAACTACCTGATCTTTCTTCAATAGTTTGAAGATCGGATCACAGGTAGATGTTAGGTGAGATATGAACCTCGCAATATAGTTTAACCGTCCCAAAAAACCTCTAACCTCCTTTTCAGTGCGGGGGGCAGGCATTTCTTGTATAGCCTTGACTTTAGCAGGATCAACCTCTATACCTTTGTTGCTGACAATAAATCCCAAAAGTTTACCGGACCTGACTCCAAAAGTGCACTTGCTTGGGTTCAGTCTGAGCTTATACTCCTTCAATCTGACAAACAGCTTTTGCAGATGGTCAAGATGCTCTTCTTCTGTCTGTGAACGGGCTATCATGTCGTCCACGTAGACTTCGATCTCATGATGTATCATATCATGAAACAAAGCTACCATGGCTCGCTGATAGGTTGCCCCGGCATTCTTCAGTCCGAATGGCATCACTTTGTAGCTGAAGGTACCTCACTGCATGACAAAAGTAGTCTTCTCCATGTCTTCGGGGGCCATTTTGATCTGGTTGTATCCCGAGAATCCATACATTAAGGAAAATACCTTGTGTTGAGCTGTGTTGTCAACCATGATGTCGATATGTGGCAGTGGAAAATCATCTTTAGGGCTAGCCCTGTTTAAGTCTCGATAATCCACACACATTCTGACTTTGCCGTCCTTTTTGGGCACGGGCACAATTTTAGCAACCCATTGTGGATAGGAAGTAACAGCCAAAAAGCCAGCGTTGAGTTGCTTTATTACCTCAGCTTTGATCTTCTCAGACATGTCGGGCCTCATTCGGCGGACCTTTTGTTTGATCAATGGACAGTCTTCTCTTGTAGGGAGACGGTGAACCATAATATTTGTAT
Organism: Vicia faba; assembly: GCA_948472305.1. Classification (NCBI taxonomy): domain Eukaryota; kingdom Viridiplantae; phylum Streptophyta; class Magnoliopsida; order Fabales; family Fabaceae; genus Vicia; species Vicia faba. The sequence goes on from OX451737.1 coordinate 668,813,583, forward strand.
CTAGTCCCGGCATGTCTTCATAGGACCAGGTGAAGATTTCAACATATTCGTTCAACAACTGCACTAAGCACTCTTTGACACTTGGTTCCAAGTTGGCACCCACCTTCACCTCTTTCTTGTCTTCCTCTGTTCCCAAGTTGATGGTTTCTAGCAACTCTTCATAGGGCAGAATAGCCCTCTCTTCTTGTTGCAAAAGTCTGGCTAACTCTCACGGCACTTCACAGTCTTCGTCAACTTCGTACTCAACATGGTTGACCAAATCTTCAGAGTCACCGAAGGCTAAAGCAAAATAGTCACCCATGGAATCCGGAGTGGAGGGGTACCTGCATTTAGTGAGTGTGGGTGTGTGTAAGGGATAGCCATCCTTAAACAAAACAAGATGTAAAAGGAAAGAAAATGAACACAACAGTTTATAGAATAAAACGTCCAATGATTCATTAAAAATGGCATATGATAATGAATAAATCAAGCCCTTACAAATGAACCTATACGCCCCGGGTAAGGCATAAGGTGAAAAGAGTGTGTACGAATTGTTTAGTTATTACAGACCAAAATAGGAAATTGTTCAAAGATAAATTACTGGTTGATGAAAGTGATGGGAATAAAGTCATTTGCTTCCCAGTTGCTTAATCCTCCTTCGACGGTTGGAAAGATCCGATCTTCAAAGTTGTCTTCTTCATCATCATATTCTAAGGCATTAATTCCATGGTGAGTGATTTTTACGGGTGGTCCTCCAGCCTTGGAGCAACGCATAGCTTTCTGGCCAGCAGCAGTAAAACCTAACCCGAACTTGTCCATTTTGTGAGGAAAATCAGGCAGTTGCCCCCACACTGTACTCCTCCCTTCTTTGATTACAGCCTCTGCATCCTTGAGAGATGCCATCCTAGACACATGCTTGGAAACGATAGGCACATCAACCGTTGTTTTTACAACTGCGACTTTGGGAGAAACTTCCTCAAAATGTTGGAAAGGCGTTTCTATGAATTCGCCATCCAACTCCACATAGCGGAAGGAGTTGAGGTGACTTATCATGTACTCTTCCTCACCGTGCACCATTATAATCTTACCCTGAACAGGATACTTTAGCATTTGGTGTAAAGAGGAGGTAACTGCCCCGGCATAGTGGATCCACGGTCTTCCCAACAAACAAGAATATGAAGGACGGATGTCCATCACATAAAAGGTGGAGTTGAAAGCTTCTGTGCCCACTTTGATAGGAATGTCAACCTCTCCGTGGACCATTCTTTTGGACCCATCAAAGTCCCTAGCAACGATGTTACTGGGTTTGAGGGTCAATCCTTCGCAGTCCAAATGGTCTAACGCTTTCTTTGGCAGCACATTCAAGGATGAACCAGTATCAACTAAGACATGGGCAAGGGTGGTTCCTCTGCATTCTACTGAGACATGCAGCGTGTCGTTGTGCTTCCTTCCCTTGAGGGTTAAATCAGCATCGGAAAAACCAAGACCGTTATCAGCAGTTAGGTTGGCCACGCACTCTTGAAACTGGTCAACCGAAGTTTCTTGAGGCACATGTGCCATCTTTAAGAATTTAATTAAGACCTTGGCATGGGCCTCAGAGTAGAGTAGAAGAGCTAACATGGAGATTTTGGAAGGGGTCTGCCCTAGTTGTTCCACGATGTCGTAGTCGCTCTTTTTGATTATCTTTAGGATTTCTTCCATTTCTTTCTGGGTGGTTTCAGGGATTACCACAGTCTGAGCCTTCATCCTGACAGGCGCTTCTAGTATCCCCTTACCCTTATCGATAGTATCAACAAATGGTCTAATTTCAGGAGTATCCAATTCTTCAATTATCGGGCCTCGCACAGATGGCTTAACAGGCACAGAAGCTTTCGAGGGTCCGAAGACTGCTCTGGGGGGAGCAATCTCCGGAGAGAAAATCCGTCTGCAGCGAGTTATCTTGCTTGTTCCCGTAATGTTCCCTATATCAGGGGTTTCATCATCAGAGTTCTCTTGGACTAATTCAATCTGTTTGATACCATGATAGAAGATTTCTCCTCCGTAGTTCCATGGTATCGTCTTATTGGATTGATACGGGATAGGCCCCGGCATGGTGATTTTTAACGGCACAATATTAGGATCAGGCGTAATCTTGACAGGCCTTTTGCAAGCCTTGGGAAGATTGTCGGAGATGGTTATTATTGCAATGTCATTGGTTGAAGTAGCAAAAGTAGCAGGAGTAACAGGAATGAAGGTATCAACAGGAGTCTTTTGGAAGAGTATCTCTTGGGTATCCATCAGGCGTTGGATGCCTGATTTCAACAGTGGGCAGTTAGCTCGTATGTTTAAACAAAAGCAACAGTCTTTTCCACAGCCTGGGAATATCCCGGCTCTCATCAAATTCACTTTAATCACTGATAAGGGAGTCAAAAGGTCATCAACATTGGTAACATGAAGGTCTTCCATAATGGCATGAACATTATGACCGTGCTTGGGCATCGGGGCAGAAATCACATTCGGCTTTTCGGGCGCATCAAATTCTACCTCCTTGGCATCAATCAAGTCTTGGATTTTGTTTTTGAGGGCCCAACAGTCGTTGGTGTCATGCCCTACACTGTCTAAATGGTATGCACATTTTGCATTGGGATGATAATGTGGAGAAGTGGTATTTGTATTCTTAGGTGCCTCTCTCAAATTAGCAAGGTTTAATTTCAGGAGATGTGGAAGTATCTGAGCGGGTGTCATATTTATCGGGGTATATTGTCGTGGTGGCCTTTCTACCCTTTGCTGATAGGTTCTGGGCTGATCATTCCTCGGTTGGATGTTTCTAGGCCGGTCTGATGCAGTCTTCTGAATTAATACGGCCCCCGCTGTTGGTCGACGTTCCTCTCTTTCCCGATTTCTCTGGGTGTAAATAGAAGAACTCTCCTTCTTAGCTGGGAAGGTCTTCTTAATAGCAGTGGACGTGGAGGCATCTTTTTGAATCTTACCACTTTTAATGCCGACCTCGACCCTTTCGCTGGTCATAATTAATTCGGTAAATCCCGCGAAGGAACTCCCAATTAAATGATTGAAGAAAGGGCCAGACAGGGTCCCTAAAATCATATCAACCAGCTCTCTATCCGACAATGGGGGCTGCACCCTTCCAGCCAGATCACGCCACTTCTGGGCATACTCCTTGAATCCTTCATTAGAAGCCACACCCATACTCTGTAGTTAAGTACGAGTGGGTGTTAAATCAGTGTTGTATTAGTATTGCCGATAGAAAGCAACAGCTAAGTCTTCCCAATTATGAACCTCCGATCTCTCAAGTTGATAGAACCAGTCCAATTGTGTGCCTGACAAACTATCTTGGAAAAAATGGACCCAAAGATATTTATCAGACGAGTGGGGTTGGATCTTCCTGACGTAGGATCTCAGGTGCATCTTTGGACACGACATACCGTCGTATTTAGCGAATGTGGGTACTTTGAACTTGGGAGGAATGACGATCCCAGCAACCAATCCCAGCTCTTCGAAATCCAGTCTGGGAACCCTTTTCACTTCCATGGCTACTAATCGCTCTTCCAGATTTTTATACTTGTCGTCCGCAGGAGGGTACTGCTGCTCAAAGTAATCTTCATCCTCTTCAACTTCTTCCTCTTCAACCTCAGACTCGGAGGGTACTGCAGCTCCTTTTCCTTTGTCAGTCCCTTCGTCAGACGTCGAGGGGAACTCCAGAACTCTCCTAGATTCGTTCTCAAATCTTCTTCCCAGCGTAGCTACCCCGATTCTTTTCTTTTTCTTTTTTCCTTTTTCCTGTTCTTTCTTCTCTAGCAGTGCTTTAAGATCCTCTTGACCCTTTGCTAAGGTCATGAGGAGTTGTTGGAATTGCGAATTCTGTGCTTGCAGATCTTTGACCGTCTGCTCAATATCCATCTTACTGAAATAAACAGCAGAAAGATAAGGAAACCTAGTGTGAAGACCTGTTTATGCATATGATGAATGATATGTTTATTCATGTAATGCATCCAAGGATTCAAAAATTCAAAGTTGTTGCAGACAAAAGAACACACGTCATATTAATAAGAAGAAATTTGTCAGTACATAAATGCCCCATGGGCCAAATATTACAAAGCTTCTCAAGGTAAAAAGACGTTGCGCATCCTCTTTGGCGCGATGTAAGTGTTAAGAGTCTCCTCTTCGTGAAGTCGGCGGGTAAGCTCCAAAACCTTCTTCTCACTGGAATAGAAACTGGCTTCAAAAGTGTTCCACTATTCCTTGAGTTGTATCCAACTCTTTTACAATTCTTCCCATGATGTTGGCATGTCTGGATGTAGGAGGGTGTATCGAACCTCTCCTTCCCTAACAGGCTCTTTAATCACGGGGAGAATGTGGGGGTAAAGCATCATAAGACTCTGGGCGCGTGTTCGTACCCACTTGAGGTAAGGCTCAAGAGGGATGGAATTCTTGTGCCCCAGTGTCTTACTGTCCACTTTGTTGGGCATCCTCCATGCTCGGATAAACCTCTGTCGAAGTCCTTGCGCATCGTTGTCGAAGTCAAAAACCAAGTCAGGAATCAGCATATCATGAGGGCCATCTCTTCGGGCATACCCGGATTGCCTCAGAGCTAAACAGGGGTTGTAGGTAATGCCTCCCCTAATGCCAAGTAGTGGGACATTAGGGAATTCCCCATAACGATCAATGATGATGACATTTTCTCTGGACCGAGAACACCAATGAACATCAGAATGTGTTAAGGTCATCAATCGCTGTGACCACCTTAAACCCTGCTCATTCTTCAAAACTGACTGGGGAAGGTGAGAAATAAACCACCTTGCAAGAATAGGAGTACAACACATGAGAACACCTCTTTTCCTCATTGTTCGTGTGTAAAATGAGTGTAGGATGTCCCCAAGCAATGTAGGCACAGGGTTCTGAGACATGAAAATCTTGACAGCATTCACATCTATAAGTTGATCAGGATTTGGGAACAAGACCAACCCATAGATGAGGAGTGCTACCATCTCCTCAAAAGCTTGTAGATCTAGAGAGTTCCAACAGTCTTGTGCCTTTTCAAACAGAAACTTTGCCAAGAAACCCTTGACACCACTTATGGTTTCCCAATGACCTTTGATATCAGATGGTTGCAAGTGTAAGGTTTGAGCAACATCTTCAGGCTTTGGTTCTTTTTCCGTACCGTTGTAGGGTAGTTGATGAAGAATAGGAATTCTCAGGAGTTGAGAAAATTCCTCCAAAGTAGGTACTAGTTGGTAATCAGGGAATATGAAACAGTGGTGTAGGGGGTCAAAGAACTGGAAGAGGACTTTCACCATGTCTTCTTCAATGTTGGAGATGACCAAGTTGAGAAGTCTACCATGTCTTTCATTGAAGAGAGAATTCTCTGGAATACTGGAAGTAAGCTCCTTGAATTGAGGAGGGATTTTCACAAGGTTGACTTGAATTGTTTTCCTGCGAAGAGATTTCATGATCTTGAGAAAAGAGAAGGAAAATTTTGGGGTACAACATTTACCGATGAAGATTAATCATCCTATAGAGAAGTTGGCAAAACTGTACATTGATGAAATTGTGAGGTTACACGAAATACCTTCAAGTATCGTGTCGGATAGAGATCCGAGGTTTACGTCAAAATTTTGGACAGGTTTGCAAAATGATTTTGGTACTAAGTTGAAGTTGAGTTCGGCATATCATCCGCAGATAGATGGTCAAACAGAGAGGACTATCCAGTCTTTGGAGGATTTGTTGAGGGCTTGTGTGCTAGAACAAGGAGGAGCTTGGTATAATCACTTTCTATTGATTGAGTTTACTTATAATAACATTTTCAACTCTAGTATTGGATGGCATCGTATGAAGAGTTGTACGGTAGTAGGTGTATGACTCCATTGTGTTGGTATGAGTCAGGCGAGAGTGATGTACTCCGACCTGAGGTTGTATGAGAGACAACTAGAAAGATAAAGATGATTCAGGAGGAGATGAAGGCTTCTTAGAGTTGTCATAAGAGTTACCATGACAAGAGAAGGAAGAATATATAATTTCAAAAAGATGATCATGTGTTTTTTAAGGTTACTCTGGTGACTGGTATTGGTAGAGCCTTGAAGTCGAGAAAACTTACACTGCATTTTGTTGGCCCGTATCAGATATCAAAGAAGATAGGTGAGGTGGCTTATCGGATTACCTAGCCGCCATCACTCGCAAATCTACCTGATGTGTTCCATTTGTCTCAATTGAGAAAGTATATTCCAGATCCTTTGCACGTGATACAAATGGATAATGTACATGTGAGAGTTAACATGACCGTTGAAGGATTGCCATTGCGAATATAAGGTTAGAAGTGAAGCAATTGAGAGGCAAGCACATTTCCTTAGTGAAGGTATTATGGGGTGGACCATCTGGTGAAAGTTAAACTTGGGAACCAGAGGATCAAATGAAAGAGTCTTATCGATGTTGTTTCCGTCAGGTGATTTTTTAGGGATAAAATTCTTTTAAGTGGAGGAGAGTCGTAACACCCTAAATTATAGACTAATTATTTAATTAATTAATTTAGCATGATTACATGAGTCAATGTGAAGTGATTGATGTTTTGATGATTATATGTGAGCCTTTATGGTGATTTTTGAAATTATGATGAATATGAAGTGCGCCATGACGATTGAGATAAACATGATGTTTGAATGTGATGATTTGATGAATATGATGTGTTATGGGTTACTATGAGTAGTGTAGAGGGAATTAGGTGATGTTGACCAATTGTGTATTTTTAGAATAATTAAAGTAATTATTTAGAGTTATTTTAATTAAGATAAATAGAATAATATATGATGTAGAGAGATTAAGGGTATTGTGGTCATTAGTGAAGGATAAATGAGGGCATGATGGGAAGCTCATTATTAGTGGTCCAAGAGGGCAAGTTTGGTATAATGATAAGGTTTGAGATTTTACACACTTATTATATACGATAGAATTTGGAAGAACATCGTGGAGAAAAGAGATCTAGGGCACAAAGAGGCAAGAAGAGCATATGAATCCCAGTAGAGCACGAAGAGGAATTGATCTCTAGCAATAATATTAAGGTAAGGGGAGTTTTATCATTGTTATTATATTTGATTTAAGGTTTAGATGATGGTAGATTGCCTTAGGTTTTGGTAGATGAGGATTTGGTGATGTTTGGTGAAGAATTGATGAATTGGTAATGATTAATATTATACCCCAAAATTTTCCCTCCTATTTTACTCAAAAACATACTCATTGAAGTCCTCAACTTGCTCAAGGATGTCCAAGGATTGATCAGACAAGTACTCTCCTAAGACAGTGAACCTCAAACTAGTGTTTCCATTTTCATCAAGATGGGTGAGTTCCAAGGGTCCTAAATGGTTTCCATAGTCCTAACATGTTCTTAATAACATCCGTGTCAAGTCTCATTCCTTGCATAATAAGTTTGCTCACACAACTGCTCAAATGCCTGAAAATTAACTCTGCTAGGTCAAAAGTCAACTGTGACCCACATACAGTCAAACTTCAAGACTTTTGGTCAACATCAACATTTTGAAGTAACATCTATCATTTGATCAAGGGTTGATCATGATTCCTCAAGGAATGCCCCGAATTCATCAAAACTCAAAAGTTGCTAAATTAGGGTTTCTATAGGAAAATTCAACAAAACGTTGACCATGCATAACTTTCTCATACTTTATTAGAAATTTCCCATCCAAGGCTCATTTTGAAGAGGATGCAATTCCCTAAAACTCATCTTCATCCCTCAAGTTCAAAAAATGCACTCATGAAAAGGTATGAATTCAGACATTATAGGTCATTTCAAAAAGTCAACAAAAAGACCTTTTGGGTCAAAGCTTCTTACATGAACATGGAAGATACAATTGAAATAAAACCAAAAGGGTTGTTTGTAGGACATCCTAATATTTCTAAAAAGTCCAAGAACACCCTCTTAGGGTCAAAATTGAGAGAGATGTGCATTGTCAAAGTTGGCCATTTTTGGAAATTTGCACAGTCAACCATGCCCAAAATGCATTTTTCTTCAAATGGGCCCAACTTTTCATGCTTGTATCTTGTTCCTAACATGGTCCACGACCCATGAACCACTCCATGCCTCATTAAATTATTTATTTAATTTATTGTGATTTTATTCATTTAAAATTCAAATAAAATCAAATAAAATCAAAATAAATCATGTGATTTGCTTTTGGAATGATCTTGGCATTGAATGAAGATGGTATATGATGGCATATCAATATCAAATCATGCAAGGTGTGATTGGAGCAAGAATTGCACGATTTGGCTTATTTTGGAAACAAATAATGCAAGGATTAATCAAGATCTTTTCTCCATAAATTTCAAGATTCAAGTTGTTTTTGTTGACCCAATACATTCTAATACATATACACAACACAGCCAAGGCAAGAGGAGGTGGTTTTAGTCATGAAAATCGTCAGAACAAAATTGAGTTTTTGCCAAAAAAAGTTAAGATCGGATTTCATTCCACATGACCATTCAAGGTGATTAAAAGCCATAAATCAATTCCTGGGTGTGTGGTGAAGCTATCCCAATCATTCTCAAGCCATAAAACGCCCAAAATCGCAAGGTACAAGCATGGTTCTTTCTGGTTCTTTCTGGTTCTTCTTGATTCTCGATTACATGTGTATGCGTATTTTCAATGAGGTTTGATCATGAATTCTTGTTTATTATAAATATTTGATGCTATCTGAATGATTTAATTGAGTTTTAAGTGCAGGGATAGCCTAATGCTATTATTAGGGTTTCAAGGTCCTAAATTGGGGACTCCCTATAGAGGCAAAATTAGACCATATCGTGGGAACCAATGAACTCATGGCACGATTTCTGACTGTCTTATGCCCTTAGTTGGAATTTATTTGGCTGGTATTGCATTTTCAATTGTTGCAGGTTTGTAGCTATGGATAAAAACTGTCACTATAGCCTTTAGTGATAGTTTTATCTGTAGGTAAAGGGTTGGCATCAAATACGACACTCCGAGGAAAGAGACAATGAGGTGGTTGACTCCCACTGGCCGGTTTTGAATCTCGCATGTTTTCCTATGGCACTGACCCTTCATTTAATATAATGTGTTTATGTTATTATATTGACAAATGAACAAGCTAGCGCATTTGGTTAAAGGACAGAGGTATGAAGCTAATGTTCTGGGTTCGATCCCAGGCGTGAGCTTTTGCATTTTTTCCACTATTTCTTCACATGATCCAGCGTGCACTACCCATGAAAGCCAGTGTACACCCTCCAAATCCAGCCAGTGGATCATCCTTAGATCCAGATCTAGCGCTCAGTGGAGAGCAGCGCACGGTGGACCTACCAGATCTGACTACACTGAATCACGCGCAGTTGTTTGGGTTGGCATCTTGGGCCCAACGAAAATCAGTAATACACCCCCTGGTTACTCAACAATACCAGGCCCAAAATCATTCTTTTTAATTTCTTTTTTTTGTTTTATTTATTTATTTAATCATTTTTTACAACAAAAAATCTTTTTTATTAAATCAAAAAACAACAAAAATCATTTTTTTAGTAAAAATATAAAATCACAAAAAATATAGAATTAGGTTTTTTTTATAATTAACTTTGATGAAAATAAATTAGATTAATTAGATTCACTTGATTGTTTTTTAATTAAAATTAATTAGAAAATTAGGTTTAGTTTGTAATTAAATTATTTTCTCAATAAAAAATACACAAAAATATTTTTTAATTAATTAGGTTTTTTTAGGCTTCTATTTTATTCTCGTATTTAATTTGTCGTGCGCGCCTTTACTTTCTTTTAATTCAAATTATTGTAACTGTTTCAAGTTTGTAATAGATTAATTAGGATTTTAATTGCCGCATCTTTATTCTCGCACTCTTTAATTTCTGCAACTATTAAACTGCTAGATGTATGGACATTAGGATTGTATGCGAAAGATAAACCACCGATTAAAAAGGTAGATAACCCTAATTATGCAAAGATAATTAACTTTAAAAAAAAAGCACACACGCACATGCTCACTCCTATGGTTTTCCTCACTTGGTTGCCTCGGAAATAATGGTCATATCCCTCGAACATAGGTGTGATACGGTAGGAGAACTGATTTGAGGTTTTGCGTTTGTTTTCGCACTTGTTCGGTTTAGCAAGAGTCAACACCGACTTTTTATTTTATCCAAAGGAAAGGTCAAAAAGCACAGGAAAGACCTTTGAGATGTTTTCTTGGGTTCGGGGGATAGATTATGAAAAGGGAAGGTGCTAGCACCCTTTTCATCCATGGTTATCCATGGGCTCTTAGTTACTTGTTTTAGATCACTTGCCTTTGCTTTTCAATTGTTTGAAATGGTGCTTTGTGTGTGTGGTTTTGAAAATGCTTTGAAAAAGAGGCCTTGTCTAGGCAACCTTTGTAATGATTCTTGTTTGAATATATACAAAGGTGTGTGTCTTTTTGAAAAGATATTTCAATGTTTTGAAAGTTATTTTGAAATTGTTTTGAAGTTGTGTTGTGAAGTGTGTTTGAAAAATGGCAAGGATGTTTTGCAAGCTTTTGATCAAGTAACTAAGAGTTGTCTACCCTATTTTACTCAAAGATATTTCTTGCGTTTTAACCCTTTTTAACAGTGTTGTTTCGCCATTGTATTTGATGAATAACCTTGTGTTAGGATGTTAAACGGGACAGGCGCGGGTCATCATATACAATCATTGAAAGCAACTTGTGAGACGCTCTAGCAATTTTGTAAGGGACGGGATCGTTTTATCGAAGGCAACATCGAGGGTCATCGAGGGACTACGATCTTTGTTTATCGAAGAGGCATTTGCTAGAGTGTCTTATACTCGAGGGACATGATTACATTTTCCGAGGCAACAAGCGAGGTTACCCTAGAGGTGCAAGTGTGCATTGTGTTTGTCATTTTCATGCATTTGTCTTGTATTAGGTCATCTAGCGATTGATTTTAGAATTTCACATACAAACCCTAATCTCTAATCATGGAATAATTTAAAAGCATAAAGTGCGAGAATTAAATTCTAAGCTATTACAAAAGAGTATCCGGGGATGGGGGTACAATTATTTACAAATGGGGATGAGTCTCTCAAGAATAATAATGTCCCAAATATTATGGGTTACAACCAAATCGAATCGATGCAATTCAAATATTAATAAATTGTAACAAAACATAAAAATAAAGAGAATCAAAAGTATTATGAGATGCATGTGTTTATTTACAAATGATCAAATAAAATTTAACCTAGTGAAGATTAAGTATGATTATTATTATTTTTGTATTTTTTAGGAGTTTATGAAAAGAAAAAGTTCTAAAGAAAGAAAATTTATTTTGAACTAAAGTTTCTATTATTTGCGTATTTTTTAAAGAAAACAAAAATAAAATCTCTATTATTAATGTATTTTATTGAATGTAATAATTATTAAAAAAAAGAAAAATAAATTAAGAAAATTAAAACAAGATTTCAATATATTTTTGGTTTTATTATTAACAAAGAAAAGAAAATAAGTTATTGAAAATAAAAAAAGAAAAAATAATAGATTAATTAGAAAAGATGATGGGCCTTGGGATTTTATGGCCCAAATGAAGGAGAACAAACTGTAAGTCAGGAAGAGCAAGGGGGGGTATGCGCTGGAAAATGCTTGGGCTTAAGCGTTTTGTTTGGGGCGAAGGCCCATCTGAAGTGTTGTACAATATTTTTTCCAGGGTTTGCTCATTTGATTAGGGCTTGTGATTTTGGCCTCAACGGCGCCGCTTCTCTCATCTCCTCTCTGTTTCTCTCATCTTTCTCAGGCGAAGCATTTGATTTCTCTTCCACGAGACTAGCTACCGGTGTGCCTCCCTATCTCACTTCTTGCTCTCTTCACGGCGGTCCAGAATTTTGGACGAACGGTACGAATTGTTAACCTTTGTTTTAGGGTTTCACAGTTATGTTTTCGTTTTGCTCTTGCATGTTTTTATCTATGGTTGTTATGATGTTTACATGTAGTGAAAGTGGTTGAGAAAAGTTTACCTTGAGCGTTTTGCTTCTGAAAAGTGAGAGAGGGAGGGTGAGCTGGCCGGTGGCGCTCTCGGGAGGCTAGGCGAAGGGAGGAGAAATGATGATTGCTTTGACTTCTGGTATCTCTGTTTCTTTGACTTCCTTTTGAACGTTTGATGATGAGATTATTCTGAGAACTATTGTTGTTTGTTTTTGTTGATGATGAAAATGTGTTCTGAAACTCGTTTGCTTCTGGATCTTCTTCTATTCTATTGGCTACTGATTGTTTGATGATGATATTATTTTGAGAACTGTTGGCTTCGTTGATATTATTGATGATGGTGTTTCTGAAACTATATTGTTTGAACTGTTTTTTTTATGGTTGATGAAGCTTGTGATTTTTGTGTTGATGATAGCTAGATTGTGTTTGCAGTTTATGCAGTTTTTGGCCCAAACAGGTTTGTTGCCTTGAGCAAGCAGGTTTGTGGTGTTGAGATGCAGTTTTGGTATGTTTTGTTTGTTGACAGGTTGGGAAGTTTTGGTTTTTGACAGCAGTTCTGAGTTTGTTTTTGAGTTTTGTGTTTAGGCAAGTTTGTTGAGCTTGAATAAGCTGTAGTTTGCAGGTTTATGCAGGCTTTTGTTTGGCCTGTGTGTTTAGCAGGTTTGCAATTTGTAAGGCATGCTTGTGATTTTTGCAAGTAGGTTTGAGTTTTTTCTGGTTTGTAATGTAGTTTGAGATGCATGCTGTTGAGTTTGGTTTTCTTTTCTGGTTTGTAATGCAGTTTGAGATGCAGGCTGTTGAGTTTGGTCTGTGTGTTTGTAGTTTTGACAGGTTTGTAGTTGTTTTTGGATAGGCAGTTTGAATTGCAGGTTTGCTTGAGTTTGCAAGCAGGTTATGCATGTTATGCGGGTTTGCTTGAGTTTGCAAGCTTGAGTAAACTGGGAAGGCTTTGGTTGTATGGTAAGCAGGTTTGCAGTTTGTAATGCAGGCTTGAGTTTGTAGTTTGAGTTTTGCAAGCAAGTTTACAGTTTGTAATGCGGGCTTGGCAAACTTGAGTTATGCAGGTTTGTAACTTTTTCAATATTTCTCTCCTCTTCCTACTGTGTTGGCCGTTGGACTGTTATATATCTTTTTTGTTATATCTTCTGCCTTTTACAGCCTGCTTTAGCCAAAACTGCAAACCTGTTCACTAGGTCTTCTCTTTCTCTCCCTCTCTAAGCACTTTTGCTTATAATATTTTATTCTGAAAAGTTGGCTGTCTAGAAAATGATGAAAGCACCTTTGACAAGTTTTGACTTGTCAAGTGAATTACCTCTTGCTGTCTTGCTTTTGCCTGCTGTATTTCTGTTTCCATGCTGCATTACCATATTTATCCAATTTGTCTTGTAACTTGGTTTTGGGCAATTTGTTCTGTAGCTGAATATGGGACTTTGCTTGCTGCTGTATTATTCATTTGCTTGACTTATACCTTGGCAGTTTTGGCGCCTGTTTGTCCCTTTGAATTTGTGACTTAGTTTGGTTTGGCTGCCATGTTTGGTTTTCTTGGTTAGACAGTTTGTAACTCAGCATGCTTGCATTTTTCAAGTTGTATTTTAATTTTCTCTTTGTGAACCAAGAAGAGAAATCTTCTTGTGATTTGCAGAGAGAAAAATGAAGCGTGACGAAAATAAGCAATCTGATTCTAGACGGCCAATTTTAATGATGAATTTTTTCTTTTCATTATAAAATCCTTGTGCTAATTTTCTTTTCCTCTATTTTTTTTTGCAGGTGAACACTAATTGGATAATAGAGGAAGCAGTAGAAAGTCAAAGATCTCAAGAGATTTAGGCTTAGATTTATTTTTTCATTTATTGTAAACAAATATTATTTTAAATATTATAAGTTGTAATCTTACAATATTCGAATAAATTTGTAACCATATTTGAAATAAATAAAAGTCTTTATCAAAAGAAAATTCTACTGTCAAACATCTTTTCCATCTTTCCCTTATGTTTATTTAATTATTTAAGACTCTTAAATCAAAATAATTGAAACTGTGTCTCAATAATTCTAATCCAGATGAAATAAATAATCAACAAACTTTGCAGTCTCGTAACCTTGCATCAATCACAATACGCGTGGTATTCCAATTAACATATGCATTGTACAGTTAAACAAACAAGCATTCCATAAACCTTTTACTCCACTAATCAAACAAATGCCTTAATGTTCCAAACAAAAGTCTCAGCTCCTATCCTAGACAATTAGGTTTTTAGAAACAACCAGTAATCTTGAACAAGCGTGAAAACAATGTAACAGTTAATTGAATTTCTGAGGATTCAGTTTCTTCTGAGAAATGCGAGCGAAAACCCTAATTCTGGATTGACTGATAAAGAAAAGTCTGTTTGACCGATTCTTGAGCCCATCTCAAAAATCAGAGAAAACCCTGGGGTTGTGATTTCTTGTGAAAAAGGGAGGGCAAATTTTGGGGTATAACAGTAGGGATATCTTAGCAATGACCCGCAATTCAAAGTCATCATAAAGATCATAGTCCCTCATTGTCCCTCGAGTTGCCTACGAGAAATGATCTTATGATGATAGTCCCTTCGAAATGCTAAGTATCCTTACATGTTGCCTTCATTGACCATTTCGTCCCTTCGAATGTCCCTTAAAACTCCAACGATAGAGCTACCTACTCCTTAATAGTAGGATAGCGCTGTCTAAAGGAAACGAGAGCGAACAATCTTTTTTCGAGTAGGTAGAATATCTTATGTACTTGCTCAAAACCATAAAAACTCTTTTCACAAACACTTTCAAAACAGTTTTAAAAAAACACTTCGTCACACTCTTGAGGACAGATACAAGTGTTATCACGAAGTTAAACAAATTTTTTTTGCAAAACACACACAAGCAATTTCAAAAATGAACAAGTACCTAAGAGCTCATGGAAAACTATGGATAGAAAGGGTGATAACACCTTCCCTTTCTATAATACTACCCCTCGTACTCAGAAACACTCGAAAAATGTTTTTTCTGTTCTTTTTCCTTTCCTTTTTCAGATGAAATAAAAGTCGGTGGCGACTCTTTCTTACCGCAACATTTGAGAATATAAAACGCAAACCAATATAATAGTCGGTTCTGCCACCGTATCACAGAACTAGCGACTCTGCTGGGGATTAATAAGTGGGGTAAACTTTAGGATCTAGGACATTTTTCAAAAATTACTTTCTTGTTTTCTTTGCCTGTTTTATATTAAAGGGTTTTGTTGGGGTTATGTAGATCCTATACCCGGATCTGGGAACACCTTTTAGGTAAGTAGCAATAAACTGAGAGGGAACTGTGCGGGGTATACCGACACAGTTGAAGCAGTAGCTACGCTGATGTGACACTTTGGTTGGTATCGATAACCCTTGAATCAATCAAGGAGAGTACAGGGCCACTGTGTGGTGTCATAAAATATCAACTGACCTTAGAACATTTTATTGCACAACTTGGCCAGTAGGACGTAGCGAGATGGTTGGATTTGGTGTATTCCCAAGGTCGACAGATAATCGATGCTACACTCATTGAGGTTTGACTATTGAGTTTTGTTTGGTTGCGAGTCAATCGCCTATTGAATGAAGCTTAGGGGAAAGATCGGTGATATTGAGATCCTTAGAACCCGGTTACTATTTATAGGACAGGTTGAACCAATCCAGCTTCAAGAGGGTATGACCTTAAAACCCATGTAGCCCTTAAACCTAAGGACTTAGTGTGACTTGTTTGTTGCTTGCTATACATGTGAATTTTTAGCATAATCATGACATCATAAGCATGGCATATCATACTAACCATTTCAAGGACTTGGCATCCGCCCGCAGGAACACTATCCAGATTAAACTTGTGAAAGTGCCTCTCCAACTAAAGGATTTGGCATTAAGGATCCCTGAAAGCTCTCCCTTCATTGAAAAACATGGTCGGTTGCTCAACTTGGTCACTTCAAAACTTGATGAAAAATTGTCAAAAGTGCTATTTCAGTTCTTTGATCCTTTGCACCACTGCTTCACCTTCCCGGATTACCAGCTAGTGCCTACTATGGAGGAATTTTCTCGGCTGTTAGGGGTACCTATTCTTGACCAGTTACCTTTCAACGATACGGAAGAACATCCAAAGCCTGAAGAGATTGCTCGAGCTCTGTCCTTACAACGGTCCGATGTAGTGACAAATTGGGAAACTAGGGGAAGTGTCCAAGGAATCCCGGTTAAATTTCTGTTCAAGAAAGCTTACTATTTTTGGGATACCCTGGATTTACAAGCTTTTGAAGAGGTATTGGCACTCCTCATCTATGGGATGGTACTTTTCCCTAATGCGGACCAACTTATAGATTTGAATACTATTAAGGTTTTTCTGTCTCATAGTCTGGTGCCTACATTACTTGGGGATGTGCTACACTCTCTGTATGCTCGCACTCTAAAGAGAAGGGGGACCCTCCTGTGTTGCACTCCTCTATTAGCTAGGTGGTTTATTTCGCACCTACCCAAGTTTATTTTGAAAAATGAGAAGGGTATGAAATGGTCTCATAGGCTGATGTCCCTTACACATTCAGACATTCATTGGTGTTCACGATCTTTGAAAGATGTTACCATCATCGATCGCTATGGTGAATTCCCTAATGTCCCTCTCTTAGGCATTAGGGGAGGAATCACTTATAACCCTTATTTGGCACTGCGGTAGTTTGGTTATGCAAGAAGGGATGGTCCTCACGATACGCTTATCCAAGGAATCACCTTCAACTATGAGAATGATACTCAGGGTTACCGCAAAAGGTTCATGAGAGCTTGGGGCATGGTACATAAAATTGATAGCAAGACACTGGGGCACAAGAATTCCATCCCTCTTGACCTATACCTCCGATGGGTACGAGCCCGCGCCCAAAGTCTTATGATGCCTTACCCTGCTTTCCTACCAATGATTGTGGAACCAGTTGCTAAAGGAGACATTCCTTATCTTGTTCATCATCCTGACATGCCAACTGATCATGAGGAGTTACAGAAATCATGGGTTCAACTTAAAGAGGAGCGGGATACGTTTGAAGCTCAATTGTATGCCAGGGAGAAGAAGGTCCTGGAGCTCACTAGGCTACTTCATAAAGAAAGGAACATAAACGCCTACATTGCACCAAAGAGGATGCACTCCTGGGAGGCCTAATTTTCTTTTTGCTTTAAGTTTTGTTTAAATGTAAGCCTAAAGGGCACTCTTTGTAACAACCCGAACTTATTAATACAATTAACGTGTGTTTCTTTTGGTTAAACAAATTTGAGTCTTTAAGAATCCTCGAAATCATTGGATGCGCACACCGTCCATGACATTGCATAAACAGGTACCATTACAGGTTTCTCATCATCTCCGCTGTTTATTTCAACAATAATGTCTTCTGAACAAAGCATCAAAGATCTCCAGGCACAAAATGCCCAATTTCAACAAATATTCATAACTTTGGCAAAAGGGCGGGAAGATCTGAAGGCCCTTATCCTGAAGGAAAAGAAGAAGAAGAAGAAGAAGAAGAAGAAGAAGAAGACCTCTAGTGTTATGAATTAGGGCAGAAGGTTCAGGGGGCCGTTAAAGCAACCAGTTGATCTGACCTCCTCATTCAAAGAAGGGGAGAATCAAGATAGAGAGACAAGGGAGAAGGACCCTATCCTTGAGGTCTCTGATAATGACACGGACTACAATGATGAGCAGTATCCTCCCACTGAGGATAGATATAAGCAGTTAGAGGATCGGTTGAGCGCTATGGAGATCCAGAGAATACCAGGGCTGGATTTTGAAGAGCTGGGGTTGGTGTCTTGGGTAGTTATCCCACAGAAGTTTAAAGCTCCGGTTTTCGCCAAGTAAGATGGGGTATCTTGTCCCAAGCTTCATCTCCGTTCCTATGTGAGGAAGATCCAGCCTCACACTGCTGATAGGAACTTGTGGGTTCACTTCTTTCAAGACAGCCTGTCAGGGACTCAACTCGAATGGTTCTATCAACTAGAGGGAACCAATGTCCGTAACTGGGAGGATTTGGCTACTGCTTTTTATAAGCAGTATCAATATAATGTTGAACTTGCCCTACTCGTACTCAACTCTAGAGTATGTCCATGGGTGCAGGTGAAGGCTTTAAGGACTATGTGTAGAAGTGGAGAGATCTGGCTGGGAGAGTCCAACCCTCTTTGTTTGGTAGGTGTAATACCCCAAATTTGTCCTACCCTTTTACTTCCTGTCTGGCTTACGCACTTTTGCATTTTTTCTCACATTTGGTCATCTAACACATCATGCATCATTAATCAATAAATTGGCATAAGATCATGGATTTCGAGGAATAAGGGTTGGTGTATGGATTTTTCTCTAACACTGTGGACTTCTTTTAGTGATACAATTTTTGGGTCTCATCAAATACTTGCCGCTTCAATTTTGAGTCATCCCAAGGCTGTCTCGAAAGGCTGCAAGCTTAAGAAGTGAGGAACATCGTCTTATACTTATCACCTCCACATGAATGATGATTTATTTCCATGATCATGGTTGAATATTTCGATATATCCATGGCCATTAAGATCTTATTCAAGGATGTTTCAATATATCATACAAAAAGGTTATCATATGAGAAAATCGTATCTTTTACGAGTTAGTATTTCAAATGGTCCTTTCTTCATCAAATGAGGTTTAGCTATTCCTTGAACCTCAAGGCATATGTTCACAAGCTCTAGGCAAGAGAAGAAGATTCAACGGGATACTATTTGCCAAATTGAAATTTGTACACTTTATGAGGCAAAGCTCTTCGTCGGGTCTATTTGCTTACTTGTGATATAATATGCTTTGGGGACTTCATTTCAAAATACATTAAAATCAAAATCTTAAGCTTCTTCAATTATGGTTTTGAAGTGAGTAGTAAGAAAGATGCAAGGCTCGTTCGTTTGAGGGTGTTCAGGCATGTCTTCATTCAAAAGCAAAGAAACTCGACGTTACAAGTTCGTCCTTGGAAAAGACTCTTATTAAATTCATATCACAACCATGGAGTTATATGCAACATAAAATTAAAAAATATTGGAGATACAAAAGGCAATTCGGAAGAGAAGACTACTTGGAATATTTGGGCTCCATCATTAAAGTTCAAGAGTTCACATTCATACAATGATATAATCTTTACAAGTTCTAAAGCATTACTCGTGATTTGTCAAAGGGTTATCCAAAATCATTCTCGTTCATTCGAGGTCATAACCATGCAATTTACAAGCGGTATCATTAGAACATTACAAGAGAAGATCTCAAAAGGACGTTTACATCCAAAATTACTAAATAAAAAAAACAAGAATTTACATTAAATATTCAAGTAGCCTAAAGCTAAAGAATTCTAAATCAAGGTTTCCCTCATTTCTAAAGTTATTTATCTTCAAGCCACTATCTTCCAAGATTGCCCCATTCCAACCTGGTTACGTCCAAGCCTCGGTCCATGTTTCATACCAAAAGAAAACATGCATAAACAACCATTTTTCAAGCCGGTTCAGTACCAATACGTAATCAAGTTAATTTAATTTGAAGTACAAAAATCAACAATTACACCAAGTATTATGTAATTCATAACTAACTTTTTCCTAACTTCTAACTATAACTAACTTTCTATTTCCCAAACCAATTCCAACTTTCCTTTTTTCCCACCTCTTAACCAATTCCTTAACTTCTAACAGCTTCCTAACCGAATTCTAACCAACTAACATATCTATAACTAACTTTTCCCTCATTCCTAACTGTAACAAACTCCTAACTAATTTCTAACATTTTTCTAACTTAACCCAAAACCATATCTCAACTAATCCTAACAGAATTACAAAGTCCATAAACAACCTCTAACTGATTCAAATCTCACCATCTATTCCATAACTAACTCATTCAATTCAACAGTTCAGATTCAATTCAACCATAACAAACTTCCAGCATATAAATAGAGTACACAGCATATGCATAGAGGGAGAATAGGGAAAGAAAAATTCACAGGGGATCATTCACAAAAAAACTCACCATAAAATCTGAAGACTCTCTCAATCTTGAGGTCTCTACATAATCTCCATTGTTTCTGCATTTCAACCTCCATCTTCTCAAAACCTTGGATTCATTGTGTTCTCCTTGAATCTCCACTTCTCAACCATTATCATACGTACCATTCATCACCTTCTTCCACATCCTTCATTCTCAATCTGCACTCTCTATACCAAGCCTTCATCACCAACACCTCAATCTGCATCGTTCTCTCTACTATTTGAATATCACAACACCAACGTATCACTGCTCAGTAATAATGTAACATCAACAACAAAACGCAGCAAAGTCGCATGTCAATAATTCTACGCAACAAAGACTCCATCATTCTCGCATCGCAAACCGCCATAACATAAATGTAGAAAGGAGAAGAAGATGAAAAGAGTCAAGAGAGAAGATCAAAGACGTACCTGAGTCGCTGGTTTTTCATCGCTATCAAAGTTGAAGGCGCGTCGGATGAACTCCGGTTGATAAGTCCTATTTCATCATCTCTTTTCTCGTTTTGACTTTAAAGTCTGAGTTGTTGAAGAAGAATGGTCTGAGAGAGCAAAACTGAATGGCGAGATGAAGATGACAATTCGGAAGTGTGAGAATGATGAATCCGCGTGGAAGTGTGAAGGAGAGACAAGGCAAGAACGGAAGCAGACGCAGTGAGAAACGAAGGCGATGAGGTGAGCGACGATGCTGTGGCGGCGGGAATCTCCAGAGAAAAGGAAAGTTGTTCGATGAAGTTGAGTGGTCACACAAAATTAAACCCTAATTTTTCTCACGTTTTCTTTTTCCATTTTTGTTGTTTAATTCAATAAATAAAGGTAATTAAAAACAATTTAGAAAATGGATATTGGATCTGGTGAATCGGGTGGACCGAGACCTTGGGCCTCTGCGCTTCTTCCCTAAACCCATACCATTTTTTGAACACTTTTGCCTTGCCATACAAAAGTTGTTGCTAATGGACCAATCTGATGGGCCTAGCGCCCTAGTCCTTTTTTTGAAGCAACACCCTCTGGTCCAGCTTAGCACCCTCGTGAACTGTTTACATATTCATTTTATTTTTCTTCATCAATTTTCTTTTATTAGCTTTTGTTAATTTTATTGCATGACAAAATAACCTAAAAAAGGTCAGAATATTTTAGGAAATGTTTTAGAATTCTTAGGTTTTCTCTTTCGAGTTTTATTAGAATTATCTAATATTGCTTTTATGTTTAGTAATAATTTTTGTTTCCATTTTTATCCTAAATTTTGTGATAGAATATTGAGGCAACTTTGGCAATATGGGATGCTTGGAAACTAATTCGTTTGATCACTTATGCGAAGTAGCTTCTGTAGAGTTTTCTCTTAGCTTGCGTGGTTCTGAAGAGGAAACAGACCTTCTCCATTAGTCAAGATTTTTGTAGCATCGACATAACTCTTACAATGTGGAATGCTCGGGGTGAATTCTTCAATCACTTGCCCAAGGGAACTTTGATAGAATTTTCTTACCGCTTGCACAATTTTGAAGAAGCAACGGACCTTCTCCGTTCGGTATTGTCGCAAATCTATTTTATTCTTCATTTTCGTATTTTATCGCAATCCATATGCATACTAATATCAGTTAGAAATTTCCCCTTTAACCTAAATCTTATGGCTACTAACGCACAATAACATTAGGTTTAGAAATAGGCTAATTCCCCTTTAACTTTTCTTTCCCTTTTGCATTCGCACCTAAAACTAAAACTTCTTTTCTTTCAAAAATTCAAAACACTTTAAAACTATTGATTCGAATCATGCTTTTGCTTAGTACGGGAAATGATAAGCGGGTCTCTTCTCGATCTTATTGTTCTTCATCTCAAGCATAGGTGTGGTTCAATTCTCAAAAACTCCTTTCATAGCTAAGTAGAAAAATGGCTAATATCTCTCCCTTGGGGTCAATCAGTCATCATCTACAATAAAAATGTAAATCAACTCAAATCTTTTGTGCGCCCGAGCACTATTCTTTAAAACCCTTTCCAGGTAAGGACATGATTAATTTACTTCTGTGCCAACGCATAAGTCTCCAAAGGTCGAGCTGCGGCAGAAGGCGGGATTAACTTCGTCCACAAAAAACATCTATAACAAAATACAAGACAAATTCAAATCTTTTGTGCGCTCGAGCACCATTTCTTTTAAACCCTTTCAAGTAAGGACATGATTAATTTACTTCTGTGCCAATGCATAAGTCTCCAAAGGTCGAGCTGCGGCAGAAGACGGGATTAACTTCGTCCATAAAAAACACAAAACAAACAAAACATGTGAGCCGAACTACGGTAGCTCTGATTCCTTAAAACAGATACGTAGGCATTGGGGTAGAGCCCAAGCGAGCATAATTTTATTTTCCCTACATTCTTTTCTCTTTTCTTTTGCATGCATTTTCCCTTCAGTAGTATAGTAAACAGTAAGCATAGATTAAACACACCCATAAGATAGATAACAAGAGTGGATACCGTAGAGTACTACGGGCGTGTGGGGTGCTAATACCTTCCCCTCGCGTAACAGACTCCCTTACCCGATCTCTCGGTCGCAAGACCGTGACTTCTCCCTCATCAGGTTTTCTCGATGTTTACCTTTCCCTACATATGGGATAAAAGACGTTCGATGGCGACTTCATTGTTTTTATGATTTTCAGCCGGTTGTTTCAGCTGGCGACTTCACTGGGGAATAAGTCGACCAAAGGCTGGTCCATCCCGGAGTCGCTCCTAGCTCTTGTTTTCTTTCCTTAGGGTGTTTATTTTCATGCTTTCAGTTTACTCATTTGTACATGTTTGCATTGCATTTTATGGCTTTCCATATCTGTTATCTATTATGCTGAACTTTGTTCTCTATGTTGGGTTGGGATGTCACTATTGAGGTAAAAGGCCCAGTACCCAGGCCAGAGTGCACTAGGACACTAGGAATAGAGTGGGGGCATGACGGCTATAGGACGTGGTCCGATTAGTGCAGTCATATCATATACCATGCTCGGATGAGGTTCAAATGAATTACTATCGGCACCCACGTCTGTGGGCAAGCCCATAGCACTTTCAGGCGAACCCGTGATTTTCGAGTTACCATTATCTTACCCTGACCTAGTTTTCACCCGTGAGTGGGGAGGGAATTTCTATCACAGGTACAGATGGTGACTATGTGCAGATGGTTACCCGTGTTCAGATGGTGACTATGCTTAGACAGTGGCTATTGGTTCTGATGGCTATTTTCTGGATTTCTGTTGTGACTTTATGCAGATACTCTTGTTGGTGACCGTATGGTTCTCAGATTTATTTTCTGAGTTTCTGACTTGTTTACCTGGAGGTTCATTCAATCCTTCAATCTTGATATTCCCAGCATGGTCAGAAATGCTCAACAGTATCCGATGTTCCAGAAGCCTTGATCCCGGACAATGGGAGATCCACAGGGTACTTGGTCCTTATATATGCAGAAGTTATGTCGGACCTCTGATCTGATGATACTCACATAATCCAGAGCAGTACAACAACCTTATTCAGGAATGATAGAACCATGATCCTCTTTGATCTCATGCCTTTGCATACATAACATGGCTAACTGCATGCTTAACATACATGTTCTGTTATTTTCAAGGAATCATATTTGCAAGTCTTGTGCCAAAATTCTTCCATCCCTTACTTGCGCAGAAACAAAATCATAGCACGCAAATTCCTCGGAAATGACAGAACATGACATGGCATTCACTCATGCACCCCATGCATATTCATGCATTCATGACAGGTACCCGAAGATTGGGGATTCTTATCCAGACCTGGGGTTCTCTTCAAAGGCTCAACTTGGTTTCTCTCCACACATGCTCAAAGATCAGTGATGGAATAACTCTGAGTGGTACATGCAAGCTTTGGCTCATAGTCAGAAATTTCCTCAAGCAAGAAGATCATGAATTAAATACTCAGATAAGCCAGGTCATGGAAACTCTGATAATGATGTCTATTATTTCTTTGAGACATGATGTGCTTGGTGATACATATTATACTGGGGCACCTGGCCAATCGGTTGAAGAAGGTATGTCATCCAAAGACAATGTCCAAGACAGGCTCGATCCAGAGACTACTGTGTTCACATCAAATCTGAAAGGGGATTCTCTCGCACACTCGAGCATCAAGACTACAGAAAGTCGTCAGAATCAGCAAGTCCATACGGAGTCAAGTCTCCTCAACAATGGCAATCATTGGTTTCTTTGACTGCATTTTCATTTGCATTCTTGCTTGTTTGTTTAAACATTGCTTGTATATAGAAACTTGTCTATTTTTGAACGAAAATCTTAATGCAATAAATATGCTTGTCTTGAAGTATTCCTTTCATTTTACTCGTCCATTCGTTATCACTCTTTAAATGTTTTACTTGCATATTGATGCGAGATTTCCTAGTCTTATGCTTAGGTAAAGATTCAAAGGAGGATGACGATAATCTGAAAATGCAAAAATCTCTAATTGGTATGCTTTTGAGTAGGACCCTGCTGACGATGTACAGGCCTTGTTTCAATCCCCAAACACCGGAGATATAAGGGAGATAGACCCTCGTCAACCCCTCTGAGCCTTCGAAGTAGGAGTTTTCTTTCTATTCAGAAAAACCCTCATTTCAACCCTGGGGCGGGTAGTGTTCAGCTAATCTGATCAAGCATTCAGAACTCATCAAGAGTATGCATCCAAGGATACAACAATGGTTATCCAGCAAAGGTTGAGGAAAGTCAAAACCACAGTGGTCAACCCTCATCTAACAACAACGTGTGTCTATTGACTATACCCTAATGGGTATCTCTCGCACATCAGGAGGTCAACAAATGACGATACTAAAGACTCAGGCAGTCACGATCACTTCCGACAAATCAAAAACAACGCAAAGATCAACGACTTGTTCAAAACGAAAAAATACGAATAAGAAAGAAACAAAAATCCCCGCTAAGTCAAAACTTGAAAACAAGTCGCTTAGGCAAAAATTGGGGCATCCCGCTGGACTTCCAAATCGAAATTCAAAAGAATTTGTCCAGGCAAAAATTAGGGAAAACAAGAAAGAAATTGAAAAGCCTAAAAGGCGAGAAAAGGATTACCAATGAAAATCCTCATCAAAGAACAAAGTCGTCTGATCAGACACCAAAGGCAAAGAAGTTAGTGACTGTCGTGTCCAAGAAACCTCAGTAGTTCCTCAATCATCACAAACTCTTCTCGAGAGACGAATGCTTGTATCGGGTCAACTGAACGTAGGAATGGAGAACATCATGGAGAATGGGTGGGCACCAAATAATTTTGAGCCTTAAATCCTTTTTCTAAAAACCGTGAACCAGGCCACGTTACAACCCTTTCAAAGTCCTAACTGAAGCATGGGTCAATTCGAAAGCATGCTACAGCGAGATAGCGTTTAACTGACTCCTAAGAGGTACGTCTCAATATCTGTTTTGGCATCATATGCTCGCATTATCTTTCATAAAAAAAAAAAATTTTTTTTTGCAAATGTTTCTCTCTGGCTAGTGACTCATTCACAACAGAGTTGTGACGTCATTTCATTCAAAGTTTTTTCAAACTTCAAGACTTACATATGTGTTGTATTAGAATTATCATTCTCATAATAAACATTTTTCTGCATACAAAACAACTGATCAACATCAAGTAAGTTTGCATAATGAACAACCGGTAAAGAGCTCAATCTTGTCAGAGAAGAGAGGCTTGAATACCCTGTTGAAGCAAGAGTCAGCTGCTACAAGAGAAATGACTTATCCAGCAACATGTTAACCGGTGATTCTGTCAAGAGAAATCATCTTGGTACTTCACAGTCTGAGTACAATTCAGGGATGAAGTTAGCAGAGCCTGTCAATCTGGGGCAATCAAGTCGAGAATCAATCTCTCCAAGCTCAGCCAAATCTGGGGCATTCCCTCAAAGTTACCAATCAGAGGTTATCACGTCGATAAATCTCTTCAAGCTCGATCAATCAGAGGCTATCACGTCGATAAATCTCTTCAAGCTCAATCAATCAGAGGCTATCACGTTGAGAGATCTATTCAGAATTCATTAAACATGGGGCAGTTACGTCGAGATTCGACAAATCTCTCCAAGAAAGCTGTAATCAAGAGCAGTTTATTTCGTAGCTCAAGACATTGGGGCAAGCCACCTCATATCGTATTGTGGCACGAATATTCTGGTCTTCTATTCAACCTAGATCTTCCCAGAGATCCTCCAGACAGGGGCATTCCTCATCCGTACTTAGTTGTTCAAGTCAATTACGGTGTACAAGACTACGAATCAAGCTGGAAACATCATAACGGTCACCCTGACCTAGCCAGCACACAAAGCTGCCTTCATCTACCACAGATAATTTCAAATCTGATTCCCCAAGTGCATTCAGAAAGTTCAGAATCGTATTTTGACTCAGCACGCGTAAGTGCATCCTCGGTGGAGCTAATCAAGAACATCCCCAATGAATCTAAATCGGGGCATTCGCAGAGCTGGACTGGGGCACTCGCAAGGCTAAACCGGGGCACTCATAAGTGTCCATGACCATCTCTTATCCCCAAGTGATTCAAGAGACAATTCCCCAGTGTGCGTAAACTTGGAGCATGTATTCGAAGGGATCCACATGGTATTCAGTATCCATTCCTCGGCATATTCACTTCTATAACCCCCTCAACGGTTCAGGATGTATGGAGGTTTGGTCAGGTTATCTCTTCCCAACGGTATGATTCAGAATCCAGCAGTGTACCTAAAGACTCGCTTCGTCAACAATTCAATCTTTAGCAAAGTCAACAACGATCTTTGGTCTTCAAGAGCTCCCCAGTGTGTACTCTTATCAGTATCCCCAGCAATCTTTGGTACTGCAGGCTTCCAACGCCGGTATATACTGACATCCCCAGTGATGAGCAATGGCTCCCAGCAAGCCTTCTTTTATCCCCATGAAGTTTATTTCTTCGCATTGCATATAGTTATCATTACATATCATTGCATCCTCAAAAGCGCGTAGCTGATCCATCAGAGTGGATCTTTGCGTCAAAAGAAATTCAAACATGCATACAAAGCATAAGCCAGACCAGGTACCTTACACGAAAGACCTGAATTATTCAAGGACAACAATACATCCCTACAGAAGGGTATCATGCCCGAAATCCCCAGTCGGTGACCTTCACCTTTTCAATGCCAAACAAAACCAATACACTTTGCCGTTTTAAACCCGGTTCTTGTCTGGTAGTCAGTTCCCTAAACACTCGTCCGTGTCCATTCCCAAACACTCGTCCATGTCCATTCCTAAGCACTCGTATGTGTCAAGTTTCCTAAACACCCACCCGGGCCAGTTATTCAAACACTCGTCTGTGTGTAACCTTTTGATACTCGTCTGTATCTTCTTTCAATACTCGTCCGTATTGATTCAAACACTCATCCGTGTTTATACCTTTGATACTCGTCCGTATCTTCTTTCAATACTCGTCCGTATTGAATCAAACACTCGCCCGTGGTTAACTTTTGATACTCGTCCGTATCTTCTTTCAATACTCGTCCGTATTGAATCAAACAATCGTCCGTGTTTAACATTTCTTGATGCTCGTCCGTGTCGCTTATCTAAACAATCATCATGTCATAACCCATGTTCCCTTCGTCGAACCTGAGATCACCTCTTGGCTAGGTTCTTCCTTCAAATCATCGTCGAACCTGAGATCGCCTCTTGGCTAGGTTCTTCCCTCAAATCATCGTCGAACCTGAGATCGCCTCTTGGCTAGGTTCTTCCTTCAAACCTTCGGCGAACCTGAGATCGCCTCTTGGCTAGGTTCTTCCTTCAAACCCTTCTTCAAACCTGAGATCGCCTCTTGGCTAGGTTCTTCCTTCAAATCATCGTCGAACCTGAGATCGCCTCTTGGCTAGTTCTTCCTTCAAATCATCGTCGAACCTGAGATCGCCTCTTGGCTAGGTTCTTCCTTCAAATCATCGTCGAACCTGAGATCGCCTCTTGGCTAGGTTCTTCCCTCAAATCATCGTCGAACCTGAGATCGCCTCTTGGCTAGGTTCTTCCTTCAAATCATCGTCGAACCTGAGATCGCCTCTTGGCTAGGTTCTTCCCTCAAATCATCGTCGAACCTGAGATCGCCTCTTGGCTAGGTTCTTCCCTCAAATCATCGTCGAACCTGAGATCACCTCTTGGCTAGGTTCTTCCTTCAAACCTTCGTCGAACCTGAGATCGCCTCTTGGCTAGGTTCTTCCTTCAAACCCTTCTTCAAACCTGAGATCGCCTCTTGGCTAGGTTCTTCCTTCAAATCATCGTCGAACCTGAGATCGCCTCTTGGCTAGGTTCTTCCTGTAGGTGTTTAGGTATTGGCTTGCATTTTTGGTAAATCCCAAGTGTATGTGTGAATGTCATGACTGATGTCATAACATTCTAGTTCAGTTTGTACTAACTCATTAGGTACCTTTGCAGAAAAATATTGTATTTCAAGTACTGATGTTTATAAGTGTGTATCTGAGCATTTTGCAAAATGATCACATTTTGCTAAATCAGTAGACAGGTTTTCTCAGATGTCATAACAGATGTTATGACATCCTGTTCTGAACTAACAGGTTTGCAGGATGGATAAGTCTGAGTTTTTTCAGGAAATAACTCAGTCTTTCCTGAACAGAATCCTGCGTTTTCTGAGGGGTAACCTAGCTCAACCCTAACCTGGTTAATAAAGTCTTGTGACCTGGTCTTTAGGTCAAACGGAATGAACCCTAGGTTTTTGTGGAAACCCTAACTGAAGTTGCAGCTGCTATATATTCAACAGAGCTGCTGTTTTTCAAGAAACCCTCTTGATTGATCAGAAGATCATTTTGTAATCTGAATAGATTTGATTATTGTACTCCAAGCAATTATCATTGTGATAAGTGCCTTGGAATAGGTTACTAATTGTAAGGGTTGTGTAGCACTCAAAGCTTTGAAGCAAGAGTGTTTGAATGTTCCTTGACTAAAGCTGTGAAGCAGAGTCAAGTTAGTTGTGTGCATCACTCAAAGCTATGAAGCACGAGTGATTGTGTTGCTTGATTAAAAAGCTGTGAAGCTTAATCAAGTGTTTGTTTATGAAGAGTGTCTTCATCAATTCTTAAGTCAAATTGGTTTATGTATCACTGCTGTGATTGAGGGGGAGTGAGTAGGAACTCAGGTTTAAGTTGTACTTAGATTGGAATTGCATTGGGTAGGTCTTAAGTGAAGGAGATAAACTGGTTGGTTTATTCCTGAATTAAAATCTCTTATAGTGGATTTCCTCCCTGGCTTGGTAGCCCCCAGAGTAGGTGTTGTTGCACACTGAACTGGGTAAACAATTGACTGTGTTCTTTATTGCTTTTGTATTTACTGTCATATAGTAAGTCAGATACGGTGTCATAACATTGAACGTGACATTGAGTATCTGCAGCCAGAATTTCACTTCCTTCAAATCATCGTCGAACCTGAGATCGCCTCTTGGCTAGGTTCTTCCTTCAAATCATCGTCGAACCTGAGATCGCCTCTTGGCTAGGTTCTTCCTTCAAATCTTCGTCGAACCTGAGATCGCCTCTTGGCTAGGTTCTTCCTTCAAATCTTCGTCAAACCTGAGATCGCCTCTTGGCTAGGTTCTTCCCTCAAACCTTTGTCGAACCTGAGATTGCCTCTTGGCTAGGTTCTTTCCATATACTTTGTCTTAGAACCTGAGATCGCCCTTTGGCTAGGTTCTCTGTCAAATCACTTTCATGTGTCACCCTCGGTTCGTAGGTCGCCCGTAGACCTCGTCCGCTGTCTTTTCATACCAACCATTTGTCTTGGCATCAAGCCACGTTACAAGTCCAGTCTCTGTCTCTTCATTGAAAAAAAAAACAAATTCCCTTTCCCCAACAGATAACACAAAAAATAAATAAAGAAAACACTTGCACTATCTCCCAGAACAAATTTTTGGCATTGGTATTTAATCATCTTCAACCTTGAACTTCCGAAAGGCACGCGCCAATCGTACTTTCAGGTTTAAGACGATTAAATAGGGGCAGCTGTAATACCCCAAATTTGTCCTACCCTTTTACTTCCTGTCTGGCTTACGCACTTTTGCATTTTTTCTCACATTTGGTCATCTAACACATCATGCATCATTAATCAATAAATTGGCATAAGATCATGGATTTCGAGGAATAAGGGTTGGTGTATGGCTTTTTCTCTAACACTGTGGACTTCTTTTAGTGATACAATTTTTGGGTCTCATCAAATACTTGTCGCTTCAATTGTGAGTCATCCCAAGGCTGTCTCGAAAGGCTGCAAGCTTAAGCAGTGAGGAACATCGTCTTATACTTATCACCTCCACATGAATGATGATTTATTTCCATGATCATGGTTGGATTTCGATATATCCATGGCCATTAAGATCTTATTCAAGGATGTTTCAATATATCATACAAAAAGGTTATCATATGAGAAAATCGTATCTTTTACGAGTTAGTATTTCAAATGGTCCTTTCTTCATCAAATGAGGTTTAGCTATTCCTTGAACCTCAAGGAATATGTTCACAAGCTCTAGGCAAGAGAAGAAGATTCAACGGGATACTATTTGCCAAATTGGAATTTGTACACTTTATGAGGCAAAGCTCTTCGTCGGGTCTATTCGCTTACTTGTGATATAATATGCTTTGGGGACTTCATTTCAAAATACATTAAAATCAAAATCTTAAGCTTCTTCAATTATGGTTTTGAAGTGAGGAGTAAGAAAGATGCAAGGCTCGTTCGTTTGAGGGTGTTCAGGCATGTCTTCATTCAAAAGCAAAGAAACTCGACGTTACAAGTTCGTCCTTGGAAAAGACTCTTATTAAATTCATATCACAACCATAGAGTTATATGCAACATAAAATTAAAAAATATTGGAGATACAAAAGGCAATTCGGAAGAGAAGACTACTTGGAATATTTGGGCTCCATCATTAAAGTTCAAGAGTTCACATTCATACAATGATGTAATCTTTACAAGTTCTAAAGCATTACTCGTGATTTGTCAAAGGGTTATCCAAAATCATTCTCGTTCATTCGAGGTCATAACCATGCAATTTACAAGCGGTATCATTAGAACATTACAAGAGAAGATCTCAAAAGGACGTTTACATCCAAAATTACTAAATAAAAAAAACAAGAATTTACATTAAATATTCAAGTAGCCTAAAGCTAAAGAATTCTAAATCAAGGTTTCCCTCATTTCTAAAGTTATTTATCTTCAAGCCACTATCTTCCAAGATTGCCCCATTCCAACCTGGTTACGTCCAAGCCTCGGTCCATGTTTCATACCAAAAGAAAACCTGCATAAACAACCATTTTTCAAGCCGGTTCAGTACCAATACGTAATCAAGTTAATTTAATTTGAAGTACAAAAATCAACAATTACACCAAGTATTATGTAATTCATAACTAACTTTTTCCTAACTTCTAACTATAACTAACTTTCTATTTCCCAAACCAATTCCAACTTTCCTTTTTTCCCACCTCTTAACCAATTCCCTAACTTCTAACAGCTTCCTAACCGAATTCTAACCAACTAACATATCTATAACTAACTTTTCCCTCATTCCTAACTGTAACAAACTCCTAACTAATTTCTAACATTTTTCTAACTTAACCCAAAACCATATCTCAACTAATCCTAACAGAATTACAAAGTCCATAAACAACCTCTAACTGATTCAAATCTCACCATCTATTCCATAACTAACTCATTCAATTCAACAGTTCAGATTCAATTCAACCATAACAAACTTCCAGCATATAAATAGAGTACACAGCATATGCATAGAGGGAGAATAGGGAAAGAAAAATTCACAGGGGATCATTCACAAAAAAACTCACCATAAAATCTGAAGACTCTCTCAATCTTGAGGTCTCTACATAATCTCCATTGTTTCTGCATTTCAACCTCCATCTTCTCAAAACCTTGGATTCATTGCGTTCTCCTTGAATCTCCACTTCTCAACCATTATCATACGTACCATTCATCACCTTCTTCCACATCCTTCATTCTCAATCTGCACTCTCTATACCAAGCCTTCATCATCAACACCTCAATCTGCATCATTCTCTCTACTATCTGAATATCACAACACCAACGTATCACTGCTCAGTAATAATGTAACATCAACAACAAAGCGCAGCAAAGTCGCATGTCAATAATTCTACGCAACAAAGACTCCATCATTCTCGCATCGCAAACCGCCATAACATAAACGTAGAAAGGAGAAGAAGATGAAAAGAGTTAAGAGAGAAGATCAGAGACGTACCTGAGTCGCTGGTTTTTCATCGCTATCAAAGTTGAAGGCGCGTCGGATGAACTCCGGTTGATAAGTCCTATTTCATCATCTCTTTTCTCGTTTTGACTTTAAAGTCTGAGTTGTTGAAGAAGAATGGTCTGAGAGAGCGAAACTGAATGGCGAGATGAAGATGACAATTCGGAAGTGTGAGAATGATGAATCCGCGTGGAAGTGTGAAGGAGAGACAAGGCAAGAACGGAAGCAGACGCAGTGAGAAACGAAGGCGATGAGGTGAGCGACGATGCTGTGGCGGCGGGAATCTCCAGAGAAAAGGAAAGTTGTTCGATGAAGTTGAGTGGTCACACAAAATTAAACCCTAATTTTTCTCACGTTTTCTTTTTCCATTTTTGTTGTTTAATTCAATAAATAAAGGTAATTAAAAACAATTTAGAAAATGGATATTGGATCTGGTGAATCGGGTGGACCGAGACCTTGGGCCTCTGCGCTTCTTCCCTAAACCCATACCATTTTTTGAACACTTTTGCCTTGCCATACAAAATTTGTTGCTAATGGACCAATCTGATGGGCCTAGCGCCCTAGTCCTTTTTTTGAAGCAACACCCTCTGGTCCAGCTTAGCACCCTCGTGAACTGTTTACATATTCATTTTATTTTTCTTCATCAATTTTCTTTTATTAGCTTTTGTTAATTTTATTGCATGACAAAATAACCTAAAAAAGGTCAGAATATTTTAGGAAATGTTTTAGAATTCTTAGGTTTTCTCTTTCGAGTTTTATTAGAATTATCTAATATTGCTTTTATGTTTAGTAATAATTTTTGTTTCCATTTTTATCCTAAATTTTGTGATAGAATATTGAGGCAACTTTGGCAATATGGGATGCTTGGAAACTAATTCGTTTGATCACTTATGCGAAGTAGCTTCTGTAGAGTTTTCTCTTAGCTTGCGTGGTTCTGAAGAGGAAACAGACCTTCTCCATTAATCAAGATTTTTGTAGCATCGACATAACTCTTACAATGTGGAATGCTCGGGGTGAATTCTTCAATCACTTGCCTAAGGGAACTTTGATAGAATTTTCTTACCGCTTGCACAATTTTGAAGAAGCAACGGACCTTCTCCGTTCGGTATTGTCGCAAATCTATTTTATTCTTCATTTTCGTATTTTATCGCAATCCATATGCATACTAATATCAGGTAGAAATTTCCCCTTTAACTTAAATCTTATGGCTACTAACGCACAATAACATTAGGTTTAGAAATAGGCTAATTCCCCTTTAACTTTTCTTTCCCTTTTGCATTCGCACCTAAAACTAAAACTTCTTTTCTTTCAAAAATTCAAAACACTTTAAAACTATTGATTCGAATCATGCTTTTGCTTAGTACGGGAAATGATAAGCGGGTCTCTTCTCGATCTTATTGTTCTTCATCTCAAGCATAGGTGTGGTTCAATTCTCAAAAACTCCTTTCATAGCTAAGTAGAAAAATGGCTAATATCTCTCCCTTGGGGTCAATCAGTCATCATCTACAATAAAAATGCAAATCAACTCAAATATTTTGTGCGCCCGAGCACTATTCTTTAAAACCCTTTCCAGGTAAGGACATGATTAATTTACTTCTGTGGCAACGCATAAGTCTCCAAAGGTCGAGCTGCGGCAGAAGGCGGGATTAACTTCGTCCACAAAAAACATCTATAACAAAATACAAGACAAATTCAAATCTTTTGTGCGCTCGAGCACCATTTCTTTTAAACCCTTTCAAGTAAGGACATGATTAATTTACTTCTGTGCCAACGCATAAGTCTCCAAAGGTCGAGCTGCGGCAGAAGGCGGGATTAACTTCGTCCATAAAAAACACAAAACAAACAAAACATGTGAGCCGAACTACGGTAGCTCTGATTCCTTAAAACGGATACGTAGGCATTGGGGTAGGGCCCAAGCGAGCACAATTTTATTTTCCCTACATTCTTTTCTCTTTTCTTTTGCATGCATTTTCCCTTCAGTAGTATAGTAAACAGTAAGCATAGATTAAACACACCCATAAGATAGATAACAAGAGTGGATACCGTAGAGTACTACGGGCGTGTGGGGTGCTAATACCTTCCCCTCGCGTAACAGACTCCCTTACCCGATCTCTCGGTCGCAAGACCGTGACTTCTCCCTCATCAGGTTTTCTCGATGTTTACCTTTCCCTACATATGGGATAAAAGACGTTCGATGGCGACTTCATTGTTTTGATGATTTTCAGCCGGTTGTTTCAGTAGGGAGTTGGTTGAAATGTTTCTTGGGACGCTGTATGGTCCATTCTTCAATCATTTAATTGGTAGCTCCTCAGCTGGTTTTACCGAGCTGATATTAACAGGAGAGAGGGTAGAAGCTGGGATCCAGAGTGGCAAGATCCAAAAAGACACCTCTTCGAGCTCAGTGAAGAAGCCCTTCACAGGTAAGAAGGAATTCAGTTCTATTTATAGCCCAAGAGGTCAGAACAGAGTTGAACGGCACCCAACTATAGGTGCTGTGATGATACCTAGGCCCACGGCTACCCCACCACAAAACAATCAGCAAAGGGTAGAAAGACCACAAAGGCAGATTACTCAAATTAACATGACATTGACTGAGGCTCTACCCCATCTGCTAGATCCAACTTGGCAACCTTGAAAGAGGCTCCCAAGAATCCTAAGACCACATCTCCTTGGTACAATCCAAACGCTCGGTGTGCCTACCATTCTGAGAGTCCTGGCCATGATACAAATGAATTCTGGGCTCTGAGAAATAATGTACAAGATCTAATTGAAGCCAAGGAGATTGAGTTTGATGCTCCGGAGAAGCCTAATGTCATAATTGCTCTCATGCCTAAGCACAACCGTGGAGTTAATGCCATTGATACTGATCTATTTGTTGCCTCTGTTAATGAAGTTTCTACTCCTCTTATGACTGTCAAGAAGAATGTGTTGCTGGCCGGTTTATTTCCGGGTTATGGAGAAGGTTGCCACATGTGTTCATCTCTTCCGACTAGTTACTATTTGTTGAAAGCAGGTGTTCAACGCCTGATGGACAACAGAGAAATTTTGTTCGAAAAGACTTTGATTTCAACTGTTCTGTGTGAAGATATTGCCATTATAACCATTTCTGCCAATCCTTCCAAGGTCTCCTCTAAAAGACCTATTAGGATTACACATGCTCCAGGAATCGCTTAGTTAATAATCACTTTTCCTGGTCCTGTCCCATACTCCTCGAACAAAGCTGTCCCTTGGAATTATGGCGCCGATGTTTACTATCATGGCGTTAAATAACAATTGAAGACTGAAGAAGCTGATCCCGATGTCAGTAACATTGTTAGGACCAAGATCACCAGAAGTGGAAGGGTTTTCTCTCCCGAGATCTCCCCGAAGACTGTCACTAAGCCTGTTGTTATTTCACCCGATGTTCCTATCGGTACTTCCGTTACTACTCCCGTTCTTAATCCATTTGTTACTCCTGTCGTTGAGTCATCTGGGACTCGGGGCAAAGAAGCTGTAGGTGAGCCTGCCCGAACGGAGGCACCTAGAAA
Organism: Vicia faba; assembly: GCA_948472305.1. Taxonomy (NCBI): domain Eukaryota; kingdom Viridiplantae; phylum Streptophyta; class Magnoliopsida; order Fabales; family Fabaceae; genus Vicia; species Vicia faba. The sequence goes on from OX451737.1 coordinate 668,849,334, forward strand.
TTTTTTTGTGGAATCCTCTAAGCAAGAAATAGAGGAAATCTTAAAAATAATCAAGAAGAGCGACTACAATGTGGTTGAGCAGCTGGGGTAGACCACTTAGAAGATATCGATGTTGTCTTTGTTGTTATGTTCTGAGGCCCATGCAAAAGGCTTTGATTTCATTCCTCAAGACTTCACATGTGCCGCAAGAAACCGCAGCCGATCAATTCAAAGACTGTATGGCCAGTCTGACTACTGACAATGGGTTGGGCTTTTCAGATGCCGACTTGACACCAAAAGGAAGGAAGCATAATGATGCTCTACATGTCTCGATCGAATGCAGGGGCACTACTATGGCTCATGTGTTGGTGGACAATGGATCTTCACTGAATGTTCTGCCTAAGAAGGCTCTCGATCGGCTAGATTGTGAAGGCTTGACCCTAAAGCCTAGTAACATTGTGGTGAGGGCTTTTGACGGGTCGAAGAGAATGGTGAACGGGGAGGCGGACATCCCTGTCAAAGTGGGTTCCCAGACCTATGAATCCACTTTCTATGTAATGCACATCCGGCTGTCATACTCCTGTTTGTTGGGTCGCCCTTGGATCCATGAAGTTGGGGCCGTTACTTCTACACTGCACCAAATGCTGAAATATCTGGTGAAGGGGAAGATTGTCACTGTGAATGGTGAAGAGGAGTATATGGTGAGCCACCTGAACTCCTTCAGGTATGTGGAGATGGATGGGGAATTCATAGAGACTCCTTGTCAAAACTTTGAGGAGGTTCCCCAGATTTTGGCGTCATTCGAGACTACTACCAGCACCAAACCTCCTCTGAAGATGGCTTATCTCAAGGGCGCCAGAGCAGTAGTTGAAGAAGGTGGGTATACCAATTGGGGACAGCTCCCTGATTTTACTCACAAAATTGAAAAATTCGGTTTGGGCTTTACTTTAGGAGCTCAAAGGGTTGTTCGACGCGTTAGGGCTGGAAGACCTCCCCTACGCATCAGCAATCGCGGGGTCAATGCCATTGAAGACAGTGAGGAAGATTCCGATATTGACAGCTGGATCTACCCGACTACCAACGGTGGACCGAGTAATTGGACGGCCAGATATTTTATACCATTTTATTTTATTCCGCATTAATTGTCTTACTTGTTTTCCGAGTTTGTAATAAACAATTTCAACTTTATGGCCTTGTGTCTTACCCGAGGCACAATGGTTCTATCTGTGACGGTTTTTATATGTCATTTCATATATCATTAATAAAACATTGGACGTTCCTTGCATACAAATTTTGTGCTCTCTGTTTTTCTTTTCTTCTTTTACTTTATCAATACATCTACGCTCTTACACACACTCACGTATCAAACTGCAGATCCATATCCACTCTGGATCCCATTGATAACAGTTCTGCTATTTCTAGTTATAACTTCGAAAATACGATCAACCAAGTCGAGGACGAAGGTGAGGATGATTGTGAGGTGCCCGGAGAACTTGCTAGACTGTTACAGCATGAAGAGAGTGCTATAAAGCCTCATGAAGAGCCAGTTGAGACGATAAACTTGGGCATGGAGGTGGACAGAAAAGAAGTCAAGATCGGTGCAAATCTAGATACTAATGTCAAACAACGGTTGATAGAGATGTTGCACGACTATGTTGAGATCTTCGTCTGGTCATATGAAGACATGCCTGGTTTAGACACTGATATTGTGGTACATTGTCTGCCAACTAAAGAAGATTGTCCTCCGGTTAACCAAAACGTCTGCCACATGCGCCCTGAAATGTTAGAGAAGATCAAGGTAGAGGTCATGAAGTAGTTCAATGCAGGGTTCTTAGTTGTCACTTCTTATCTGCAGTGGGTTACTAACGTTGTTCCGGTGCCAAAAAAGGACGATAAGGTACGAATGTGTGTGGACTACAGAGACCCGAACAGGGCAAGCCCCAAGGATGACTTCTCGCTCCCCGACATCGATATTCTGATTGACAACACCGCACAACACAAAATATTCTCCTTCATGGATGGTTTCTCTTGCTAAACCCAGATCAAGATGGCTCCTGAAGACATGGAGAAGACAACCTTCGTCACACAGTGGGGCACCTTCTGTTATAAGGTGATGCCTTTTGGGTTGAAGAATGTTGTGGCAACTTATCAACGAGCCATGGTCGCTTTGTTCCATGATATGATTCACCATGAGATAGAGGTTTATGTTGATGACATGATAGCCAGATCCCAAACCGAGGAAGAGAACCTCGACCATCTACAAAAGTTGTTTGATAGGTTGAAGACATACAAGCTGAGACTGAATCCGAACAAGTTCACCTTCGGGGTAAGGTCTGGTAAGCTTCTGGGGTTCATCGCCAGTGACAAAGGTATTCAGGTAGACCCCGCAAAGGTAAAGGACATACAAGAGATGTCGGCTCCCCATACCGAGAAGGAAGTTAGAAGCTTCTTGGGAGCCTGAACTATACCGCCAGGTTCATTTCACATTTGATTGCTACTTGTGAGCCCAACTTCAAGATTCTGAAGAAAGATCAAGTGGTAAAGTGGAATGACGAATTCCAGACTGCTTTCGAAAGGATCAAAGAATACCTTCAAGAACCACCAATTATGATGCCTTCGGTTGAAGGAAGACCTTTGATATTGTACTTAACAGTGCTAGAAAATTCAATGGGGTGTGTGTTAGGGCAGCATGACGTGTCTGGTCGAAAAGAGCACGTAATATACTACCTTAGCAAAAAGTTTACCGACTGTGAGACAAGATACTCACTGCTCGAGAAAACTTGTTGCGCTTTGGCATGGGCTGCTCACCGACTAAGACAATATATGCTGAGCCACACTACTTTGTTGATATCTAAGATGGATCCAATCAAATACATCTTCGAGAAGCCCGCACTCTCCGGAAGAATATCGAGATGGAAGATGATCTTAACTGAATACGATATATAATATACAACCCAGAAAGAAACCAAGGGAAGTGTATTGGCTAATCATTTGGCTCATCAGGCCGTGGATGACTACCAGTCCATGAATTTTGAATTCCCAGACGAGAATATTATGCTAGTGACTGATTATGAAGAACCTGGACCGAATGAAGGACCTGAGGAAGGATCCTGATGGACCATGGTTTTTGATGGAGCTTCAAACGCACTCGGTAATGACATTGGCACTGTAATCATATCTCCTGAGGGTTGTCATACTCCTTTCACTTCCCGGCTATGTTTCAACTGCACTAACAACATGGCGGAGTATGAAGCTGCATCATGGGTCTCAAAGCCGCTATCGACCTCAGGATCAAGTTCTTAAATGTCTTCGGGGATTCAGCCTTGGTGATAAGCCAGATCAAAGGCGAATGGGATACGAAGCATCTGAATCTCATCCCGTACAAAGAGCACGTACTGACATTGCTCCCGCACTTTGAGGAGGTAACCTTTGAAAATTTCCCACGAGAGGAGAATCAGTTAGCGGACGCGTTGGCCACCATGTCTTCTATGTTCAAGGTCGGGTGGGACAATGAAGCTCCCCGAATCACCATTGAAAGGTTGGATGAACCAGCGCACTGCTGCGAGATTGATACTGAAGAGGTAGCAGATACACCTTTGTTTCACGTAGTAAAAAGGTATCTCGAGGCTCAAGAATATCCCTAAGGGGCATCTGTCAATGATAAGAAATTTCTGAGAAGGTTCGCTGCAAAATTCTTCCTCAGTAATGGAATCCTCTACAAGCGCAACCATGACTCAACCTTACTGTGATGTGTAGATAAGAGCGAAGCAGAGAGGATTATGATAGATTTACATAAAGGTACCTTTGAAACCCATTCCAATGGACATACCATGGCTAAAAAGATCCTTTGGGTAGGATACTACCGGTCCACTATGGAAGCAGATTGTTATCAGCACTCTCGAACTTGTCATAAATTCCAAATCTATGCTGATAAGGTGCATGTGCCTCCGATTCCTTTGAATGTCTTGACGGATCCTTGGTCCTTTACAATGTGGGGCATTGACATGATCGTAGAAATTAGACCTACCGATTCCAATGGGCATCACTTCATCCTAGTGACCATTGATTACTTCACGAAGTGGGTTGAGGCTGCCTCTTTTGCTACTGTGACCAAGAACATTATGGCGCGGTTTATCAGGCATAACCTAATCTGTCGGTATGGTGTGCCAGAGAGAATCATCACTGACAATGGTACGAATCTCAATAACACGATGATCACCGAGCTCTATAAGCAATTCAAGATACAACATCATAACTCTTCTCCCTACCGGCCAAAGATGAATGGCGTTGTTGAAGCGGCTAACAAGAACATCAAGAAGATCATACAGAAGATGACGGTGACATATAAATACTGGCATGAGATGTTGACATTTTCTCTTCATGGGTACCGTACCTCAGCATAAATATCGACAGGGGCAACACCCTATTCTTTGGTATATGGCATGGAGGCAGTCCTACCCATTGAGGTCCAAATTTCTTCTCTAAGAATTATGAAGGATGCGGGTTTGAACGAAGACGATTGGATCCAGACTGGAATTGATCACCTGAATTTGATTGATGAGAAGAGACTTACTGCTGTCTTTCATGGCCAAACGTATCAAAAACGGATGATCAAGGCTTTCAATAAAAAAGTCAGAAGCCAAGAGTATCAAGTTGGGGATTTAGTGATCAAGCGCATGATATTGTCGCAAGGTGATCCCATGGGCAAATGGAATCCCACATACGAAGGGTCATTTGTGATTAAAAACATCTTCTCTGGTGAAGCCATGATTCTAACCACCATGGACAGTGACGACCTTCCTCACCCTGTCAATGCAAACATAGTGAAAAGATACTACGCATGATAAAAGACCCGCTAGGTTGACTGGCCTAGGAAAAAATAAGGGCTTCCCGGCGAACCAAAAGCGTTCAGGAAAAAATAAGGGATGAAAATGAAAAATCTGTACACCCGGCAAGTCGAAAACCTGAAAAGGCGGATTGGGCAAGAAGGGGTATCCTGGTGGACTGAAAACCCGAAAGGGCAGTCCAGGCAAAAGTTAGGGATGTAAAGTGTATCACTATGTCCCATTGGATCACCTTGTGACCAGACCTTAGTATCAACTGTCAAGCTCGAACGACACCAATCAATCTAATCATCTCCAGACAAGTAGCAAAGTGATGAGACGCTCAAAGACATAACGACAATAACAGACTTGGCACCCAATGGGATTGTTGTACATAGTTGTTTTCTTTTTCGCACAATATTGTATAGCTTCTATTTTTACAGCGGTGTTCTCTTACTAGAGTGTCAACTTCCTTGTACAAAAATTCCTATTATAGGCCAACTTAGAAATTAATACAAGTCATTTTTACAAAACTATTTGTTTTTATTTTTCTGTTTTGTTTTGCAAGAACGTCCAATGGTTTATTCTTGACATATGCATTTGAATATGATTGAGGTTCACAAACATTTGCATAGGAAACATAAAGACAATTGGTCATAACTTAAGAAACAGGGGCAAAAAACTAAAAATGTCAAACCCGACAGTTACTCTGTCCAACAGGTACTAGAGCAGAGACAACTTTGAAACACAGTCATCAGTGCATACGACCTCGTGACATCTGTACTACCCAGAGAGTAAAGGGAATCAAAGCATTGATACCAGCTCCACCAAAACAGGAAGTACTTTCCCCAGCCGAATTTCATTATCGCAAGCGGGTCATAAAATTTGTCCCCCAAGCAGATTTTATTTCCCTGAATGTAGAAACTCAATCCCTGGCAGAGTTTACCCCTCTAGTTACGGAAGTTCACTTTCCAACAGAATTATTCCCCCGCAGAGTTATTCTCAAACTAAGACTCTCCCTGGTAGAATATTCATAAACAACAAGGAGTAAATCTCCAGAATAGTCATTTCCGTTCACCATCCCCAGCGGAAGTAGAAGAACCACAGTTCTCTACAACAGTTAGGAATGTTATACTCTCCAGCAGCAGTCAGGGATTTATTTTCCCAGACTCGGATATGTCACAATAGCATCTCATGCTCATACACCATGACGTGCGCATACATATTGAATACAACATAATATCATTCATTTTGAGAACATCATCCCACGATGCATTTCATGCATCGCATATAATTAACCCTGTTATCTTTTCAGGAAAGACAATTATCACCAATAAATTCCAACAGTTATTCATGTCACATTTACAGACAACTAATGGAAAATCAGTTCCCGAAACCAAACGGGTCAACTAATCTACATGATCAAATGAAGCAGCTCTACTATCCAGGCTTTCATCTTGAAGTAACCCTACTATCCAGGTTCCTTCCCACAAGCCCTACTATCCGGGCTTTCATTTCGAAGCAACCCTACTATCAAACTTCCTTCCCACAATCCATACTATCCAGGCTTTCATCTTGAAGTAACCCTACTATCCAGGTTCCTTCCCACAAGCCCTACTATCCAGACTTTCATTTCGAAGCAACCCTACTATCCAGGTTAAGCCCTACTATCCAGGCTTTCATATTGAAGAAACCCCACTATCCAGGTTCCTTCCCACAAGCCCTATTATCCAGGCTTTCATCTTGAAGCAACCCTACTATCCAGGTTCCATCCCACAAGCCCTACTATCCAGGCTTTCATCTTGAAGTAACCCTACTATCCAAGTTCCTATCCCATAAGCCCTACTATCTAGGCTTTCAACTTGAAGCAACCCTACTATCCAGGTTCCTTCCCAAAAGCCCTACTATCCAGGCTTTCATCTTGAAGTAACCCTACTATCCAGGTTCCTTCCCACAAGCCCTACTATCCAGGCTTTCATCTTGAAGTAACCCTACTATCCGGGTTCCTTCCCACAAGCCCTACTATCCAGGCTTTCATCTCGAAGTAACCCTACTATCCAGATTCCTTCTCATAGCCCTACTATCCAAGCTTTCATCCCGAAGTAACCCTACTATCCAGGTTCCTTCCCATAAACCCTATTATCCAGGCTTTCATCTCGAAGTAACCCTACTACCCAGGTTCCTTCCTATTGTACCCCCAAAATTTTCCCTCCCATTTTCCACTCATGATGCTACCCCAGGGTTCCTTAAACACTCAATTTGGCTCAAAGGTTGATCAAGCAGATTCTCTTCCTAGGCAAACAATCAACAATTAGGGTTTGGCGCTTCTCAAAGAAAATTGAGCCCTCAAGGTTTCAATTGACTTTTCATAAGTCTTCATATCTCCTCAGAGTTGTTTAAACCAGTTTTCAGACCTTGCAGTACAAGTTTGCTCAACCAATGGTCCAGATAACTGAAAACAACTACAGCAGCCCCAAAACCAACGATTTTGCGAGAACAAGTTCAAGTGCTTGTAAACTTCTTCATTATTCAATATTTTTGAGTGATTTTTCTTGCGTACGATTCTCCTTGATGATATCTCCAATTTCTCTTCACAAATCAAGAATTAATTACGCGTAGAAGATCACCAAAATTCGAGTGCGTTAGAAGTCACATCGTGAAGTTTGACCTAATTTCAAGTAGTAGTCGTCTGATTTCTAAGAATTGTAATTTCTTCAAATTACAAGACCTTGAGAGGACTATTCCTATTTATGGTCATAAATGATGTCACACATGAGTTTATTGTGTTGGAAAACTTTTACAAATTTTGAATCGTCGCAAGACTTTAGTTGATTTCTAAGTGTTCTTAACCGCAATTTGTTGAAGTTGGTTAATTCTACAAGATTGACAAATATTCTCCAAAACATGTTTGTTTGGCAATGAAGTTCTATTCTAATCAGGCATGGCAGACGATGTCATTTTGAATGAATTTGATTCAAAGTTTGAAAGATAAGGTGCTTTGGTTTTACTTGAAATACAAATTACAAAAGCATTGGATTTTATTGAGGTTCAAGTTACCGAGCAAGACATATATTCAAATCACACAAATAGGGGTTTCATATTTCATCAAGATTCAAGTCTCATTCTTTTCTCAAGAGGCATTTTTTAAGTTCATGGGCCACTGAGAAGAATCCAATTCGTGCTCGTAATTTAAATTATGTCAAAGAATATTCAGATTTTGCAAGTCTTAGAAACAATTTCAATTTGAATCAAGAATGAAGGATTACAACAAGACTGCATTATTTGAATTTTACAAATAAAGCGGAATTCATCGTTTAAGTTTACAAGTGAATTGGAATGCGCTTTACAAGTTTCTAAACCACGTAATTTAAATTACAATATTCGCAATATTATATGCTAAGTTACAAGGGAACTTCTTCATCTTTAAGTCTTGACCAATTACTTCAAGTCATTCCTCACCGATTCTCCCCCATTGCCCAAGTTTCTCGTACATTAAACAACAAAGAAAATTAGTGAGCATATGAAAAATTCAAGAAGACTTTTGTTTAGAATGAATTTTTCTCATCATGAGGGTTATGCTTGGAATCAGAAAAATTAAGAGGTAATTTAATCATGCGCTGAAACTCAAAGCCTCATATAAATCAGTTTCAATCATGGGCTTTCTTTTCCGATTGCAAATCGCAAAGGTAAACCTTGGTTCACAAAAAGAAAAAAGAGGTGGTGTAATGAAATCACAATAGGCAAATACAAAATTCAGAATTAGCAGCATCACAAATCAAAGATTTAAGACCAACAAAACCCTCAAATTTGTCCTATCATTGGCCCAAATAAATATGTTCAATGCAAATCATAAAACATGTTTCTGATTCACAAGTACAGCAAAGATAAAAATCATGCATTGCTGCCCCCAAAACCTGCTAACAAAATAGACCAACAAGTGCATAAAATAGGCAACAAAAATCTGCAGTAGTAAAGATATAACAACAACATGCCTCAAATGTTCAAATTGGCCAAACATTTCCCCCTAAAATGTTATCACACTATTATGATAAAAGGGACAGGAACATCAAAAGCAAGAGGAGAGACAACTGCAGAAACATCACCGAAAAACAAAGTCATCAGAGTTCTTTGTTTCAAACAGCAATATCATTAAAAAAATGACCACCCTCATCATTTTCCACACAGAACCCTTCAGAAAAAATACATTACAGAAAGTTCAGCAAAGGGTCATAAAAGTCGAACTTCCCTGTCAAACAAAAAGTCGGGAAGCCATCAGCAACAAGGTATACTTCCATCACTTCTCTTCATTTATCATAAAATCTGTTATTTGCATGCATTATATTTTGTTATAATCAAAGAAAACAAAAAAATAATTATACAATGAACAATAAGAAGAAAAAAAACAGAAAAAAATATACAGTAATAACCCATGATTTCAAAGATAAAAAATACCTTTAGTTTTCTCTGCTCAAATACCCCCTTTTCCATCTCCGACCAAACAATAAAATCACCGCTTCCGCTCTCATTTTTCTCATGCCCACAACCTTCGATTCCGAGCTAACATCACAGTTCAACAACCTCCTCCATCGCCTCTGCAAACAACCGAATCCATAAGTGAGGAAGCAGGAGATGGATTTGCAAGAAAAATCGCCAAGGCGTTTGGAGTGACAGTTTTCTCCTTTGGATAAAAGATGGATTAGAATCGTTAGCGATGGTGATGTTTTGTTTGAGTGAAGAAAGATGAAAAGATGGAATAAAGTTGAAGAAGAAGATGACGGTACTGTTGAGAGAGATGAAGGGTTGCGTCTTTTTTACAGTAACATAAAGAAAGTAATCCATTTTTAACAATAATAAGGTTGCTTCCACGTTTTCTTTTCTTTTCCCAACAGCAATAATCCTTTTTTTTATTTCGTGTCCCTTTCCAATGACGCTAACGGCGCGTTTTTTTTTTGTGACAAGGGTTTCAAACCCTTTCTCTTCTTATTCTAAACCGGGTCAGCCCATTGGGCTGCTGGCCCAATTTTCGGTTACTGTTTCCCTTTATGTTTAATAGAAAGTTAATTATAACAAATAAAATATGTAGCTCGGTTGGCAAGGAATCATTGGCTCTATCCTAGAGGAACTGGGTTCAACCCCTACTGAGGCTTTGTTTCCTATTTTTTCTTGATTTCTTTTAGGTAACAAAATTAGTTTAATCTTTAGTTTTGACTTTAAAATTCAATTAAATAAAAGATATATATAATTTCAAAGTTAGTTAATTTAGGACTTTGTAGTTAATTTTGTCAACATTTTTTTTTTGGTTTAATAAACTTTCTTTTAAAATATTTAGTTTATACATAATAAAATTTGAATAACAATAATAGAATAGATTTTTTTTTATATTATTTTCATTCTTTCCTCACAAACAAAATACCAAGAGCTTTATTTCTATACTTTGTTATTTTTTACTTCGTAAATTGTTGTAGTCTTAATTAATTTGTTCGATTTGGTTGTATTGATTGACTTTTAATCGCATTGATTCATCCCTATTTGTAAATTTGTACCCCCATTCCCAAAAGCTCTGTAATAGCGTAGAATTTCAATTCCCGCAATTTATTGTTTTCCTTATACTGTATAGTAATTAGGCATTCATGGCAAGACATAAAATCAATCGCTAGATAACCTAATTTCAACAAAATAACTCGAATCAAACACACTTGTTCACACGCGCGCCTCTAGGATAACCTCGCTCATTGCCTCGGAAAACACAGTCATGTCCCTTGAATATGGGACACTTTAGCAATGACCCTTCGGAAAAAAAGATCGTAGTCCCTCGATGACCCTCGATGTTGCCTTCGATAAAATGATCTCGTCCCTTATGAAAATTGCTAAAGCGTCTCATAAGTTGCTTTTGATGACTTTAAAATTGACCCGCCATTGTCCCTTCACATCCAACGATGGGGCTTCTTACCAAATCAATGGTAAGGTAGAAACATTAAAAGGAGAAAGAAAAGAACAATTGAAAACCTTTCGAGTAGATAGATTTGCTCCTAGTTACTCACTTGCTCACGACAAAAACACTTTTACACATACACTTTCATCTCAAAACATTTTCAAAAGACAACATTTTGTATACGTTCTTACAGAGACGAGAACCATTGCAAAACATCTTTTCAAAACCATTTTCAAAAAACACATTCCACAAACACATCTTTGAACCTTTTTTTTTAAACAAAACTTTGTACGCGTTCTTATAGAAACGAGAACCATTACAAAGAAATTTTTCAAAACACTTTCAAAGCCCACACCACAAGTACATTGTCAAACAAAAGCAAGTGATCTAAACGAGTAACTAAGAGTCCATGGAAAACCATGGATGAAAAGGGTGCTAATACCTTCCCTTTTCATAATCTACCCCCGAACCCGAGAAATAATCTCGAAAGGTATTTCCTGTGCTTTTTTACCTTTCCTTTTGGATAAAAGAAAAGTCGGTGGTGACTCTTGCTATCTGCACAAATGCGATCAAAACACAAAACACCAAGTCAGTTCTCCCACCGTATCACAGAACTGGCGACTCTGCTGGGGAAAAATATAAAAGTGGGGTTACCTTAGGGTTAGATCACCTTTACTCGCTTTCATTATTTGATTTGTATGCTTTATATTCAGTTCTTTGTATTGGGTTTGCTTTGATCCTCCACCCGGATCTGGGACACCTTTTTAGGTAAATAGCAATAGACTGTGGAGACTGTACGGTGTAGACCGATATGGTTTAAACAATGGCTATGTTAGTGTGACGCATTTGTGGGTATCGGTATCCCTTGTGGTGAATCGAGGAGAATACAGGGCCGCTGAGTGGCATCATGAAGCACTAATTGACTTTAGAACCCTAATTGAACAAACTTGGCCATTAGGACGTAGTGAGATAGCTGGTTTCGATGTAGAGCTGAAAATTGGTTGATACTCGATACTACACTCATTGAGGCTAGACTTTTGGGATATCTCAGTCGCAAGAAAAGATTGTTATGCTGAGACAATGCCTAAGATAAAGGTCGGTGATATTGAGATCCTTTAGAACCTGATCATTATTGCTAGGACAGGTTGAGCCAACTAGACTTCAAGAGGGTACTTACCTACAAAACTCATGCAAGCCTAAAACATAGGGACTTGTTTGTTGTGTGTGTGTATATTTGCTTGTACATAAACATCATAAACATCATCAACATCATATGCATGCTCACTAACCATTTCAAAGATTTAGAAATTTATCTTTGTTTTTGTTTTGTAGGACATGAATTGTCTCTGAAGAAACACCATCCGAATAAGCTTTGTAAAAGCACATCCTCAACTTCAAGAGCTAGCCTCAAGAGTGCCCGGGGATTCTCCTTTTATCAATAAATATGGTCGACTCCTCAGTTTGGCTACATCGAACTTCCAAGAAGAGATGATGTGTGTACTATTCCAATTCTTTGATCTCGTACATCATTGTTTCACTTTCCCGGACTATCAGTTGGTACCTACGCTGGAAGAGTTCTCCCTACTCTTAGGGGTGCCCGTGCTTGATCATATACCGTTCATCGGTCTAGAAGGGATTCCAAAACCTGAAGTCATCGCCGAAGCTTTACATGTGAAGAGGGCCGACGTCATAGCCAATTGGGAAACAAGAAGCGGGGTTAAAGGCTTTCTAGCTAAGTTTCTATTGGAAAAAGCTCGTTCATTCTGGGATGACATGGATTTCCAAGCTTTCGAAGACATCCTAGATCTTCTCATTTATGGTTTGGTTTTGTTTCCCAATTCGGACCAATTCATAGATGTTAACGCCATCAAAGTCTTTCTCTCTCGCAATCCTATACCTACCTTACTAGGAGACATCTTGCATTTCCTTCATACCCGCACCATGAAGAAAAGAGGTACTCTTTTGTGTTGTATCCCCCTACTCGCTAAGTGGTTCACTTCACACCTACCTCAGTCAGCATTGAAGAATGAGCGAAGACTGACTTGGTCTCAAAGGATGATGTCTCTCACCCACTCTGATATTCGTTGGTGCTCGAGATCCTTGGAAGATATCTCTATCATTGACCGCTGTGGGGAGTTACCTAATGTACCTCTGCTTGGTATTAGGGGAGGTATCACCTACAACCCATGCTTAGCTCTTCGACAGTTTGGGTATGCCCGAAAAGACGGCCCTCATGAGATGCTCATCCAAGGTCTGGTGTTCGACTATGACAAAGAAGACCAAGGTTACCTCCAGAGGTTTACACGTGCTTGGGGAATGGTGAACAAGGTGGAAAGTAGGACTTTGGGACATAAAAACTTTATCCCTCTCGAGCCTTACCTTAGGTGGGTATGGGCTCGTGCCCAGAGTCTCTTGATTCCTTACCCTTCCATCCTTCATGTCATCATTGAGCCTGTTATTGAAGGAGACGTCCCATACACCATTCTTAATCCTGACATGCCTACCTCTCTCGAAGACCTGCAAAAAGCTTGGGTTCAGTTGAAGGAAGAGCGAGACACCTTTGAAGCCCAGTATTACGCCAGTGAGAAAAAGGTTCTGGAGCTCACCAAACTGCTTCACAAAGAGAAAAACCTGAATGCCTACATTGATCCAAAGAGGATGCGTTCAGTCTTTTTGTCTTAGGAGTTCGGTTGTATTTTGTTTCTTTCACTGTAAGCCCAAGGAGGCATGATGTATTCAAACTTGGATTTTTCATATGACGCGTGTTCCTTTTTGGTTTGAACAAATTTAAATCTCTAATTTTCCTTGGAATCATTTTCATATTGCATCTTCATTCATCATAACATCATACAGGTTTCTCATAACAGGTCACCTTATCCTTCTACTATTTATTTGAGTGAAATGGATGTTGAACAGATTGTGAAGGATCTTCAGGCGCAGAACGCCCAGTTTCAACAAATGCTCTTGGCTCTGACAAAAGCACAAGAGGAGTTGAAGACTCTGCTGGCCAAAGAGAAGAAGAAGAAAACGAAGAAATCAACCAGTGTTGTGATCATGGGAAGAAGGTTTAAAGGACAAGCCATACGAACTTTGGACTTTGCAACATCATCAGGCGAAGGAGATATTCAAACCCAGGAAGTGAACAGCGACCCAGCATCCGAAGAAGAGGAAGAGCCTGATTACTCTAAGGAACAATATCCTCCTGCTGATGATAAATACAAACAGCTAGAGGATCGTTTGAATGCTATGGAAATTCAGAGGGTACCCGGTTTATATTTTGAAGAATTAGGACTCATCTCAGGGGTTGTCATCCCACAAAAATTCAAGGTCCCCACTTTCGCCAAGTACGACGGTGTCTCTTGCCCGAAGCTACATCTAAGGTCATACGTCAGAAAGATTCAACCCCACACGGCTGACAAGAATCTATGGGTGCATTTTTTTCCAAGAGAGCCTATCTGGAACACAGTTGGATTGGTTCTATAAATTGTAAGGGACCAGTGTTCGCAATTGGGAAGAGTTGGCCGCCGTTTTCTACAAACAATATCAGTACAATGCTGATTTGGCTCTGACTAGGACGCAGTTACAAAGCATGTCTATGGGAACGGGTGAAGGTTTTAAAACCTATGCTCAAAAATGGAGGGATATTGTAGGCAGGGTCCATCCCCCTCTATCCGACAGAGAATTAGTGGATATGTTCCTAGGCACCTTGTCATGACCTTTTTTCAATCACCTGATTGGGAGTTCCTCAGCTGGGTTCACCGAATTAATCATGACTGATGAGCGGGTCGAGGCCGGTATAAAATGCGGAAAAATTCAAAGAGATGCATCCTCGAGTATGGTTAAGAAGCCCTTTGTTAGAAAGAAGGAGGTCAGTGCTGCATATGACTATAGAAATCAAAACAAAACTGACTGTCGCCCGGCGGTAGGGGCTGTCATGATTTCTAACCCTGTGCCAAATCAGCAGCGAAATTATCAGCGCAAACCAGAAGTGCCCATGAGACGGTTTACCCGGGTCAACATGACCATGTCTCAGATTTTGCCACACCTTTTGAAGACCAATCTAACAACTTTAAAAGAAGCTCCCAAGAACCCCAATAATGCTTCTCCTCGCTACAACCCGAACGCCCGATGTGCCTATCATTCTGAAAGCCTGGGGCACGATACAAATGACTGTTGGGCCTTAAAGAATAAGGTGCAAGACCTTATCGATGAGAAAGAGATTGAATTTGATCCCCCAGAAACGCCTAACGTAATAACGACGCCTATGCCCAGACATGGCCAAGGTATCAACGCCATTGATGATGATCGTTTTGTTTCCTCTGTGAATGACTTAGTTACTCCTCTCTTGACCATTAAACAGAATCTACTGCAAGTCGGCATGTTCCCAGGCTGCGATGAATATTGTCACTTATGCAAGTCTCTATCGAACGACTGTTTGTTACTAAGGATAGGCGTCCAGTGCCTGATGACTAGCAAAGAAATCCTATTTGAAAAGCTACCTCTTATCAAAAGTCCTTATCAAGATGTTTCGATAATCACCATTTCCGACAATCCTCCCAGGGTCTCCACCAAAAGACCCGTCAAGATTACATCTGTTCCAAGATCTTCACCTTTAATCATCACTATACCAAGACCAATATCATACTCCTCGAATAAAGCTGTTCCTTGGAGTTATGGGGCTGACGTTTATTACTATGGCGTCAAGCAAGATTAGTTGGGTGTCAAAGACGAAGTTGTGAGAGATGTTGATCCCGATATCGGTAACATCACTGGGACCAGCAAAATAACAAGAAGTGAAAGAGTCTTCTCACCTGAGATTTTTCCAAAGACCGTTGTTACTCCTATGATCATTCCTACTGCCACTCCTACCGACACTCCCAATGATACTCCTACTGTTATCCCTGCTACCGATACAAGGGGCAAAGAGGCTCTGAATGAGCCTGTCCAAGCAAGAGAGCATCTCGAGATCATCCTTGAAGCTTCTAGAAAGGAGATAGAAGAAATACTGAAGATAATCAAGAAAAGTGACTACAACATTGTAGAACAATTGGGGAATACCCCCTCGAAGATATCATTGTTGTCCTTACTTTTATGTTCTGAAACCCACGCCAAAGCCTTGGTAAAGTTTCTTAAGACCGCCCATGTTCTCCAAGAGACCTCCATCGACCAATTTGAAAACTGTGTGGCCAGTCTAACTGCTGATAACGGATTGGGCTTTTCCGACGCTGATTTAACTTCTAAGGGAAGGAAGCACAACGATGCCTTACATATTTCCATTGAATGCAGGGGAACCACACTTGCCCACGTTCTGGTGGATATTGGCTCATCATTGAATGTCTTGCTCAAAAATTCTCTCGACCGACTGGATTGCGAGGGGCTCATCTTGAAACCTAGAAACATCATAGTAAGGGCTTTTGATGGCTCCAAGAGGACAGCGCACAGAGAAGTTAGTATCCCCATAAAAATTGGGACTCATACTTTTGACTCAATTTTCTATGTGATGGATATCCGCCCTTCGTATTCTTGTCTTTTTGGCCGATCCTGGATCCACGGTGTTGGTGTCGTCACTTCTACCCTGCACCAAATGCTAAAATACCCTATCAGAGGAAAGATTGTCACAGTTCACGAAGAGGAGGAGTACATGGTTAGCCATCTGAACTCTTTCAGGTATGTTGAAATGGATGGTGAATTCATAGAGACTCGCTGTCGGAACTTTGAAGAGGTTCCAGCAACGGTCGCGGCAACCAAGTCTACTCCAAAGGTCCCGAAGATTACCAAACCTCCACTAAAGATGGCCTCTTTGAAAGATGCTCGAGTAGTAGTTGAAGAAGGAGGATGTACTATCTGGGGTCAGCTTCCGAATATTCCCTACAAGTTCGGCAAATTTGGGTTAAGGTTCACTTCAGAGGCCCAAAGAGCTGTTCGACGTTCTCACACTGGGGGACCACCTCAGCATATCAACAATTAAGGAGTCAATGCAATAGAAGACAGTGATGGAAGCTGTGACATGGACGAATGGATTTTTCCAACCATCGGCGGAGGGCTCAACAATTGGGAGGCCAAAGATTTCATTTCTATTACTTTTATTCAAGAGTAATTGTCTTTTAATATTTTCAGGCTTGTAATATTTAAACAATTCAGACTTTTAAAAACCTTGTGTCTTACCCGAGGCACAACGGTCCATTTGTGAGGGTTGTCACTTCATTCTCATATGTCATTAATGAATCATGGACGTTTTTGCATCAAATTTTGTTTTCTTTGTCTTTTCTTTCTTACATTTTATTTCTTTCAAAGGTAGCTATGCTCTTACACACACTCACATATTAAAAATGCAGATCTATATCCACTCAGGATCCCATGGGTAACAGTTCTGCTATGGCCAATTATGATTTTGAAAATCCGATCTACCAAGCTGACGACGAAAGTGAGGAAGATTGTGAGGTGCCAGGGGAGTTGGCCAAGTTGTTGCAACAGGAAGAAAGGACCATTCAGCCACATGAAGAGCCGGTCGAAACAGTTAACTCGGGAACCAAGGAAGACAGAAAGGAGGTCAAGGTGAGTGCCAATTTGGAGCCTAATATCAAGGAGCGTCTGGTTCAGTTGTTGCACGATTATGTTGAAGTCTTTGCCTGGTCATATGAAGATATGTCGGGACTAGATACAGACATTGTGGTGCATCGTCTGCCTACGAGGGAAGATTGTCCTCCAGTAAAACAAAAGGTTCGTCGCATGAGGCCCGATATATTGGAAAAGATTAAAGCAGAAGTCATGAAATAATTCAATGCTGGATTCTTGGCTGTTACCTCTTATCCTCAATGGGTTGTCAATGTTGTTCTTGTGCCTAAGAAAGACGGTAAAGTATGAATGTGTATGGATTACAGAGATTTGAATAGGGCAAGCCCCAAAGATGATTTCCCACTCCCCCGCATCGACATTCTAGTTGACAATACGGCACAACACAAAGTGTTTTCCTTCATGGACGGTTTCTCAGGCTACAACCAAATTAAAATGGCGCCCGAGGATATGGAGAAAACAACATTTGTTACACAGTGGGGCACATTCTGCTATAAGGTTATGCCATTCAGACTGAAGAATGTTGGGGCAACCTATCAACGCGCCATGGTAGCCTTATTTCATGACATGATACATCATGAGATAGAAGTCTACATAGACGATATGATAGCAAGATCAAGAACGGAGGAAGAGCACCTTGATCACTTACAGACACTGTTTAAGAGGTTGAAGAAGTATAAGCTAAGGTTGAATCCAAACAAGTGCACGTTCGGAGTCCGGTCTGGTAAGCTCCTAGGTTTTGTTGTCAGCAACAAAGGTATCGAGGTTGATCCTGCCAAGGTTAAAGCGATACAAGAGATGCCTTTTCCTCGTACTGGGAAAGAAGTTAGGGGATTCTTGGGACGTTTGAATTATATATCCAGGTTCATTTCTCACCTGACAGCTACTTGTGAGCCAATCTTCAAGCTCTTGAAGAAAGATCAAGTAGTCAAATGGAATGACGAATGCCAAGTTGCTTTTGACAAAATCAAGGAATACCTACAAGAGCCTCTGGTATTGTTAACACCCGTCGAGGAGAGACCTTTAATCCTGTATTTGATTGTTTTAGAAAACTCAATGGGGTGTGTGTTGGGGCAGCATGACGAGTCTGGCCGAAAAGAGCATGCTATTTATTACCTGAGCAAAAAGTTTACCAACTGTGAAACAAGATATTCACTACTCGAGAAAACATGTTGCGCTCTGGCATGGGCTGCTCGCCGGCTGAGACAGGATATGCTGACCCATACTACTTTGTTGATATCTAAAATGGATCTGATAAAATACATTTTTGAGAAGCCCGTTCTTTCTGGGAGAATAGCGAGATGGAAGATGATCCTGACAGAATATGACATACAATATACTACCCAGAAAGCTATAAAGGGCAGTGTATTGGCTTATCACCTCGCTCACCAAGCTGTGGCAGACTATCAGTCCATGAAGTTAGAATTCCCGGATGAAGACATCATGACGTTAGACAACTGTGAAGAAATCAGGCCATATGACAGACCTGAACAAGGATCCCGATGGACTCTATTCTTTAATGGAGCATCCAATGCACTTGGAAATGGTATCGGTGCCGTACTCATATCTTCGGAAGGGTGTCATACTCCTTTTACTGCCAGACTTTGCTTCAACTGTACAAACAACATGGAAGAATACGAAGCATGCATCTTCGGTCTCAAAGTTGCTATAGACTTGGGGATCAAATACTTGGATGTATTTGGAGATTCAACTTTGGTCATCAGTCAGATCAAAGGGGAATGGGACACCAAACACCCCAACCTTATCCCTTACAAAGAACATGTGTTGACATTGTTTCCGAATTTTGAGAAGATTACCTTCGAGCATTTCCCGCGAGAAGAAAATCAGCTAGCAGACGCACTAGCTACAATGTCATCTATGTTTAAACTTAATTGGGATAACGAGGCTCCTCAAATCACCATTGAGCGGATGAATGAACCAGCCTACTGTCACGAGATCAGTACGGAAAAAGTAGTGGATCGACCATGGTTCCATGAAGTTAAAAGGTATCTCGAGTCTCAGGAATATCCAGAAGGAGCTTCAGTGAATGACAAAAGTTCCTAAGAAGATTCTCGGCTAAGTTCTTCCTTAGTAATGGCATTTTGTACAAACGCATTCATGATTCTGTTTTACTTGGGTGCATAGACAAGGTTGAAGATGAAAGGATCATGGTTGAATTACACGAAGGCACTTTTGGCACCCATTCCAGTGGGCATACGATGGCAAAGAAAATCCTATGGGCAGGCTATTATTGGTCTACCATGGAGGCAGATTGCTATCAACACTCTCAGATTTTCCATAAGTGTCAGATTTATGCTGATAAAGTGCACGTACCTCCGGTTCTTCTAAACTTCTTGACGGCTCCTTGGCCATTTGATATGTGGGGAATTGATATGATTGGGGAAATCAAGCCAACGGCCTCCAATGGACACCGCTTCATCTTAGTGGCCATCGACTATTTTACAAAGTGGGTTGAGGCAGCTTCTTTCACTTCCGTTACTAAGAATGTGGTTGCTCGGTTCATCAAACAGAATCTCATCTGTCGGTACGGTATCCTAGAGAGAATCCTCACTAATAATGGTACGAATCTA
Organism: Vicia faba; assembly: GCA_948472305.1. Lineage (NCBI taxonomy): Eukaryota > Viridiplantae > Streptophyta > Magnoliopsida > Fabales > Fabaceae > Vicia > Vicia faba. Next base: position 668,869,232 of record OX451737.1, read on the forward strand.
AATAACACTATGATCACCGCCTTGTGCGAGCAATTCAAGATTCAGCATCACAATTCTTCCCCTTACCGGCCAAAGATGAATGGTGTTGTAGAAGCTGCTAACAAAAACATTAAGAAGATCATACAGAAAATGACAGTCACATACAAAGACTGGCATGAGATGTTACCGTTTTCTCTCCACGGGTATCGTACCACAGCTCGCACATCAACTGGGGCAACACCCTATTCTCTGGTATACGGCATGGAGGTTGTCTTGCCTATTGAGGTCCAGATCCCCTCTTTGAGGATCATGAAAGATGCTGGTTTGAATGAAGAAGATTGGATCCAGACTCGATTTGACCAACTAAACTTGATTGATGAGAAGAGGCTTATAGATATCTGTCATGGTCAGATGTACTAAAAATGCATGATCAAAGCTTTTAATAAAAAGGTCAAATGTCAGGTATATCGGGTCGGTGACTTGGTAATCAAGCGTATCATTTTGCCACAAGGTGATCCCAGGGGAAAATAGACTCCTACATATGAAGGGCCGTTTGTAATCAAAAGCATATTCTCTGGTGGAGCAATGATCTTGACCACTATGGATGGCGACGACCTCCTGCACCCTGTAAATACGGACATAGTTAAAATATACTACGCATGATCAAAGACCCGCTAGGTTGACCGGCCTAGGCAAAAATAAGGGCTTCCCGGCGAACCAAAAGGGTTCGGGCAAAAATAAGGGATGAAAATTTAAAAAAAAATCTGTACACCTGGCAAGTCGAAAACCTGAAAGGGCGGCTTGGGAAAAAACGGGTATCCCGGTGGACCGAAAACCCAAGAGGGCGATCCAGGAAAAAGTTAGGGATTGAAGCGTATGGCTATGTCCCGTTGGATCATCTTGCAGACAATCTTCAGCGTCGACCAATCAACTCAAACAACTCTAAATCAATCTAATCGACTTCGCCGAGGCGACAAGTGGACAAGACATTCAGAGACATGAAGACTATAGCAGAATGGAAACCCCATGGGATTATTTCACATAGATATCTTTTCTTTGTATCAATTTTCATTTTTTACGACGACATTCTCTCGCTAGAATGCTCGTCTTATTGTACAAAAAATACTTATTCAAGTTAATACAAAGATATCCCTTTTGAAAGGGCAAAACCATTTGTTTTTCTTTGTATTAGTGTCTTGTTTACAAAAAACATCCAATGATTTATTTTTGAACATATGTATTTGAACGTGATTACTGTTACAAATAAACAGGAAACGGAAAGACAATTACTAAGGACTTTAAGAAATGGGATAATATCTATAGGCCATTCCATAAAATCCCCGCAGGTACTCTCTCCAGCCAGAGCGAAAGCAAATACATCCTACTACAGAATCATTAATGTATCTCCAGTATGCAGCCTGTTGGTATCAAACATTCTTATACCCCTGACAGAGCAAAACTTCCAACTACCGCTCCAGAGGTTCCCCAGTAAGTTGCCCAACTTCTCAGATTTCCCCAGCAGAATTTCACGAAGTCTACAAGCAATGTCCGACATTTCCCTTCTACAACAGGGTTTATATTTGGAGATTCACCCATCAGTACTTCAAAAGGGATTTATTTTCCCCGCTTCCAGCAACGCTACGACACAAACAATCTTTAATTCCATACATTTGCATCCATACGTCATAGCATTGACAACACAAGTACATACAGTACAATCTCGTTTATTTTGAGAAAACAACATCATACCATGCATTGCATACATCACAACATTGCATACAAATTAACTCTTCACTTTTTCAGGAAAGAATCAATTGACAGGAAATTATCATCAACAAATTTCCAACAGACAAAGATTTTCAACAAGAAAAGACTGGTTGACAATCTACATAACAAAATATTTCCTCCAGATCCTTATTGGTTCAGATAAATCTCTCAACGGTTTATTCTGATTTGTTTCCAGATTTTTATTGGTTCATATAAATCTCTCAACGGTTTATTCTGATTCGTTCCCAAATTTTCATTGGTTCAGATAAATCTCTCAACGGTTTATTCTGATTCATTTCCAGATTTTTGCTGGTTTAGATAAATCTCTCAACGGTTTATTCTGTTTCGTTTCTAGATCCTTACTGGTTCAGATAAATCTCTCAACAGTTTATTCTAATTCATTTCCAGATTTTCACTAGTTCAGATAAATCTCTCAACGGTTTATTCTGATTCATTACCAGATTTTTGTTGGTTCAGATAAATCTCTCAATAGTTTATTCTGATTCGTTTCCAGATTTTCACTGGTTCAGATAAATCTCTCAATGGTTTATTCTGATTCGTTTCTATTTTTGCTGGTTCAGATAAATCTCTCAACGGTTTATTCTGATTCGTTTCCAGATCCTTACTAGTTCAAATAAATATCTCAACGGTTTATTCTGTTTCATTTCCATATTTTTACTGGTTCAAATAAATCTCTCAACGGTTTATTCTGATTCGTTCCCAAATTTTCAATGGTTCAGATAAATCTCTCAACGGTTTATTCTGATTCGTTCCCAGATTTTTACTGGTTCAAATAAATCTCTCAATGGTTCATTCTGATTCGTTTCCAGATTTTTACTGGTTCAGATAAATCTCTCAACAGTTTATTCTGATTCGTTCTCTATTAAGATCGAGTTCAAACTTTCCGTCAACAATCATCTTTGGATGGCATCTATAAGCCCATCTCCGACAATTCTCCATCGCTTCTCCAAATGGCATCTTTAATCCCATTTCCTTACGCAATCGACCAGTGCATCATTAAGCGCAAATTTCTGGGCACTCTAGTGTTCAATCATCTTCTACTTTCAAGCCGCGAACAAAAAACGCATCGATCTCGCTTTTCAAGTTTAAGAAGATTGAACAGGGGCAGCTGTTGTACCCCAAAATTTTCCCTCCCATTTTCCACTCAGGATGCTATCCCAGGGTTCCTCAAACACTCAATTTGGCTCAAAAGTTGATCAAGCAGATTCTCTTCCTAGGCAAACAATTAACAATTAGGGTTTGGCGCCTCTCAAAGAAAATTGAGCCCTCAAGGTTTCAATTTATTTTTCATAAGTATTCATATCTCCTCAGAGTTGTTTAAACCAGTTTTCAGACCTCGCAGTACAAGTTTGCTCAACCAATGGTCTAGATAACTGAAAACAACTACAACAACCCCAAAATCAACCCTTTTGCGAGAACAAGTTCAAGTGCTTGTAAACTTCTTCATTATTAAATATTTTTTAGTGTTTTTTATTGCGTATGATTCTCCTTAATTATATCTCCAATTTCTCTTCACAAATCAAGAATTAATTACGCGTAGAACATCACCAAAATTCGAGTGCGTTAGAAGTCGCATCGTGAAGTTTGACCTAATTTCAAGTAGTAGTCGTCTGATTTCTAAGAATTGTAATTTCTTCAAATTACAAGAGCTTGAGAGGATTATTCCTGTTTATGGTCATAAATGATGTCACACATGAGTTTATTGTGTTGGAAGACTTTTAAAAATTTTGAATCGTCGCAAGACTTTAGTTGATTTCTAAGTGTTCTTAACCGCAATTTGTTAAAGTTGGTTAATTCTACAAGATTGACAAATATTCTCCAAAACATGTTTTTTTTTGCAATGAAGTTCCATTCTAATCAGGCATGGCAGAAGATGTCATTTTGAATGAATTTGATTCAAAGTTTGAAAGATAAGGCGCTTTGGTTTTACTTGAAATACAAATTAAAAAAGCATTGGATTTTCTTGACGTTCAAGTTACCGAGCAAGACATATATTCAAATCACACAAATAGGGGTTTCATATTTCATCAAGATTCAAGTCTCATTCTTTTCTCAAGAGGCATTTTTTAAGTTCATGGGCCACTGAGAAGAATCCAATTCGTGCTCGTAATTTAAATCATGTCAAAGAATATTCAGATTTTGTAAGTCTTAGAAACAATTTCAATTTGAATCAAGAATGAAGGATTACAACAAGACTGCATTATTTGAATTTTACAAATAAAGCAAAATTCATCGTTTAAATTTACAAGTGAATTGGAATGCGCTTTACAAGTTTCTAAACCACGTAATTTAAATTACAAGATTCGCAATATTATATACTAAGTTATAAGGGAACTTCTTCATATTCAAGTCTTGACCAATTACTTCAAGTCATTCCTCACCGATTCTCCCCCATTGCCCAAGCTGCTCGTACATGAAACAAGAAAGAAAATTAGCGAGCATATGAAAAATTCAAGAAGACTTTTGTTTAGAACGAATTTTTCTCATCATGAGGGTTATGCTTCGAATCAGAAAATTTAAGAGGTCATTTAATCATGCGCTGAAACTCAAAGCCTCATACAAATCAGTTTCAATCATGGGCTTTCTTTTCCGATTGCAAATCGCAAAGGTAAACCTTGGTTCACAAAAAGAAAAAAGAGGTGGTGTAATAAAATCACAATAGGCAAATACAAAATTCAGAATTAGAAGCATCACAAATCAAAGATTTAAGCCCAACAAAAGCCTCAAATTTGTCCTATCATTGGCCCAAATAAATATGTTCATTGAAAATCATAAAACATGTTTCTGATTCACAAGTACAGCAAACAGAAAAATCATGCATTGCTGCCCCAAAAACCTGCTAACAAAACAGACCAACAGTTACATAAAATAGGCAACAAAAATCTGCGGCAGTAAAGATATAACAGCAGCATGCCTCAAATGTTCAAATTGGCCAGACATTTCCCCCCAAAATGTTATCACACTATTATGATAAAAGGGACAAAAACATCAAAAGCAAGAGGAGAGACAACTACAGAAACATAACCAAAAAACAAAGTCATCAGAGTTCTTTGTTTCAGACAGCAATATCATAAAAAAAACGACCACCCTCATCATTTTCCACACAGAACCCTTCAGAAAAAATACATTACATAAAGTTCAGCAAAGGGTCATAAAAGTCGAACTTCCCTGTCAAATGAAAAGTCAGGAGGCCATCATCAACAAGGTATACTTCCATTACTTCTCTTCATTTATCATAAAATCTGTTATTTGCATGCATTATATTTTGTTATAATTAAAGAAAACAAAAAAATAATTATACAATGAACAATAAGAAGAAAAAAAACATAAAAAAATATACAGTAATACCCCATGATTTCAAAGATAAAAAATATCTTTAGTTTTCTCTGCTCAAATACCCCCTTTTCCATCTCCGACCAAACAACAAAATCACTGTTGCCGCTCTCATTTTTCTCATGCCCATAGCCTCCGATTCCGAGCTAACATCACGGTTCAACAACCTCCTCCATCGCCTCTGCAAACAACCGAATCCAGAAGTGAGGAAGCAGGAGATGGATTTGCAAGAAAAATCGCCAAGGCATTTGGAGTGACAGTTTTCTCCTTGGGATAAAAGATGGATTAGAATCGTTAACGATGGTGATGTTTTCTTTGAGTGAAGAAAGATGAAAAGATGGAATAAAGTTGAAGAAGAAGATGACGGTACTGTTGAGAGAGATGAAGGGTTGCGTCTTTTTTACAGTAACATAAGGAAAGTAATCCTTTTTTAACAATAATAAGGTTGCTTCCACGTTTTATTTTCTTTTCCCAACAATAATAATCCTTTTTTTTATTTCGTGTCCCTTTCTAATGAAGCCAGCGGCGCTTTTTTTTTTTGTGACTAGGGTTTGAAACCCTTTCTCTTCTTATTCCAAACCGGGTCAGCCCATTGGGCTGCTGGCCCAATTTCCAATTATTGTTTCCCTGTATGTTTAATAGAAAGTTAATTATAACAAATAAAATATGTAGCTCAGTTGGCAAGGCATCATTGGCTCTATCTTAGAGGAACCGGGTTCAACCCCTGCTGAGGCTTTGTTTCCTATTTTTGCTTGATTTCTTTTAGGTAATAAAATTAGTTTAATCTTTAGTTTTGACTTTAAAATTCAATTAAATAAAAGATATATATATATATATATATATATATATATATATATATATATATATATATATATATATATATATATATATATATATATATATATATATATATATATATATATATATATATATATATATATATATATATATATATATATATATATATATATATATATATATATATATATATATATATATATATATATATATATATATATATATAATTTCAAAGTTAGTTAATTTAGGACTTTGTAGTTAATTTTGTCAACATTTTTTTATGGTTTAATAAACTTTCTTTTAAAATATTTAGTTTATACATAATAAAATTCGAATAACAATAATAGAATAGATTTTTTTTATTTATTATTTTCATTGTTTCCTCACAAACAAAATACCAAGAGCTTTATTTCTATACTTTGTTATTTTTTACTTCGTAAATTGTTGTAGTCTTAATTAATTTGTTCGATTTGGTTGTATTGATTGACTTTTAATCGCATTGATTCATCCCTATTTGTAAATTTGTACCCCCATTCCCAAAACCTCTGTAATAGCGTAGAATTTCAATTCCCGCAATTTACTGTTTTCCTTATATTGTATAGTAACTAGGCGTGCATGGCAAGCCATAAAATCAATCGCTAGATAATTTAATTTCAACAAAATAACTCGAATCAAACACACTTGTTCACACGCGCACCTCTAGGGTAACCTCGCTCGTTGCCTCGGAAAACATAGTCATGTCCCTCGAATATGGGACGCTTTAGCAATGACCCTTCGATAAAAAAGATCGTAGTCCCTCGATGACCCTCGATGTTGCCTTCGATAAAATGATCTCATCCCTTACGAAAATTGCTAAAGCGTCTCATAAGTTGCTTTCGATGACTGTAAAATTGACCCGCGCATGTCCCTTCACATCCAACGATGAGGCTTCTTACCAAATCAATGGTAAGGTAGCAACATTAAAAGGAGAAAGAAAAGAAAAATTGAAAACCTTTCGAGTAGATAGAGTCGCTCCTAGTTACTCGCTTGCTCACGACAAAAACACTTTTACACATACACTTTCAAAAGACAAAACATTTTGTATACGTTCTTACAGAGACGAGAACCATTGCAAAACATCTTTTCAAAACCATTTTCAAAAAACACATTCCACAAACACATCTTTGAACCTTTTTTTCCGAAACAAATCTTTGTACGCGTTCTTATAGAAACGAGAACCATTACAAAGAAATTTTTCAAAACACTTTCAAAGCCCACACCACAAGTACACTGTCAAACAAAAGCAAGTGATTTAAATGAGTAACTAAGAGCCCATGGAAAACCATGGATGAAAAGGGTGCTAATACCTTCCCTTTTCATAATCTACCCCTCGAACCCGAGAAATAATCTCAAAAGGTCTTTCCTGTGCTTTTTTACCTTTCCTTTTCGATAAAAGAAAAGTCGGTGGTGACTCTTGCTATCCGCACAAATGCGATCAAAACGCAAAACACCAAGTCAGTTCTCCCACCGTATCACACTTCCCATAAGCCCTACTATCCAGGCTTTCATCTTGAAGTAACCCTACTATCCAGGTTCCTTCCCATAAGCCCTACTATCCAGGCTGTCATCTTGAAGTAACCCTACTATCCAGGTTCCTTCCTATAAGCCCTACTATCTAGGCTTTCATCTCGAAGTAACCCTACTATCTAGGTTCCTTCTCATAGCCCTACTATCCAGGCTTTCATCCCGAAGTAACCCTACTATCCAGGCTCCTTCCCATAAGCCCTACTATCCAGGCTTTCATCTTGAAGTAACCCTACTATCCAGGTTCCTTCCCATAAGCCCTACTATCCAGGCTTTCATCTTGAAGTAACCCTACTATCCAGGTTCTTTCCCATAACCACTACTGTGATATGGTGGCAGAACCGACTGTTAATACTGGTTTGCGTTTTTTGTTTGCAAATGTCGCGGTAAGCAAGAGTCGCCACCGACTTTTATTTTATCCAATCAGGAAAAGGAAAAAGAACAGAAAGAACCTTTTTCGAGATGTTTCTGAGTACGGGGGGTATATTATAGAAAGGGAAGGTGTTAACACCCTTTCTATCCGTGGTTTTCCACAGGCTCTTAGGTACTTACTCATTTTGAAATTGCTTGTGTGTGCTTGTTTTGAAAAGTTTTGTTTTACTTCGTTTTAACCCTTGTTTATATCCTCAATAGTGTTACGAAGTTGTTTTTGAAAACTTTGTTTGGAAAGTGTTGGTGTGAACAAGTTTTTGTTTGTTTGATCAAGTACCTAGGAACTAATCTACCTACTCGAAAAAGGTCTGTTCATTATCCTTTTAGACAATGCTATCCCATTATTGAGAAATAGGTAGCATCGTCGTTGGAGTTTTTTAGGGACATTCGAAGGGACAAATATGATCACAAAAGCAATGTTAGGAAATGTTAGTAATCATCCTAAAGCCTTAAAGATCTTTTTCCGAGGCAACATCTGAATGGGTCATTTTAGATCTTTCGGGGCTAGAGGACAACCACTAACAAACCCTATACTTCATGACTGTTTATCGAAGGCAACCGGAGTGGAGTAAACCCTAGGAGTGGGCATGTGCGAGTGTAATTTTCAGTTAATTTATCTTTGCACATTTAGGGTTTTCTACCGTATTAATTTTTAGTTTTTCTTTCCATACAATCCTATTAACATACATCTAAGCAGTTTATAGTTTGCGAAAATAAAATGCGGGAAAGTTAAAAGTCCTAGCTATTACATGGCTTTTGCATATACATAATTATCTTGGACTGAAAATAAAGATGCGGAATTTAAAACCCTAATTACTATTACAAACTCGGAGCAGTTACAATAATAATAAAAAAGGAAATAAAAAAATGTGCGCGGCGAATTCAATGCGAGAATAAATTAGGAAACCTAAAAAATCTAATTGAAAAAAAGTTAGGTTATTTTTTGAGAAAAATTAGATTATGTACAAAATTAAACCCTAATTCTAATTATTTTTAATTATGAAAAGAATTAAATTTCCCTAATTTTAATTAAATTAATTAATTAAAGAAATAGAATATTTTTATGAAAATAAATGATTTTTAATGTTTTTTCTTTGTGATTTTTTTATTAAAAAGAAATAATTTTGTGTTATTTTTGTAAAAGAAAATAATTAATCAAATAATTAAAATAAAGGAAATAAAATAAAAAAAGAAAAGAAATTGGGCCTGTATTGAAAGCTGAATGGGAGGTGTGACGCCTGAATTTCATTGAGCTCAAATCCTTTGGCCCAACAGGCGTTTGGATCCAGTGTTGGCCATGTTTGAGGGTTCACCATGGTCTGCATGTGTTGAGTGTTAGATTTGGATATGATGAGATCTTGTGGTATGGTGATGGAAGTGCATGAGGAGCGCGCATGGACCTGGAGCATTGGATCTGAAGACACAAATTAGTGAAAATTAACTTTGAAAAAGGGCTGGATCGAACCCACCCCCTTTTGGCCTAAAGCCTTATCATGCCCTGCCTTACTAACTGAACCAAGCACTTTAATTATTAACAAAATAATACAAAATAAATATAAGGCAAATAAAGATTTATGGCCACATGTCAAAAACGCGCGTTGTGCGTTCCCAATGGTTTGAATGGACGAATCAGTGAGCACCATGCCATCACCTTCTTTAGGGATCCGTCGTTTTAGATGGGGAACTTTTACCTACAGCATTTTTTCGTCACTATAGGTTGTAGTGACAGATTTTGTTCGTAACTAAAAACCTGCAAAATTCAAAAATGTAGCACAAGCAGAATAAATTCAAACCAAAGGCATGAATCAATTGCAAATCATCTCCTGAGCATGATAGTACCCCTAATTTTGTCCAATTTTGCCTTTATATAGAATTCCCAATTTGGGACCACAAAACCCTAATAATGGCATCGTGTCATTCATGCACTTAAACTTCAATCAAATCAATCAAAAACATTGCAAATATGATAGCAAGCATGGATATATGATCAAAACATGTTTATGATGGATAAATTATTGAAAACGAATCTTGAAAAAATATGCAAACCGTGGCACTATAAGGGCATGATTCTTGATGTTTTTTGCCTTGAGAATGATTTGAATAGCTTCGGAACACGTCTAGGAACAAATTGTTGGCTTTGGAATTACTTAAAACGGCCTATGGAATCAAAACCGACCTGCGCTTTTTTGACAAAAAAATTGAGTTTTGTTCTCTTGTTTTCACGACCAAAACCTCTTTCTTATGCTTTGTAAATGTTGTGTATATATCATATAATGATTTAGGTCAACAAAAACTGATCATATCTTTGCAAATTATGGAGATTTGATTTTATTCTTTGCCTTGTATGATTTGTTTCCAAAATAGACCAGATTAAGATCTTTTCCAATCAATTAGCTCTTGCACGAAATTTTTGATTTTCTATTTGTTCATGGACTCATAATATGCTCATAAAATCAAATATTTGATTTTATTTGATTATTCTACTATTTAAATTGATTTAATTTGATTTAAATGGATAAAAAAATCAAAATAAATAATAAAAATAATAAAATAATAGGTGGATACGCTCAGGGGTCGTGGGTCCTCTTAAGAACAAGTTTCAAACAAGAAAACATGGGCCCATTTGGAAAAAAAGTCATTTTGATCAATATTGACTTCATGCATATTTCCAAAAATTGGTCAACTTTGATAATACACATATCTCTCATTTTTAACCCTAAGAAGGTTTTCTTGGACTTTTTAGAAAGCTTAGGATGTCCCCTAAACAACCCTTTTGGTTTCATCTCAATTGGGTCTTCCATGTTCATGTAAGAAGCTTTGACCCAAAAGGTGTTTTTGTTGACTTTTCAAAAGGACCTATAATGTAGAAATTCATATCTTTTGATGAGTGCATATTTTCAACTTGTGGAATGAAGATGAGTTGTATGGAATTGCATCCTCTTAAAAATGAGACTTAGATGGAAAGTTTCTGATAAAGTATGAAGAAGTTACTCTTGGTCAAAGTTTGGTTGACTTTTCCTGAGAAACCCTAATTTAGCAACTTTTGGGTTTTGATAAATTAGGAGCATTCTTTGGGGAATCATGATCAAACCTTGATCAAATGATGGATATCACTTCAAAATGTTGATGTTGACCAAAAATCTTAAAGTTTGACTGTATGTGGGCCATAGTTGACTTTTGACCTAGTATAGTTGATTTTTAGGCATCTGGGCAATTAACTGAGCAAACATCTTGTGCAAAGCATGAAACTTGACATAGATGATCTTGAGAACATATTAGGACCATTGAAAATATTTTATACCTTTGGAGTTCACCCCTCTTTATGAAAATGGAAACCCCATGTCAACTCTCATACCTTGCACAACAAGTTTGCTCAATCAACTGCTCAAATGCCTGAAAATCAACTGTGCTAGGTCAAAAGTCAATTGTGACCCACATACAGTCAAACTTCAAGATTTTTGGTCAACATAAATATTTTGTGATCAAGTGTTGATCATGATTCCTCAAGGAATGCCCCAAATTCATCAAAACTCAAAAGTTGCTAAATTAGGATTTCTATAGGAAAAGTCAACCAAACTTTGACCAGGCATAACTTTCTCATACTTTATCAGAAATTTCCCATCCAAGGCTAATTTTGAAGATGATGAAATTCCCTACAACTAATCTTCATCCCTCAAGTTAAAAAAATGCACTCATGAAAAGATATGAATTCAGACATTACAGATCATTTCAAAAAGTCCACAAAAACACCTTTTGGGTCAAAGCTTCTTACATGAACATGGAAGATATAATTTAAATGAAACCAAAAGGGTTGTTTAGAGGACATCCTAAGCTTTCTAAAAAGTCCAATAACACCCTCTTAGGATCAAAATTTAGAGACATGTGCATTGTCAAAGTTGGCCATTTTTGGAAATTTGCACAAAGTCAACCATGCCCAAAATGCATTTTTCTTCAAATGGACCCAACTTTTCATGCTTGTATCTTTTTCCTAACATGTTCCACGACCCATGAACCACTCCATGCCTCATTAAATTATTTATTTAATTTATTGTGATTTTATTGATTTAAAATTCAAATAAAATCAAATAAAATCAAAATAAATCATGTAATTTTCTTTTGGAATGATCTTGGCATTGAATGAAGATGGTATATGCTGGCATATTAATATCAAATCGTGCAAGGTGTGATTGGAGAAAGAATGGCATGATTTGGCTTATTTTGGAAACAAATAATGCAAGGATTAATCAAGATCTTTTCTCCATAAATTTCAATATTCAAATTGTTTTTGTTAACCTAATACTTTCTAATACATATACACAATGCAGCCAAGGCAAAAGGAGGAGGTTTTAGTTGTGAAAATCATCAGAACAAAATTAAGTTTTTGCCAATAAAAGTTAGGATCAAATTTCATTCCACATGACCATTCAAGGTGATTAAAAGCCAGAAATCAATTCCTGGGTGTGTAGTGAAGTTATCCCAATCATTCTCAAGCCATAAAACACCCAGAATCGCAAGGTATGGGACTGGTTCTTTCCATTTTTTCTTGATTCTCGATTACATGTGCATACGTATTTTCAATGAGGTTTGATCATGCATTCTTGTTTATTATAAAGTTTTGATGCTATCTAAATGATTTAATTGAGTTTTAAGTGCAGGAATAGCCTAACGCCACTGTTAGTGTTTCAAGGTCCCAAATTGGGGACTCCCTGTAGAGGAAAAATTAGACCAAATCATAGGTGTGATACAGTGGGAGAACTGACTTGAGGGTTTTGCGTTTGATCGCAAATGTTGTGGTTAGCAAGAGTCAACACCAACTTTTCTTTTATCCAAAAGGAAAGGTGAAAAAGCACAGGAAAGACCTTTGAGATTATTTCTTGAGTTCGGGGGGTAGATTATGAAAAGGGAAGGTATTAGCATCCTTTTCATCCATGATTTTCCATGGGCTCTTAGTTACTTCCTAGATCACTTGCTTTTATTTGATTTGTGTGGTTTTTGAAAGTATTTTGTAAAGAGGTCATTGTTTAGACAATCTTTGTAATGATTCTTGTTCGTAAGAATGTATACAAAGATGTTGATCTTTTGAAAACATTTTCAATTTTGTAAGATGTTTGAATGTGTATGTGTTTGTTTTGAAAATAACAAGGATGTTTTTCTTGAAATTGAGCAAGTAATTAGGAGCATTCTACCTACTCAAAAGTCTTTCTTGTTCATTTTTCTTTTTCCTTTGACATTGTTATCTTACCATTGATTTGGTAAGTAACCCTATCTTTGGATGTAAACGGGACGGGCGTGGGTCATCGTATAACCATGATTAGCAAGGTTTCAAGGTATCTTAGCATTCTCTTTTAGGGACTAAGATCATTTGAAAGGCAACTTAGATAGCGTCATCGAGGGATTATGATCTTGAATTTTGCTTGTTTTTGCTAAGATACCTTACATGCATAATATGGATATTTTGTATAAGGCAACCAAATGGAATAACCCTAGGGGTGCTTGTGTGCAAGTGTATTATTTTCATGCTTGTTTTTGTATTGAATTAGGGTTTTCTAAGTATTGGTTTTAGTCTTTCCATACAAACCCTAATTACTAGTATGTTATATAAAAGCGATAAATTGTGAAATTTAAAGTTACTACGCTATTACAACATTTGTGGGAACATAAACCTAATTGATCTATTACAACCAAATTGAATTTGTGCAAGAATTTAAATAATGTACAAAAATAAATAAATGCACAAAAATGTGAAATGTAAAGTAAATGAATATTTTATTTGGTTTTCATGAAAAAAAGGTTAATTGTTTTAACCTGATTAATTAAAGAAAACAATTAATTAAACTTAAATTTATTAAGAAAAGATTTAAATAAAACCCTAGTTCTATTAATTGATTAAAAAAGAAATTAAGTTTATAAGAAAAGTATTTTTTTTGTTGGTATTTTTGTCTTGAAAATAATTATAGTGTTATAAAATATGTTTGGTCCTTTTTATATAAAAATAATATGTTTTAATGGGTGTAAAGATAAAATAAATATTAACCTAGTTTTAATTTAATTTACAAGATTAGTTAATAAAAATAATAAATGTATAGTTAAATAAAAAATATTTTGTGAGAAAAATAAAATAAAATAAGCCAAAATATAAATCTATCATTTTTTTGTATTTTATGATTTTTTTTAATATTTAGAAAATATATTTAAGAAAATAAAAATGAAATAAATAATAAAAAAAAATGAACTTGGGCCAGGGGTGCCATTAGTCAACAGGGAGGTCAGCTAGCAAAAACAAAAAAAACAAACCAGGCCCAAAGGGCCCAGCGCCTGCCAAAAACACAAACAATCAGCAAGTAAAAAAATGTGAAAAATGAAAAGGGTACCACTGGGGCTTGAACCCAGGTCCCAAAGGTTACTAGCGCGCGCTTCTACCACTGGGGTGGCTATACATCCGTTAACATAAGCAAAACAATAAATATACAAGGCAAAACGCGCCCTAATGACTTCATCTTCAACCTCCAGCCAGACCATCTGTAACTTGCTCATTTCTCATCAAAAATGAAAACTGTAAACATGAAACTTGTAGCAAATTTTCTCACGATTATAGAAATGTAAAGTATTAAAACTATAGATCAAAGATAAGCATGAATTTTAATGGCTCTAATCTGAACCCTAAAAATTTCAGAAATTTCAGTTTCAAAATTCTCTAAGCTCAAGCAAAATTAATGGAAACTATGGACATGGTTAGCTTCAGGGCAATGATATCTACATGTTTTGTTCAAAAATAAACTATTGATGAAGCCTGTACGAGGAGTTTCAAGTTGAGAAAACTTACCTCAAAACTGGAAATCGTGTTTTGAGTTTGAGCTTGTTTCAAGTGATGGTGATGATCATGTTAGCTCCCTTGAGGTCCTAGCAAGCTAATGTAATGGTTTGCTTGAGTTGAGAGTGGCTGAAATGACTTGGAGAAGTCAATGGAGGATATGGTAAATGATGTTACAATAATTAAACAGGGACAGGGATAGGTTACACTTGATCTAAGGAAGCTTTAGAAACTAAAAGGCCAAGAAACGCACGAGGGAAATGTGAGTTTGATGTTCAAGGTCAGAAACTGTGCAACAATGGAGTTTTTGGAAAATTTCTAATTTGAGAGAGTTTTGGTATATTTCAGGGTGCTTAAGCTCATCCTCTAGCTTACAAATAATGACTCTATTTATAAGCAACCGGTTTGTAGACCTCTTGTTGATCAGAATTCAAAATCACAAGTTTATGCATAACATATGATTTTTGAGAAATTCAAGTTTCAAATCCTTGTGTCCTTGCTAGGAAAGAGTGGTTATGCTTTAAACAAGCTTGATTATGACTTTTTGGATGGAGTGTGATCAGAGGGAACAAGTTAGAGGCTCAAGAATGAACTTTATGCAAAAATCTTGCTTTACAAGAATGGCAATGTTAACTTTGTGTCATTAATGGAAATGCAACTTGGATAATAGCTCAATTGCTTGGATCAAAGCCCTAACAATTTTGTAAACATTTAGTTATGGAGTGACAAATAATTTTGAGGCCTGCAAAGCAAAGATTATGCAGCCTAGCATGGATTTGGTTCATGTGTTCATCAAAAATGACTTGTAAATCAAGTGACAAAACCCTAACTTCATCTCTTCGATTCTCCCTACTCAAGAATTATCTCAAGGATTTCTTGGACATTTTGGAAAGCTTGAAATGTGCTATACAACCCATATTTTAATTGCTTTTGAATATTCCCATTGGAACTATATGAAAAAGATCCATGAAGTTGGGTCAAAATCCTGACCAAATTAGGGCAAAATTTCACTAAGTGTTTTGTTTCATGACCCTATGTTCATAAAATTATAACTTGAGATCCAAGAATTTTTGGAAGAAGTTGTGTGAAGAAAAGTTGTATATTTCATGGAGATATACAACTTTCATGTTGGAAGTTTCTCTTGAATCATCTTGCATCATGGTGAAAAGTTTGCTCAAAGTTATGAAAAAATAAGAAATTTCCACCACTTAGAAAAATTTCTAAGTTTAGAAATTTTGACTTTTCAAAATGAAATATTGACTTTTTGATTTCTTCATGAATAAGTTTCATATTTTGACATGTTTTGATGAATTATGATCTTTGGCACTTGAATTTGACCAAAAAGTCAAAGTTTGACTTTTCAGTATACATTTGACTTTTGATCAGTTGATTGGAAAATTCATTTGTCAATCCAATGGACTTGCAATGTTTTGAACCATGACATTAGGTCAAAATGATGCAATTGTACTCTTTAGGTTATTCCTTAAACCATTTGACCATTTTCTAGGTCAAAAATCAGAAATTGCCCTTTCCTAGTCAAAACCATAATTTTGACCATTT
Source organism: Vicia faba (assembly GCA_948472305.1). Lineage (NCBI taxonomy): Eukaryota > Viridiplantae > Streptophyta > Magnoliopsida > Fabales > Fabaceae > Vicia > Vicia faba. The sequence continues at coordinate 668,885,496 of OX451737.1, forward strand.
TGCCCTTTTGGAGATTTGATCAAATTTCTTGAAGAGTTGTGGTCCAAACTTGATCAAATGATGAATATGAGTCTAAAATATTTATGTGGATCAAAAATTATGAAGTTTGACTGTAAATTGGCCATGATTGACTTTTTCCCCAATACAACTGATTTTTAGGTCAACTACTAAATTGACTGATCAAAAATGTGATCCAAGACTTGAAACTTGACATGAGTAATATTGGGGATCCATAATGATCCATGAAAGTAATATGGGGCATTGGAAGTTCAAAAATACTTGTTCAAACTCAAACCTTAATTTTGGTCATCAGTGCTTAAGGAGGTGTCTTGAGTTGATCAAACCCTAGTGCAGTCTTTAGTCTAAGGAGATCTTGTGAGAAAATTCTTGATAAGTGAGAGGGAAAATTGATAGTAGAATGTGCCCCATTGTGTGACAAAGGTTGTCTTCTCCATGTCCTCAGGCGCCATTTTGATTTGGTTGTAGCCTGAGAAACCGTCCATGAAGGAAAACACTTTGTGTTGCGCCGTATTGTCAACTAGAATATTAATGTGGGGAAGTGAGAAATCATCCTTAGGGCCTGCCCTATTTAAATCTCTGTAGTCCACGCACACTCATACCTTGTCTTCCTTTTTGGGCACGGGAACAACATTGGCAACCCATTGTGGATAAGAGGTGACGACCAAGAATCCGACATTGAATTGCTTCATGACTTCAGCTTTAATCTTCTCTGACATATCTGGTTGCATTCGACGGACCTTTTGTTTTACTGGTGGACAGTCTTCTCTTGTAGGTAGACGATGTACCACAATATCTGCATCAAGTCCTGGCATGTCTTCATACGACCAGGCAAAGACCTCAACATATTCGTGTAGCAACTGAATCAGACGCTCTTTGACACTGGGTTCCAGATTGGCACCCAGCTTGACTTCTCTTTTGTCTTCTTTGGTACCTAGATTGATGGTGTCCACCGGTTCCTCGTGGGGATGAATGGTTCTCTCTTCTTGTTACAGTAACCTGGCGAGTTCCCCTGGTACTTCACAATCTTCCTCACCTTCGTCTTCGGCTTGGTAGATTAGATTTTCAGAGTCACAAAAAGTCATAGCAAAATCGTTACCCATGGGGTCCCGAATAGATGTAGACCTGAATTGTGAGTGTGAGTGTGTGTAAGAGTATAGCTATCTTTGAAAGAAATGAAAATGTAAAAAGAAAAACAATGAGCACAGAGTTTGTATGCAAAAACATCCATGATTCATTGATGTCATATGGAAATGAGATAATAACCCTTACAAATGGACCATTGTGCCTTGGGTAAGACACAAGGTTTTAAGAGTCTGAATTGTTTTAATATTACAGATCCAACAAAATGTAAAGACAAATTACTGTGGGATAAAAGTGATCGGGACAAAATCTCTATCCTCCCAGTTGTTGAGCCCTCCACTGACAGTTGGGAAAATCCAATCATCTAGGTTGTAGTTGTCTTTGTCATCCTCTACCGCGTTGACCTCACGGTTGCTGATCTTCAAGGGTGGTCCTCCAGCACGAGCGCGACGTACAGCCTTCTGAGCACCTGAAGTGAAACCCCGGCCAAACTTGTCAGATTTGTAAGGGATATCTGGGAGTTGTCCCCAAATAGTGCACCCACCTTCTTCTATCACTGCCTTGGCATTCTTCAAAGATGACATTCTGAGTGGAGGCCTTGTGATCTTGGGAATTTGAGACACAGCCTTGGTTACTGCCACAGTCTGCGGGACTTCTTCAAAGTGCTAGAATGGAGTTTCGATAAATTCACCATCTAACTCCACATATCTGAAGGAATTCAGATGGCTGGCCATATACTCCTCTTCTCCATGAACGGTGATAATTTTCACTTGAATTGGATATTTCAGCATTTGGTGCAGCGTAGAGGTGACAGCGCAAGTATTGTGAATACATGGTCGACCTAGCAAGCATGAATATGAAGGGCAGATATCCATTACATAAAAAGTTGAATCAAATGTTTGGGTTCCAACCTTTATGGGGATATCCACTTCCCCATGCACCCTCCTTTTTGAGCGGTCAAATTCCCTCACTACTATCTTGCTTGGTTTCAATGTTAACCCCTCACAGTCAAGCCTATCAAGAGCCTTTTCAGGCAATACATTCAGAGACGAGTCAGTGTCCACCGAAACATGAGCCAAGGTTGTGCCCCTACATTCCACTGAGACATGCAATGCCTCATTATGTTTTCTTCCTCTTGGCATTAAATCAGCATCCAAGAAACCTAGACCATTATCTGCAGTCAAGCTGGCTACGCGGTCTTGAAACTGATCGACGGATGTTTCTTGGGGTACATGAGCAGTTTTCAGGAATTTTACGAAGGCCTTTGCATGGGCCTCGGAACATAGTAATAAAGCCATCATGGAAATTTTTGATTGAGTTTGCCCCAGTTGCTCAACTACATTGTAGTCGCTTCTTTTTATGATCTTTATAATTTCCTCCATCTCTTTCCGGGAGGTCTCAGGGATAGACAATGATTGTGCCTTCGTCCAGACAGGCTCAATCAGAATACTTTTACCTCGAGTCTCGGTTGACTCGGCAACAGGAATGTCAGTAGGAGTGATAATAGGGGTTGTATCAGCTTTGTCAGTTGGAGTATTAGCAGAGATGATTGCAGGACTAGGAATAACCTTTGGAGGAGTAATAACAACAGGAATGATTACGGGTCCAAAAACTGCTTTTGGAGGAGCAATTTCTAGAGAGAATATCCTTCCGCTTTGGGTAATCTTGCTAGTCCCTGCATTATTACTGATATCAGAGTCAACTTTCTCAGAACTTGAATCTTCGGCAGTTGTCCAATCTTGCTTGATACCATGGTAGTAGACATCCCCTCCATAATTCCATGGTACGGTTTTGTCTGACAAATACGAGACTGGTCCAGGTGTTGTAATTATCAAAGGAGCTACTTTTGGAACTGATGAAATTCTAACGGGTCTTTTGGTGGAGACCCTAGAAGAATTTTCGGAAATGGTGACGATGGAAACATCATTATAAGAAACAGTTGGAATTGAAGCCTTCTCGAACAAAATTTCCTTGTTATCTATTAGGCACTAAACGCCCGCTTTCAACAAAGGACAACTGGTTGGTAAAGACAAACAAAAATCGCAGCTTTCCTCGCAGCCTGGGAAAACACTGGCATTCAATAAGTTCTTTTTGATAGTCAGGAGTGGGATCATAAGCTCATCAACTGAAGTAACAAACATATCTTCCTCAATGGCGTTGGCATTATGGTCGTGCTTGGGCATAGGGGCAGAAATGACATTGGGCTTTTCTGGCGAATTCAATCTCTTTGGCTTCAAGGAGGTCTTGTACTTTGTTCTTTAGAGCCCAAAAGTTGTTAGTGTCATGGTCGGGACTCTCAGAGTGGTATGCACAGCAAGCATTAGGATGATAGTGAGGAGAGGTTGTGTTAGGGTTCTTTGGAGCTTCTTTCAAAGTCACTAGGTTGGATCTTAACAGATGTGGCAATACTTGAGATAGAGTCATGTTAATTCTAGTGAATTGTCTGACTGGTCTTTCCATTCTTGGTTGGTTGTTTCTTTGCTGATGAGGTGCAGGTTTAGGAATCATAACAACCCCCACCATTGGACGACATTCAGCCTTATCTTGATTTCTCTGAGGATATACAGCAACCACTTCTTTCTTTCCAATGAATGGCTTCCTTACAGCAGCGGAGGATATATCTTTTTGAATCTTTCCATTTTTTATCCCGACTTCTACTCTTTCTCTGGTCAATATCAATTCAGTAAAACCTGACGATGAACTCCCAATTAAGTGATTGAAAAATGGACCACACAAGGTGCCCAAAAAAATGTCTACCAACTCTCTTTCAGATAGAGGAGGTTGAACTCTTTCGGCCAAGTCTCTCCATTTTTGAACATAGTCCTTGAAGCCTTCACTTGAAACCATGGCCATACTCTGGAGTTGAGTACGGGTAGGCGCAAGACCATCATTGTATTGGTATTGTTTGTAAAAGGCTGCAGCAAGATCTTCCCAGTTCTGAACATTAGCTCTTTCTAACTGATAAAACAAATTAAGTTGAGTTCCAGACAGACTGTCTTGGAAGAAGTGTACCCATAAATCTTTGTCAGTGGTATGGGGTTGGATTTTCCTCACATAGGACCGGAGATGCATTTTGGGTCGTGAGACTCCGTCGTATTTTTCGAACACAGGTGCTTTGAATTTTGGAGGAATGACAATCCCCGACACTAAGCCCAACTCCTCAAAGTCCAAGCCAGGCAATTTTTGGATTTCCATTGCACTCAACCGTTCTTCTAGATGCTTATACTTGTCGTCGATTGTAGGGTATTATTCTTCAGAATAGTCTTCTTCTTCCTCTTCCTCTTCTGAATCAGACTGAACAACTATTTCTTTGCCTTTCCCATCTTAATTGTCTTTCTCACCGGATGTCGTTGTAAAGTCTAAGGCCCTTCTTGTCTGCCCTTGGAATCTTCTTCCCATGTTCAGAATTTTGGTTATTTTCTTCGTCTTCTTTTCCTTTTCCACAACCATCAAGGTCTTCAACTCTTCTTGTCCTTTAGCCAGAGTTATGAACAACTGTTGAAACTGTGCATTCTGAGCTTGGAGGTCCTTCACCGTTTGCTCGATATCCATCTTACTGAAATAAACAGTAGAGAGATGAGGAGACTTGTTGCAAGAAACATGCTTATGTTATGATGAATGGTAAATGCATATGCCATGATTTCAAGGATTTTAAGATTCAAATTTGTTTTAGACAAAAAAGGAAACACATGTTATATTAATAGATTAAAGCTTGAGTACATCAGTGCCTCCTTGGGAAAAACAAATTACAAGAAACTCTAAGATATAAAGGTAGTACGCATCCTCTTTGGTGCAATGTAGGCATTCAGAGTCTGCTCCTCATGAAGTAGCCTAGTTAGTTCTAAAACCTTCTTCTCGCTTGCGTAGAATTGGGCTTTGAAAGTATCTCGCTCCCCCTTGAGTTATATCCAATCCCTTTGTAGGTCTTCAAGAGAGGTGGGTATGTCAGGATGTAGGATAGTGTATGGAACATCCCCTTCCATAACAGGCTCAATGGTTACCAGGAGAATGGAGGGATAAGGCATCATAAGACTCTGAGCACGAGTTCGTACCCATTTGAGGTAAGGCTCAAGAGGGATGGAATTTTTATGCCCCAAAGTCTTGTTATCTACCTTGTTCAACATCCTCCAAGCTTGGATAAATCTCTGGCGAAGACCTTGATCGTTTTTGTCGTAGTCAAATACCAAACCTTGAATCAGTATCTCATACGGGCCATCTCTTCGGGCGTAACCAAACTGTCTTAAAGCTAAACAGGGATTATAGGTGATACCTCCCCTAATGCCAAGTAAAGGTACATTAGGAAATTCTCCATAACGGTCAACAATAGTAACATTCTCTATGAATCGGGAGCACCAATAAATGTCTGAATGTTTGAGTGTCATCAACCTTTGTGACCACCTTGAGCCTTTCTCATTCTTCAATACAGATTGGGGAAGATGCAAAATAAACCATCTTTCCAAGAGAGGAGTACAACACATAAGAACACCTCTTTTCCTCATTGTGCGAGTGTGAAAAGAGTGTAGGATATCCCCTAGCAATATAGGCATTGGGTTACGGGATATGAAGATTTTGATGGCGTTCACATCTATGAGTTGATCAGGATTTGGAAACAAAACCATCCCATAGATGAGGAGAGCCACAATTTCCTCAAAAGCTTGCAGGTCCAAGGAATTCCAACAGATTTGAGCTTTCTCAAACAAGAACTTTGCTAGGAAACCTTTGACACCACTCCTTGTTTCCCAATGAGTTATGACATCAGATGAGTGCAAGTGTAGAGCTTGAGCAATCTCTTCTAGCTTTGGGTCTCTTTCTGTATCGTTGAAAGGTAGTTGGTTGAGAATGGGAATCCTCATGAGTCAGGAATTCTTCCAAAGTAGGCACAAGTTGATAGTCGGGAAATGTGAAGTAATGGTGTAAAGGATCAAAGAACTGAAAGAGAACCTTCATCATATCCTCATCTATGTTAGAGGTGAACAAGTTGAGTCGGCGACCATGTCTCTCGGTGAAGGGAGAGTTTTCAGGAACTCTTGAGGCTAGCTCCTTAAGTTGTGGAGGGATCCTTACAAGGTTAACTTGAATAGTTTTCCTGCGAAGAGAATCCATATCCTACAAAACAAGAACAAAGATGAATCCCAAAATCCTTGAAATGGTTAGTGAATGTGTATGATGTTATGATGTTCATGATGTTATGTACAAGTATGTTCATACAAACAAAGCAAACAAGTCCTTAGGTTTAGGCTTGCATGGAGACTCATAGGTAAGTACCCTCTTGAAGTTTAGTTGGCTCAAACTTGTCCTAGTAATAGTAACTGGGTTCTAAGGAGCTCAATATCACTGGTTTGTTTCCTTGGTCATTGTTTCAGCAAAAGCCTCTTTAATGGTGACCAAAATATCCCAAGAAACCAAACCTCAATGAGTGTAGTATCGAGTATCTAGCAACTTCGGACTGCACCAAAGCCATTCATCTCACTATATCCTAAAGGCCAAGTTGATCATGTAAAGGTTCTAAAAGTTCATTAGTGCTTCATGACATCACTCAGCGGCCCCGTATTCTCTTTGATTAACTCAAAGGCTACCGGTACCCACAAATATGTCGCACTAACGTAGCTATTGCTTAGACCATGTCGGTATACCCCACAAAGTTTCCACAATGTATTGCTACTTACCTATAAGGTATCCCAAATCCGGGTAGAGGATTTCAAACCCAAACAAAGAACCATAATGTAAAACATACAAGTCAAACAATGAAAGCAAATAAATGTGATCTAGCCCTAAGGTAACCCCACTTTTAGAATTTGTCCCCAACAGAGTCGCTAGTTTTGTGATACAGTGGGAGAACTGACTTGAGGGTTTTGCGTTTGATCGCAAATATTGCGGTTAGCAAGAGTCACCACTGACTTTTCTTTTATCCAAAAGGAAAGGTGAAAAAGCACAGGAAAGACCTTTGAGACTATTTCTTGAGTTAGGGGGGTAGATTATGAAAAGGGAAGGTATTAGAACCCTTTTCATCCATGGTTTTCCATGGGCTCTTAGTTACTTCCTAGATCACTTGCTTTTGTTTAAAATTGTGCTTTGTGTGGTTTTTGAAAGTATTTTGTAAAGAGGCCATTGTTTAGGCAATCTTTGTAATGATTCTCATTCGTAAGAATGTATACAAAGATGTTGATCTTTTGAAAATGTTTTTAATTTTGTAAGATGTTTGAAAGTGTATGTGTTTGTTTTGAAAATAGAAAGGATATTTTGCTTGAAATTGAGCAAGTAATTAGGAGCATTCTACCTACTCAAAAGTCTTTCTTGTTCATTTTTATTTTTCCTTTGACATTGTTATCTTACCATTGATTTGGTAAGTAACCCTATCTTTGGATGTAAACGGGACGGGCATGGGTCATCGTATAACCATGATTAGCAAGGTTGCAAGGTATCTTAGCATTCTCTTTTAGGGACTAAGATCATTTGAAAGACAACTTAGATAGCGTCATCGAGGGACTATGATCTTGTATTTTACTTGTTTTTGCTAAGATACCTTACATGTGTAATATGGCTATTTTGTATAAGGCAACCAAATGGAATAACTCTAGGGGTGCTTGTGTGCAAGTGTATTGTTTTCATGCTTGTTTTTGTCTTGAATTAGGTTTTTCTAAGTATTGGTTTTAGTCTTTCTATACAAACCCTAATTACTAGCATGTTATATAAAAGCGATAAATTACGAAATTTAAAGTTACTACGCTATTACAACATTTGTGGGGAGGGGTATATAATTTGTAAATGGGGATTTGCAAAAATATAAACCTAATTTATCTATTACAACCAAATTGAATTTGTGCAAGAATTGAAATAAAGTACAAAAATAAATAAATGCACAAAAATGTGAAATGTAAAGTAAATGAATATTTTATTTGGTTTTCATGAAAAAAAAAGGTAAATTGTTTTAACCTAATTAATTAAAGAAAATAATTAATTAAACTTAAATTTATTAAGAAAAGATTTAAATAAAACCATAGTTCTATTAATTGATTAAAAAAGAAATTAAGTTTATAAGGAAAGTAATTTTTTTTGGTATTTTTGTCTTGAAAATAATTATAGTGTTATAAAATATTTTTGGTCCTTTTTATATAAAAATAATATGTTTTAATGGGTGTAAAGAGAAAATAAATATTAACCTAGTTTTAATTTAATTTACAAGATTAGTTAATAAAAATATATAATGTATAGTTAAATAAAAAATATTTTGTGAGAAAAATAAAATAAAATAAGTCAAAATATAAATTTATCATTTTTTTGTATTTTATGATTTTTTTTTAGTATTTAGAAAATATATTTAAGAAAATAAAAATGAAATAAATAATAAAAAAAAATAATGAACTTGGGACAGGGGTGCCATTAGTCAACAGGGAGGTCAGCTAGCAAAAACAAAAAAAATAAACCAGGTCCCAAAGGTTACAGGCGCGCACTTCTATCACCGAGGTGGCTATACATCCATTAACATAAGAAAAATAATAAATATACAAGGCAAAACGCGCCCTGATGACTTCATCTTCAACCTCCAGCCAGACCAACTGTAACTTTCTCATTTCTCATAAAAAATGAAAACTGTAAACATGAAACTTGTAGCAAATTTTCTCACGATTCCAGAAATGTAAAGTATTAAAACTATAGATCAACGATAAGCATGAATTTTAATGGCCCTAATCTGAACCCTAGAAATTTCAGTTTCAAAATTCTCTAAGCTCAAGCAAAATTAATGGAAACTATGGACATGGTTAGCTTCAGGGCAATGATATCTACATGTTTTGTTCATAAATAAACTATTGATGAAGCCTGTATGAGGAGTTTCAAGTTGAGAAAAATTACCTCAAAACTGGAAATCGTGTTTTGAGTTTGAGCTTGTTTCAAGTGATGGTGATGATCAAGTTAGCTCCCTTGAGGTCCTAGGAAGCTAATGTAATGGTTTGCTTGAGTTGAGAGTGGCTGAAATGACTTGGAGAAGTCAATGGAGGATATGGTAAATGATGTTACAGTAATTAAACAGGGACAGGGATAGGTTACACTTGATATAAGGAAGCTTTAGAAACTAAAAGGCCAAGAAACGCACGAGGGAAATGTGAGTTTGATGTTCAAGGTCAGAAACTGTGCAACAATGGAGTTTTTGGGAAATTTCTGATTTGAGAGAGTTTTGGTGTATTTTAGGGTGCTTAAGCTCGCCCTCTAGCTCATAAATAGTGACTCTATTTATAAGTAACCAGTTTGGAGACCTCTTGTTGATCAGAATTCAAAATCACAAGTTTATGCATAACATGTGATTTTTGAGAAATTCAAGTTTCAAAGCCTTGTGTACTTGCTAGGATATAGTGGCTATGCTTTAAACAAGCTTGCTTCTGAATTTGTGGATGGATTGTGATCAGAGGGAACAAGTTAGAGGCTCAAGAATGAACTTTATGCAAAAAGCTTGCTTTACAAAAATGGCAATGTTAACTTTGTGCCATTAATGGAAATGCAACTTGGATAATATCTCAATTGCTTAGATCAAAGCCCTAACAGCTGTGTAAACATTTAATTATGGAGTGACAAACAAGTTTGAGGCCTGCAAAGCAAAGATTATGCAGCCTAGAATGGATTTGGTTCATGTGTTCATCAAAAATGACTTGTAATTCAAGTGACAAAACTCTAACTTCATCTCTTAGATTCTCCATACTCAAGAATGATCTCAAAGAGTTCTTGGACGTTTTGGAAAGCTTGCAATGTGATATACAACCCATATTTTAATTGCTTTTGAAGATTCCCCTTGGAACTATATGAAAAAGTTTCATGAAGTTGGGTCAAAATCCTGACCAAATTAGGGCAAAATTCCACTAAGTGTTTTGTTTCATGATCCTATGTTCATAAAATTATAACTTGAGATCCAAGAATTTTTGGAAGAACTTGTGTGAAGAAAAGTTGTAGATTTCATGGAGATATAAAACTTTAATGTTGGAAGTTTCTCTTGAATCATCTTGCATCATGGTGAAAATTTTTCTCAAAGTTATGAAAAAATAAGAAATTTCCAACACTTAGAAAAATTTCTAAGTTTAGAAATTTTGACTTTTCAAAATGAAATCTTGACTTTTTGATTTCTTGATGAATAAGTTTCATATTTTGATATGTTTTGATGAATTATGATCTTTGGAACTTGAATTTGACCAAAAAGTCAATGTTTGACTTTTCAGTATATAGTTGACTTTTGATCAGTTGACTGAAAAATTCATCTGTCAATCCAATGGACTTGCAATGTTTTGAACCATGCCATTAGGTAAAAATGATGCAATTGGACTCTTGAGGTTATTCCTTAAACCATTTGACCATTTGCTAGGTCAAAAATCAGAAATTGCCCTTTCCTAGTCAAAACCCTAATTTTGACCATTTTACCCTTTTAGAGATTTGATCAAATTTCTTGAGGAGTTGTGGTCCAAACTTGATCAAATGATACATATGAGTCTAAAATGTTGATGTGGATCAAAAATTATGAAGTTTGACTGTAAATTGGCCATGATTGACTTTTTCCCCAATACAACTGATTTTTAGGTCAACTACTCAATTGACTGATAAAAAATGTGATCCAAGGCTTGAAACTTGACATGAGTAATCTTGGAGATCCATAATGATCCATGAAAGTCATATGGGGCATTGGAAGTTCAAAAATCCTTGTGCAAACTCAAACCTTAATTTTGGTCATCAGTGCTTAAGGAGGTGTCTTTAGCTGATCAAACCCTAGTGCAGTCTTGAGTCTAAGGAGATCTTGTAAGCAAATTCTTGATAAGTGAGAGGGCAAATTTGGGGTACAACAGTGGTCACCAAAGAAAATCAGTAATACACCCCCTGGTTACTCAATAATACCAGGCCCCAAATCATTCTTTTTAATTTCTTTTTTTTTTTGTTTTATTTATTTATTTAATCATTTTTTACAACAAAAAATCTTTTTATTAAATCAAAAAACAACAAAAAATCATTTTTTTTATTAAAAATATAAAATCACAAAAAATATAGAATTAGGTTTTTTTTTTAAAATTAATTTTGTTGAAAATAAATTAGATTAATTAGATTCACTTGATTGTTTTTTTAATTAAAATTAATTAAAAAATTAGGTTTAGTTTGTAATTAAATTATTTTCTCAATAAAAAATACACAAAAATATTTTTTAATTAATTAGGTTTTTTTAGGCTTCTATTTTATTCTCGTATTTAATTTGTCGCGCGCGCCTTTACTTTCTTTTAATTCAAATTATTGTAACTGTTTCATGTTTGTAATAGATTAATTAGGATTTTAATTGTGGCATCTTTATTTTCAGTCAAATATTTGTGTATCTGCCCAAAAGCCTTGTAATAGCTAGGACTTTAATTTCTCGCCCTCTTTAATTTCCGCAACTATTAAACTGCTAGATGTATGGACATTAGGATTGTATGCGAAAGATAAACCAATGATTAAAAAGGTAGATAACCCTAATTGTGCAAAGAAAATTAACTAAAAAAAACACACATGCACATGCTCACTCCTAGGGTTTGCCTCACTTGGTTGCCTCAGAAATAATGGTCATATCCCTCGAACGTAGGGATATCTTAGCAATGACCCGCAATTCAAAGTCGTCATAAAGATCATAGTCCCTCATTGTCCCTCGAATTACCTACGAGAAATGATCTTATGATGATAGTCCCTTCGAAATGCTAAGGTATCCTTACATGTTGCCTTCAGTGACCATTTCGTCCCTTCGAATGTCCCTTAAAACTCCAACAATAGGGCTACCTACTCCTTAATATTAGGATAGCGCTGTCTAAAGGAAACGAGAACGAACAATCTTTTTTCGAGTAGATGGAATCTCTTAAGTACTTGCTCAAAACCATAAAAACTCTTTTCACAAACACTTTAAAAACAGTTTTTAAAAAAAAAATACTTCGTCACACTCTTGAGGACAGATACAAGTGTTATCACGAAGTTAAACAAAACTTTTTTGCAAAACACACACAAGCAATTTAAAAAATGAGCAAGTACCTAAGAACCCGTGGAAAACCACGGATAGAAAGGGTGCTAACACCTTCCCTTTCTATAATCTACCCCCCGTACTCAGAAACACTCGAAAAATGGTTTTTTTTTCGGTTCTTTTTCCTTTCCTTTGTTGCATGAAATAAAAGTCAGTGGCAACTCTTGCTTACCGCAACATTTGCGAATACAAAATGCAAACCAGTATAACATTCAGTTCTACCACCGTATCATAATTAATAACTTATAATTGGTGTATAATGAGTATAGAATTATAGGATGTTGATAGATGATAAAAAACTGTGATTAGATGATGTTTTAGGACCTGTAATATGGTGAAATCATAGAATTTGGCACTAGTTCTATGCAGGAAATTGCAATAGGAATATACTGTTTGTGCAGCGTCGTCGGGCGACATAGGTAGTGTCGCCAGGAGAAGACGCGTCACTAGGCGAAATAGGTAGCGACAAAGGCAGAAAAGAGTGATATTTTTGGAGTGCATCACCCAAAGTTTCTCCGAGCGATGGTGGTGGCGAAGGGAGCGTCACGAGGCAATGGAGGTGACTCTCTAGGCGATGATGTCCAGTTTTGAATGGTCGTGTTGTATTTTCTTAAAAGTGATGTGACTTGAGCTTTAGAGCTCAGATTGAAGTGTCGTTCGAAGCGTTGGATGGCTAACACACTGAACTTTTATCTATATGGAGTAAAATGAAGAATAAGAAGTATATTTCCTATACATAATCTAGAATTAAGTTAGGTTCCCAATGTTGGATTACGAAGATGCTTGTTTATTAAGATGATTAGAAGATGAATAGGGGATGATTAGGAGACATTATGATGATACCTTATATAATATGATGACATGAAGATATATTGTGTGATATGATGATGTTTGGATATTATGATGAAACAGTGATGATATTATGATGATGATTATACGATGTTATGATGATATGATGTTTTATTAAGATGATTATATGATGTTATACCTATGATATGATGGTTAGATGATGATATGATGTTATGATGATGATATGATGATGTAATCATGAATGATGATGCGTGTTGACTAGCCATGGTCGTGTTTATTATATTGTTACACATCATGCATTCATGGCATACGTTAGGACTTCAGTCCAATGAAGTTAGGACTTCGGTCCAGCAAAGATGATAGGATAATTGTCTAGTGAAGGCATCAATCCCATAGTGTAGATTGGGTGCAACAGTGAAGTGCTCTGGTTCCAAGTGAGAATCGATCCTTTGGTGGGGATCTTTGGAGATAACATTGACTGAGTCACCAGTGAATTTTTGGTACCACATGCATAAGTCTATGACATTGCATAATATTCTATGTGACATTGCATAATGATTTATTTGTGATGCTTGATGATACATTGTGTATGATGATGTGTGTTTGTGTATTGATGAATTTGTGAAGGTGTGAGTATAACATAAAGATATGATGATGTGTGATGCCTTGCTTATGTGTATATTTACTATGTTTATTCCTTAGGTCTTATATAATGATTATGATTTACTCACCCTTTCTGCTTGAATGTTGCCTCCACGTGGGTAACACGCAGGTGATCAAGAATAGTCCATAGAAGCATTAGAGGATAGCTTCAAAGTGTGTTTATTTGCTTTTGTTGAATAAAAGGAGCCTTGCTCTGATATGTAATATCGGGGTTGGGATTTAATGATTGGAACATATGTTCTTTGTTTTGTTTTAAGATGTTGAGTCACCCTACATGGTGCTCGAGATGTTTTGATTTACAAGTATGAATTATGAAGCATGACTAAATGTTATGAAGAAGATATGACTTATTAATTTCGCTGTGAAGTTTGAAATGATTATATGATGAGACAAAAGTGTTATATGATTTAAAATGTTTTTGCAACCCGTGTTATGGAGTAGGATGTATTGTTCTGATGTTTTATATGAAGATATGAAACCCTTATTGGTGATATACTCTGATTTATTTATTAAAATAATTACGAATATTCTTTGGGGTTTAATGGGGCATTACACTTAGACCAAAAGGAACCATTGTGATTGGAACCAAATGGATCTTTAGAAACAAGCTCAACAAAAAAGGAGAAGTGGTAAGAAACAAAGCTCGACTGGTTGCACAAGGTTATAAGAAAAAAAGAAGGGATTGACTATACAAAAACCTTTGCACCAGTTTCTAGGTTAGAGTTTATTCGTATCTTGATTTTGTTTGTTGTTAACCACGACATCATCTTGTATTAGATGGATTTTAAGAGTGCATTTCTGAAGGTTACATAACTGAGGAAGTGTACGTACACTAACCTCCTGGTTTTGATTATCATAAAAATCCAGATTTTGTTTTCAAACTCAAGAAATCATTGTATGGTCTAAAACAAGCTCCTAGAGCTTGGTATGAGAGATTAAACAATTTTATTTTATAAAATGATTTCACTGTAGGAAAGGTTGATACCATCTTGTTCTGTAAATCCTCCAAAAATGAGATTCTAGTTGTTCAAATATATGTTGATGATATTATATTTGTTCTGCTAATGCCACTTTGTGCAAGGAATTTTCTAAGTCTATACAGGCTGAATTTGAGATGAGCTTAATGGGATAACTCAAGTTCATTATGGGAATCCAAATCAATCAAGGCCCAGAAGAGACTTTCATTCATCAGAGCAAGTACACCAAAGAACTTCTGAAGAAGTTTGACTTGTCTGATTACAAGACAACAAATACCCTGATGCATCCTACCTTCATTCTGGATAAGGATGAGGTAAGTCATAAGGTTATCATAAGTTATACATAGGTATGATAGGTTCTCTATTATATTTGACTGCTTCTAGACCTGATATTTTATTCAGTGGTTGCTTGTGTGATTACTTCCAATCAGAACCTAGAGAATCTCACTTAACAACTGTTAAGAGGATTTTTAGGTATCTGAGAGGTACTACTAACCTTGGTTTGTGCTATAGAAAATGAATTGAATACAAGTTAGTAGGCTATTATGATGCTGATTATGCTTGAGATAGACTAGAGAGGGAAAACACTTATGGAAGTTGTCAGTTTCTAAGAGACAATTTGATCTCATGGTCTAGCAAGAGGAAATCAACAATAACACTCTCAACAATAAAAGTTGAGTACATTTCTGCTTCTAGATACAACACCCAGACCCTCTAAATGAAAATTCAGCTAAAAGACTATCAAATATATGAGAGTAACATTCCTATTCTCTGTTACAATACTTCTTCCATTTGTTTGACCAAGAATCCCATTTTACATTTTAGGGCTAAACATATTGAGATTAAACATCATTTTATAAGAGACTATGTTCAGAAAAGAATTTTAGCTTTAAAATTCATAGATACAGGTCATCAATGGGATATCTTTACAAAACCCCTTGCTAAATATAGGTTTGTTTTCATTCTGAAGCATTTAAAAATGGTTGCATGTCCAGAAAGAAAAGGATGTAATCTTAGAATGTTGGCTTCCAGAATGCAAAAGTGAGACTCTGAGGCTTGTTATTTGTTTCACTTATGGAATGTGAGGCTTCTGACTAATGAAGTTCTCATATATTGGAAGTGTTATAGGTTAGAACCTTTTCTTTTGAAAGCTTTCATCCCTTGGAAACTGAAGAGTTTACTTTATTAATGAGGTGTCAGAATAGTGAAAGGTTAGTGATTCAATTTAATACATCTGTATTTTCTTAAGAACGCCTATCACTTGATGTGACATTTTAGGAGAAGATATCTTATTGGGATTAGGTAAAAAATATCTATGCTTTACCCCTTGTCAGAATTTTTTCACTTTTCAAAACTTTTTTAATGATGGCAAAAATTCTATTTAAACTCACTCAGTCTCACTTCACACACTTTTCCTACCATTATCCCACACTTTCTCTCTTTTAATCCCCAAAAGTTCTCAAAACCCTAAAAACCCTTATTAGTTCTTATTCGTGGATCAATGGTTGATCAACAACAACAATACTCAACAACTCAAAAAAATGTTCAAGGTTTTTCTCAACAACAACAACAAGTCTGAGATCCTGATCTTTACTTGTCTACTCATGTAAATCAGTTATCAGTTCTTGTTGAGTTGATAGTTGACTTTGAGAACCTCTATGCTCATGGTTTCAATCTTTCTAAAGTTGTTACGGTTCAATGATGGGAAACATTTTTTGATTGTCTGAAGGGGATAATTTACCTTGAACTGGTCAAGGATTTCTAGATACATGCATACGTATCTAAAAATAATCATATTTGTTCTAAGGTCAAGGGTTGACCTATCTTCATCACTAAGGAAGGTGTTTCTAAGTTGATCAATCATGATGGAACTAGAAAGAGATTCATCAACATGGTTGTTGATCCTATAAAGATGACTCAAAATGCAGCAAATATCTTCAAGGAAAGTATTGACAAGCAAAATCCCAAGTTTCTTGATGACAAACTTAGGGTGTGGTTTAAGATCTTTTTGGGTTGCTTCAATCATCGATGTCATATAAATTCTTATGATTACATCAACACCGAGCAGAAGTATATGTTGTATACTATTTCCACAAATGTTAAAATAAACTTGCCAACTGTGTTGTACCATCATCTGAAGAACACCATTATGGAGACTAGATATTTTCGTTTAAAACCCAGAAAATCTATTCCAATGGGTATATTCATTTCTGACATTCTTGTGGATAGGAAACTTGTTGATTTTCTGAATCTTAAAGGGTAAATGTAAGTTATAGTTGGATCCTCACTAAGAGGGAAGACTTTGAGGAATATGTCCTTAATTTCTAAAATATTTTTACTTCCAACTGAATTTGTTATTGCTGATGTTGTTGTCAGAAGGAAGGTTGTAGAAGGCTATCCTACATATGATCTTGACAGATCCTTTATAATCAGTCAAGAAAATTGTCTTTTTTCTTCTTCTGCTTCTCCGATTAAGAAGAAGAGGAATTTTCCCAAGAAATTTGTTGTTGAGGGTTCTTCTAAGAAGTCTAAGACTTCAAAACCCAACAAAATATCATTGGAGTCTTCTGCAGGTGTTGTTGATGATTCTAAACCTTCAAAGGTTGCTAGAACATCTGGGTCCTCTCTAACTCCTAAGGCTGAAGCTGATGCTTCTTCCTCAAGAGGGTCTGGAGTTGATCCAACCAAGTGTGTCTCTGCTGAGATCACTATTCTTAATAATGCATAAATTTCATCCACTCATCTATTCGCTCAAACTTTACTTTTACCCATTCCACCTATTGTTTCCACGTTTGGAATAGTGACGGCTCCCTCACTGAAAAATCCAAATGTTTCAGAAGCATCTTTTTCTGATCCTAAACCACCCCCAAAGAATCCAAATTCTTGTGATGACACTTCTTTAGAAATCACAAATTTTGTACCCCCCTCACTCAATTCGTCACCACAACTATCTGTTTCTAATTCTCAACCATCTACCACCATATTCTTTGAACTCATTCCCACCACAACCAAAATAACTAAACCTCAACCACCACCAAAAATACTACTTCAACAACTTAGAAAATATGAGATAGATCTCACCCCTCTTCTCCAAAACCTCTATTCTTCATCCCTCAACCTGAGCCTCATAACTATGATGCTGAAGATACTATTCTGAGGACTCTATGTCTGAAGATGATATCCTGAACAACATTGTTGTTCCAGATAAAAATTCTTGCCCTTACTCCACACCCTCTCAACACTTTTTCCTTCTTACCGACATCCGTCCAACACCCTTGGATGAATTGATGTATTATTTTGAATATATTGCTCGAGATACACGATGCTATACTATAGAAAGCACTTCTAATAGTGTCGATCCTGAACATACCAATGCTATATGGCCTGGTTTCAAAAGGTGCATGACAGTTAACTCCAACAGCATTCAAGTCTTATGTAATCATAAAGCAAAGAAGAAACATAAATCTATGTTTGATGCTAACGCACCTCCTCCAATCCCTCATTGTTTGCCTGCTCCAGAAGTAGTCACTTTAGAAGAAGAACCTGCTTTTGCAATGGACGAACAACCTATAAAAGCTACTACTTCTAATATGGTTAAATTTGAGAAGTCTTTTGTTGAAGATGGTACCCCTTATGGAATTCTGAAGACTGCTGCTACTACGGAGATGTCACCTGGGTTAAAATATACTTTGGAAGAGTGGAAAAAGACAAATGTTATCATCCTACAGCGTCTTAACAAGCAAGACCAACAGATTGAAGATCATTATGCCCTCCCCAACTTGATGAAGGAAATCCTAGCAAGGCAGCCTCCTCCTCCTCCACCATACCCCTAGACCATTTTTGTACCTTTGATTTTTAGAACTTAGTGTTTTTTCTTCTATTTCTATAAAAAAAAAATTATCTTGGTCTTTGGTTAATGGAATTTTTATTTGTCTCTTTAAATTTTTTTTATTTATGGAGAAGGGGGGGGGGGGGGGGGGGGATAGATGATTTTGATATATATCTTATCTCAGAATCTGTTTCAAACATGGTTTTGTACTATTTCCTCTAACATTGTTTGACTTAGGAACTTTGAGAAAGTTCACTAAATTTTTCTTAACAGACAAGTTATGAAGCTCTAAAGGAGATTCAGAAGCTAAAGACTCATAATTCATAGGTTATCAGACCTTTGTTCAAAGGAAATTCAACCTGACTTTTATAAAGTGACAAGATTGGTCAAGTTATCTTACTTTATAATCTAGCTTTGGTTTTTTTCACAACCATGCTCTAAGACTTCACCAAACGCTGATCTGATACATCATTATGTTCTGATAGTAAGCTAGAACTTGAGATGAAGATTTCAACAATTCTAGTCAGACTCTGATGGTACACCAGGTCAACATAGTGCAGACACCTCACCATGTTCTGATAGCAAGCCAGAATATGAGATGAAGATTCCTACATCACTAGCCAGACTCTTAATGGTAATTCAATCAGGGAAGTACACTTCCATGCGGATTGATTCGTGCAATATCTCAAAACTTCTTTAAGTCTTTAACTCAGGGGGAGACTCTGAACAAGATTAAATAAGTTTTGAGAGTATAGAAATCAGAGGGAGTTATTTAGCTAACTCTGAAATGATTTATGTGATTAAACCTAGTATAAATTGTTTATCAAAAATACATGGTTTTGTCATCATGAAAAAGGGGGAGATTATAAGAACAAGATTTGACTCTGCATATGGTCTTTAGTTTTGATGATAAAAATACATGGGTGATTAGATAATAATTTAGTATCCTAATGGTTTTTATCTAGTGTGTAGCTTTTGCTAACAGGTTCTGACACTGAAAATATGACATGTAACATCATCATACTATCGACTAAACACACTAAGTGATACACGTGCGTGTTACATGTATCTGAATGCTTATAAAGTAACAATTCTGATGAACGTTAACATTTAAAGCTTTTGTCGGTGACTCTAACACTAGATATTCTAATGGCTTCTCAAGCTCTGAAGATTCTAGGATCTCTAGCTCCAAGATTTTGAAGATTACAAAGACAAGGTTCTGGTGAACAAGTTCTGAAGACTCTGAAGACCAACTGTTCTGAAGACCAATATGCTAAAGACTCTGAAGAAAAGGTTATGATGAACAAGTTTTGAAGACTCTCGTGACGAATGTTTTAAAAATAAGTTTTGATCCTTCTAAACATGCTTCAACTCATACATATTTTGAAGCCTTTGAATATTAGAAGATAAGATCAAAAGTTTTTACGTGAGAAATAGTACATGCTCACCTTCTTCAACTACTCTGATTTTGTGGTAAAAGGATTGTACTATTGGTACGATATTGTTTACCACTCACACTGACTGTTATGCAAGAAGACAATTGGAATCCTGATATTCCTAATATACCCTACAATGGATTTCTTTTTGGGTATAAAAGAAGACTTACAAGATTGAAGAACTGGCGAATCGACTCACTGCAAAACTTGCACTAAAACACTGCTGAAATTTCATTTTAAATCTTTTGTAAAGCAAGGAAATTGTTTTCGTTAAATTGCTAGCAAGGAACTGTTGTTTGCTAACTTTCTTCTAACAATGCAGTGTTATTTCTGTGTATTTCAACTTGTGTGAATCTACTTTCTTAGAAGCATCTTGTAAACACACAATCTCGTATTTCAACCTTGAGTTGATGGTTCCTTGAGAGACTAGGGCTTTAGTCAGAATTCTCAAGAAGACATTGACGGACAGTCTTTGTGGTTGTAAACATTGATAGTTAGTCTTTGTTTGTGTCTGTACTCAGTTTGGTTATAGTGGATTAAGTCCTTATTGAGAAAGGAAAATCTCCTTGGTGGGTGGACTGAATTAAGTTAGTTAACAGTGAACCAGGATAAAAATAATTGTGTTCATTTATTTTTGTTTTTTTGTCAACTTCAAGTGTTTGGTTTCGAAAATATTATATTCTTAAAAACCCAATTTGAAC
Source organism: Vicia faba (assembly GCA_948472305.1). Lineage (NCBI taxonomy): Eukaryota > Viridiplantae > Streptophyta > Magnoliopsida > Fabales > Fabaceae > Vicia > Vicia faba. The sequence goes on from OX451737.1 coordinate 668,906,021, forward strand.
CCTTATTTCTTATGTTTCTTGCACCTTCATAAATATGTAACCAAAACACGAATATGGTACTATGCCATTAAGTTTTAACTTCATATGTCTCAAGATCTCAAGATATCAAAACTGATGAGAAATTAAACATAAGTCTAAAAATTAGACATAAGTCTTAAAGTTAATACATATGAAACATAAGTCTAAAAGAAACATAAATCAATGCGAACGAGAAATCTGTAAAGCTTCAAATAAATCAACAAACCGTGGGTCATCGTTGTCAGCATCAACTTGTTGGAGATAACAATGAAGCAAGGTAGAAACACAAGCCTAACTCAGATCATATGGTCCTGCTTCGTAAGTAGGAATTGACACCTCTCTAGGCGCGTCACATGGAGGTGACACCAACTTATGATGTGACACACGATAATACCACTCCAAACTGCTTACAACTAAATATGGATGCATCTCCAAGATATATGTAAAGGGTAACTGAACATGGATGCATCTCCAAGATATCTGTAGAAGGTAACCAACACAGCTGCTCCATAACTATAACCATGAAGTCTATCCAAGTCCCTAAATAATAACAAATATGGGGCATCGACAAGCGTAAAATTCTTGTCGGCAAAGATGGTTCACCCCACCAACAACATAAAATACGCTTTCGTCGCACAGTCTCATCTAAAAGTAGCTCAATGTTGTACGAATAAGTAGTATAACCACTCCATCTTATAATAAGCACCCCTGCAACTACGGATATGCCATTCTGCAAGTCTTGGTGACACTCCTAAGTAGTCAACAACAAGTTCACAAACAACTTCTTTGGTGACATGTTCGGGGCTCCAGAACACACCCCAAATGGACATGTGAAGCATATAAGCAACGTCATCCAGAGTAATACTCATCTCACCAAATGGCATGTGAAAAGAAGATGTCTCTAGATGTTATCTCTTTACAAATTATGATATCAGGTTTGGGTCTATCTTTGTCAAATCGATTCTCTTAAGTGAAGATAAACCAGATCTAGACATCCAAACCTCCATCTTTGGTAGGAGAGCAACATGAACCATCTTTTTAAGCTTGAGTCCATGTCCAACAACTTTCAACTCTTTCTCTGGACTTCTCTCTTAAAAACAAATAAATATACACATATTATAAAATACAATTAAAAATTAAAAAATTATTCAATATAAAATAAATTTATTTTATTTACCTCACAAAACCATAAATGTCGAGCAATACGATGCTCATACATTACTACTAGAAGAGATGTATCATCAGTCAGCCCTCCTGAAAAGCCAATTGACTGTGGAGCAGATGTAAATACATAAATATGCTCTTCCTCTCCTGCTAACATCGGTGTAACCCATCATCCTAAACTACGATTTGTAATACCGTTCTTGCCTCGTGTTCGCGCCACTGTGAAATTAAGAAAAAATACACCAACAAAATAAAAAAAAAACGAAATCAGAACACATTTGGAAAGGGTTTCGAAATATAAAAATCTAAAAAAATCGGAACACTTTGTGAAAGCATTCTACCATATGAGTTTTCAAAAGTGGTCCGAATCAAAAAAGAAAACCGAAAGACTGAGAAAATGTGTTCTGATTTAAACTTCAAAATCAGAAGGCTCACTTGATCTATTCTGGTGTGTATTTTCTGAATCTAAAAAGTTATGAAAAATATTCTAATTTTAAACGAGTTTTTTTTTTTTGATCCAAAAGAGTTCTAAAGCATGGATAAAAAAGTGAATTTTTTAAAAAATATTAACTATTTATACGAGGATATTTTAGTCCAAAAAATTTAATGTTAGAATATAGAAATAATTGATAAATTTTCCTAAACGTTTATGAGCATTTTTAACTTTAAAAGCAATATAAATATATAATAAAATCTACAAAATTTAATAAAATGATATCAAATACCTATATTAGAGAAAGTCATAAGTAGTATTTTGTATTCTTGTTTCAATTTATTATCCCTCTTCTTCTGTCTTTTTGGTACCGCAAGAAATGTTTCTTGATACATAGTAGTAGCTGGTTAGCCTTGAATATATGAGCAATATTATTCCTACACTCCATCATACACTACACCATAGTTCTTGTTTACAAATACAGTGAGCAGAAATATGAATAATAAATACTGACGTGAAGATTGTCATGAACAATAAACATGAACAGTATTTCTAAATAGTATTTTTTAATAGTAAAATAAAATTGATTAATAAAATATATAAAATTAATTAATAAAATAATAAAATTGATTAATAAACACTAAATATTAAAAATAATTTTTAATATTAAAATAAAATTAGTTAATAAGATATAATAAACTAGTTAATAAAATTATAAAATTGATTAAATTAATGCTCAAATATTAAAAATAATTTTTAATGATAAAATGGTTAATAAAATATAAAAATTTAATTAATAAAGTTATAAAATTGATTAATAAACGTTCAAATATTAAAAATATTTCTAATAATATATAATTAATTAAATATAAAATATTAATTAATAAAATTATAAAATTGATTAATCTCACAATTTTATATTGTTATCTTTAAATACAAAAAAATTATAAAAAAAATTATTTTTTAAAATTATTTTATTATTATAATATTTTACTATTTATCATATTAATAAACAGTAAAATATAATGTAGTCTAAAATTTTAGTGTAAAAATATCATTTTTCTAAATATATAAACAAATGTATACAAATTTATAAGCACATCTAATACATCATTTTTAAAATTATCCTTATATTAATTATTTTATATTTTCAAAGAATGACAATAATAATTAAAGATAAATTAATTATCATATTAATTTTATAAATTAAAATAAAAAATTAAATATATTTAATTATCCTTCTTAATAAATCTATTTTTTTTATAATTAAAATTGGAGCTAGTAAGAGCAAATTTTTGTAAAAAAAAACACTAGATTAGACTATTGATTATTGTGAATCCGTCCTTCATGACTCCATTCATTTAACAAGAATGCTATTCCTATACTATTCCTATACTATACTGGTACATCAAGGGTAAAAAAATTAGTTAGTAAAATGTAACTGATTAATGAGATAATGAAATTGTTAATCAAACAATTTTAAAAATAAAAAAATGTATATTTAAAAAAAAAATTATTATTATAATATTTCATTATTCAAATACATATTTACATTTTTGTTCATTTAATTACTAAAATATCCATATTTATATCTTACTTTTATGTTGAACTTTTTCCATCTGATTTTCGTACTCAGTTCTATGTTACATGCAAGTTGCTTCGTAACACTGTTACTAATCTCTACTTGTTTAATCGCGTGGACCCATTGGAACCCGTCTTAGCCACACGTTTTCTCTTCTCTTTTTTTGATTTATTAAGTGAATCAATGCCTCTATGATTAGCTTCCATCCTAATATTGGTTTAGAGAGTTAACTTAGAGAAAATAGCATTATATTTATATCATATCCACAATCTCAATTCAAGAACTTTCCCGAAATAGACTATATAATATGTTCTTCAGTTGGAGTGATATACACTTTCATTTTCATTGTTTCTGCCTTACTCTAATCCAAATCCGAGAGGGGAGAAAAGGAAAAGAGAAGGAGATTCCAAAAAGAAAGAAGAGAAACAAAGAATAGAAGCAGAGAAGAAAAGAAACAAGGAAGAGAGGAACAAGAAGGAAGATCCCAAGAAGAGAGTAGAAGAGAAACAAAGAAAAGAAATAAAGAATAGAGACAAAGAAGAGAGGGACAACAAGAAGGAAGATCCCAAGAAAAGAGAAGAAGAGAAGAAAAGAAAAGAAAGTAATAATAGAAACAAAGAAGAGAAGAACAAGAAGGAAGATCCCAAGAAAAGAGAAGAAGAGAAACAAAGAAAAGAAGCAAAAAGTAAAAACAAAGAAGAGAGGAGCAACAAGAAGAGGGAAGAAGAGAAACAAAGGAGAGACAAATAAAAAGGGAGAAAAATGAGATTATGAGCAGACAACAATTCGGATAATATCTGAAGGTAGTTGGTGTTTTGTTTGGATGTTGGATTCACAGGTGTGGAGGATGCTAAGGCTAGCTTTTTCACCATATATAACCTTTGAGTCAATAATTTATAATAATGTTGGAAGGGACAATTTCTGTTTCTCTCTTGAGAAATTGTATACAAAAACCAATTACGTTGTTTAGATTTTGTTTGGGTGAAGGGAGAAAAAAAGGTTCTTCATTGATTGATTATGAGTTAGATGCATGTTGTTACATAAAAAAAAATCCCTTGCTAGTTTATGACGAGATATTTTATTAGTAAAGCTGTCGAACTTGCTTATTTATATCATGTTTTATGTCCATCTACAAATCCTTGTTTTCCAACAAATGAAAGGGCAGTATCAAGATTCACTTAGCTAAGATTATCTACGATCACAAAATTATTCAACATCTATTTTTTTTTCATTTTTTATACTTTACATTATCTTTTCTCTCTTTCACCTAATAATTTAACACTCATTCAATTTTTATTCACTACAATGATTTTGTTTAATAAAATTCAACACCTTACCCCACCACTTTTATTTATTTATTTTTTTTATATTTTTGTTTTTTTATTATATATTAATAATAATTATCAATTGAAATTAAATTAAAATAACTAAGAGTTAAATAATTTATATTATTTTTTTTTAAATTTTAAAACTTATTTTAATTAGTAGAATTTTGGGTGTTAAGAGGGTTATTGTTGGGATTCATTTCACTAAAAAATTGTTTAGAGCTACAAACAATAATTTATTGGAGGCTAAATAGAAAACTTAGAGAGAAAAAATAGATTTTTTTTGTCCAAATCAAATGAACCAAGGCTCTATTTATAGACAAAAAAAATGATGAATTTTGGTGAAAAAAAAATTTAAAAAAATTGATTTTCTATAAAATAATTGACTCCAAATAATTTAGGTGAGATAAAAATATAAACAATCACAACAACCAATTATATTTTGTAAAGTATTATAAGTGATTCAACATGTTGAATGTTTTCAACACAAATTAATCTATGTCACGTACAATACCTTATTCAACAATTCATTGAAGCAATTCAACTATTGAAAAATTTATTCACCACCCTTATTACAAGTAGTCTAAGCACATGAAGTATTTGATAAACTCTATTAGTCTAGTTTTTTTATTTATGAAAAATAAATGTCCGTTTAAGATTTTTGCATAGAAATTAATGAATATAATATTATTATTTATAAAATATTACAATTTTATTAAATTTGTCATATTAATATTAATGTATTGGAAATAATGTAAAAATAAATAATTAAAAATTATAATTGAAAAAAATAACAATCATATCTATATTAAAAAATAAAAATGACAATCATTTTGAAATTGATAGAACATATTATATAAAAAACACAATTAAGGTTTAGAAAGACCTAAATTCATAAAATACACTTGGATCAGGAAAGGAAGAACACCAATGGTCCAAGTCTTATCTGAATTTGTTATGAAGAAAGATATGTCCATTAGAGAGAAAAGAAGATCAATTCTCTTAAAAGATTATATTTAAGATAGGAGGTGCAATTAGTAATTTTTATATTATCTTTTGGACTTTTGTGTTAGTAGTTGACTGGTCCGTGGTCCATTAAGTTTATGAACCTAACTATATAAGTTGTAATTGTGCTCTTGTTGAAGTAAGAAGAAAAGTTGTTTTTTCTTATTGTCCTCTTATGCAATTTTAGATCTTAGGTTAACTTAATATAGTTTAACATTGGTGCTTTCATGCCCCTGAATTCATGGCTCCCCCAAAACCCACAAACCTTTCTTCCAAAGATATTGTGGAAGAAGTTGTTCATATTGCTCAACTCAATTTGAATAATGTCATGCAAGAACAACAACAACAGTTGGATGAAATGTTCAACTTAGCTACCTTGAATCTCACGCACTAGGTCAGCGAAATTCATTCGCGTTTTGACAAAGAGAAGAACATTGCAGCTTCTCAGCACAAATCAATTATGACGATTCTCCACCAACTCGTTATGCAACGAGAAAACCAGCAATCTGCTTCCAGCATGTCTGTTGAGCAATCTTCTAGTATTACCCGAACTCCTCCTTCTTCTTCTTGGCTTAACCCACCCATCACCACCGTGACAACACCGCTTCACACTCCCTTACGTAACGCAACCACATATACTCTATCCCCCACCCACACTGCTGTCACCATCCCACCATTAATCACAACAGTTCCACCACCACCACCTTTTCCACCATACCCACATGGCCAGCATTCCCAAGCCGCATTTATGCAAAACTAGAATAACCCTCATCCCTTTCACCAGCAGATTCCATACTAGCAACTCACACAAATACCTTCATTACCCCTTTTTAGAATCCCAAAACTTGAGCTATCACTTTTTGATGGATCGAACCCATTAGAATGGCTCTTCCAAGCAAAGCAGTTTTTTGGATTTTACAACTTACCACCTGAGAATCATTTATCATTAATTTCCTTCTATATGAAGGGAGATGCTTTATGCTAGTTTAAATGGATGTCTCAAAACCAGTTTTTAACAGATTAGTTTGCTTTTACGAAATCCTTAGAATTACGCTTTGGACCGTCTACGTTCGAAAATCACCAAGCTGAACTTTTTAAGCTCAAACAGACGGGATCAATGGTGAAATATCAAACTAAATTCGATCAGTTAGGAAACATGGTTGTTGAGCTACCAAAAGAAGCAATTCTAAACTATTTTATCTCAGCCTCCAACTAGAAATTCAAAATGAAATTTCTATTCACCATCCTACCTCTATTTCACAAGCCATAGTCCTTGCCAAACTTATTGAGTCCAAGATTATAAATTCGAAGGAAAAATTGTCCAAATCTTTTACCTCAAACTACCATAAACCTTCTAATGACTTTTCCTACACCAACACCTATAAACCAACCCCTAGCTTTCCCAACATACTACTTCCCCACCTATCACTAAATTTCCCATTCACTGTCTCACCCAATCTCAATTGCAAGAAAGAAGAGCTCAGGGTTTATGTTTTAATTGCAAGGAAAAGTTTTTCATTTGTCATAAATGCACTACTAGCAGATTTCTCATCCTATTGGCTGATGATAATTCGGAGGAGGATCAACTCGATATTCCAAGTGCTATTGAAACCCCTAGTGAACCATACACTAATGGCACATATTTATAGCTCTCTCCTCAAGCCTTGACAGGTCAATTTTCACCTCAAACTTTAAAATTTAGAGGGTCCATTGGAGGTCTAACTGTTATGATTCTCGTTGACACAGGAAACACACATAACATCATGCAGCCTCGAATTGCTCACCACCTCCATCTTAAGACTACTCCAATTAGTCAGTTTTTTGTAATGGTTGGAAATGGCTCTTATTTACAATGCGATGGAGTCTGTAAGAATGTTCAAATCCTACTGTAGAATAAACCTTTTACTTTGACGTTCTATTTACTCCCAATTAAAGGCGCAGACATAATTCTAGGTATGGCTTGGTTAAGAACCTTGGGTCCCATCCAAGCGTACTTTTCAATTCCTTCTCTTACTTTCCAACATCAAAACAAACCTATGACTTTGGCAGGTGACCCTAAATCTCACCATATTCATTCCACTTTCCATCAATTGCGTCAACTTATTCATACCGATGTTGTGGCCTCTTTCCATATTCTGATCATGGAACCCTTACATATTTCACCCACACCTCATAACTTACCCATCTCACCCACAACCACTACACAATCACCCTTTCCACCTCAGCTCTCTCACCTTTTAACACAATAACAATCCATCTTTCAGATTCCCCATGGCCTCCCCCTCCTAGACCTCGTGATCACCACATCCCACTTTTACCTAATATACCTCCCATCAATGTAAAACCTTACAGATACCCCCATTCAAAGAAAGAGGCTATGGCCACAATTATTCAGGAGATGTTGAAGGAGGGTACTATTATCCCGAGTCACAACCCTTTTTCTTCAAGGATGGAACACAAAGATTTTACATTGATTATCATGCCCTTAATGAAATTACTATTAATGATAGATTTCCTATTCTTACTATCGATGAGTTATTAGATGAGATGGGTTCAACCACCATTTTTACCAAGATGGACTTATGCTCTGGGTACCATCAGATTCGAGTTGCATTGGAGGATACGTATAAAATGGATTTTTGAGCTTTTGACGGACACTATGAATTCCTAGTTATGCCTTTTGGTTTAACTAATGGACCTTCTACTTTTCAATCAACGATGAATGATTTGCTAAGGCCTTACTTAAGAAGTTTTGTGTTGGTTTTCTTTGACGAAATTTAAATTTATAGTGCTACTTTTAGCGATCATCTAACCCATTTGTAGGTTGTTTTTTATTTATTAAAGGCTCAAAACTTCTATGTGAAGTTATCCAAGTGTGTGTTTGCAACATCTCAGATTGATTACTTAGGGCATGTTATTTCTGCGCGAGGGGGGGGGGGGGGGGTGTTTCCCCTGATTCGGACAAAATAAAAGCCATTTTAGATTGGCCTTCTCCCAGATCTCTCACGACACTCCATGGATTGCTAGGCCTTACCATATTTTACCGTCGTTCTATTAAATATTACGCCACTCTCTCTGCTTCCCTCACTGATTTGTTACGTTCTACTAGTTTTATATGGAGTACACAGGCTGCTGCAGCCTTTACAGAATTAAAAGACAAAATGACCAGTGTATCGATCTTAACCCTCCCCAAGTTTACAAAACCCTTTATTATTGAAATGGATGCTTCCAGCGACACCATAGGTGATGTTTTGTCCCAATAAGATCATCCTATTGCTTTCTTCAGCAAGAAGATGTGCCCGAGAATGCAGGCTTCATCAGTGTATGTCTGCGAAATGTTTGTCATCACCGAGTCTGTAAAAAGATGGCATCAATATCTAATTGGAAAAAGTTTTATATCTATACAGATCAGAAAAGCTTGAGAAATTTATTGCTTCAAAGGATTTAAACTCCCGAGCAACAAAGGTGGATAACTAAACTACAAGGTTTTGATTTTGAAATATTCTACAAACCTAGAAAATCCAATCTTGTAGCTGACGCTTTGAGCTGTAAGTTCACAACTGATATGAATTTGTTGCTTTCATTATCCTCGCCCAACCCACACCTTTTCACCACTCTATGCACGTTTTACTACACAGACAATACAGGTCAGAATTTACGTAAGTTAGCAGCACATGCCAATACCAACAAAGACTATAAGGTTACCAATGACATCCTTTATTACAAAGAAAGAGTTTTCATACTTGACATCCACAAGTTTCACCAATGATTCTCCATGAACATCATCACACACCAGCAGCAGTGCATTCAGGTGTTAAGGCTACACTTGCAAGGCTGAGAGCTTCATTTTGTTGGTCTGTCATATACCTAGAGTTTTAAAAAAATGGTCAGAGAGTGAACAATATGTCAACATCACAAATATGACACACAGAAAAAGAAGGGTCTGTTACAACCTTTACCAATTCCAAACAGAGTATGGGAAGAAATTACAATGTATTTTGTTACACATTTACCAAATTCTTTTGGTTACACTATCATTTGGGTACTATGTGATTGCTTAACTAAATTCGTACATTTCATTCCTTTGCCAACAAAGTTCACTGATAAGGATCTGGCCGCTCACTTCATTGTAGAAATCTTCCGCCTCCTTGGCACCCCAAAATCCGTTGTCTCAGACCGGGATCTGTTATTTCTCAGCAAATTCTGGAAACAGTTCTCCAAGCTTCATGGCACGACCCTCAAATACAGTACCTCATATCATCCAGAGACAGACAAACTGAAGTCGTTAGTCGTTCGTTAGAGATATATCTTCGGTGTTTTGTTGGAGAACACCCTCGTCAATGGCATAAATTTATGCATCTGGCTAAGTATTGGTACAATACTTCTTTCCACACGTCCATTCAAATGACCCCTTTTAGATCTTTATACGGCTGTGACCCACCCGCGTTACCCCACTACTTGGACGACACCGCTACAGGGGAATCCTTAGACCTTGCATTGAAAAATCAACAACAGATACTCATGGAGTTAAAATCACATCTCAGAAAAAGTAGAGTCACAATGGAAAAGCAAACAAATACAAAACAAAGAGGTTACACTTTTCAAGCTGGAGATTTTGTTTGGCAGAAGCTGAAACCATACCGTCAATCTACCGTCTCTCTTAGGGTTTCATAAAACTTGTCCAAACGTTTCTACGATCCGTTTCGCATCATTCGTTGTGTCGGTACCGTCACTTACCTCTAGGATCTACCATCATCTTCCAGGATCCACCCTATTGTCCATGTTTCTTTACTTAAACCTTACTATGGTGACAACCCAGATACAGACCTTCAACTGCTTCCCTCGTCAGATCTCATAGACTTTAGCTCTACACACAATAACCTACAAGACCATTAACAAATCCAACATCAAGCTTCGAATATCACAGTGACACATGGAAACACAGAAAAGGATGAAGGACTTACAAAGATTATGTCACCATAAGCGGCGTTCGCACCTTAGGACCCAATAGAAATTATGAAACTATTGTCTTCAACCTCCGATGGTACTAGTCCACAGAACAAAGAGCACGTTGCAGTAAAGTCCCTTTCACAAAATGAGGCTTAAGTGTTGCGTAACCCTAAGTGTACTCCCTCACAAGTATTATCAAGTACCAAGCACACCGTAACTTTTGACTATACTAATCCCACTTGTATTTTGTATCCTCACCCACTTGCCCCAAGTAACTCAATCTCTGAACACGTGGCACCCATGCAAGCTTCCTCATCCATTTCATCCCATGTGTCAAATACGCACCACAAGCCCAATTTTCTTCTGGCCCAAACATTGCTTAACCCACTTATTCCATGAACCTTGAGGACAAGATTCCTTATGGGCCTGGGAGTAGTGTTATGAAGAAAGATAGGCCTATTAGAGAGAAAATAAGATCAATTCTCTTAAAAGATTATATTTAAGATAGGAGGTGTAATTAGTAATTTATATGTTATCTTTTGGACTTTTGTGTTAGTAGTTGGTTGGTCTATGGCCCACTAGGTTTATGAACCTAACTATATAAGTTGTAATTATGCTCTTGTTGAAGTAAGAAGAAAAGTTGTTTTATTTTATTCTCCTCTTATACAATTTTAGATCTTAGGTTAACTTAGTATAGTCTATCGTTTGCTAAGGGAAAACTTTGCAATAACATGTGCTAAAGAGTTCTCACGTTTTGTATGGTTGAAATGAAAATGCATGACAGATCCCAATACTTGCATAAACACTTGTAAATCAATATGTTGTCAACCTCTAGAACGCAACCATAATTAGGGGTGTTCGCGGTGCGGTTTGAGCGGTTTTGAAGCAAAAAATCACCCGAACCGCAAGAGAGAAAAACATGTGGTTCGATTTGGTTCGGTTGACTTTTAAAAATAAATCTGAACCAAACCAAACCAAACTAATGCGGTTTGGATTGGTTCGGTTGGTTCAATTTTTAAAAAAAAATTATTAAGCCATACATACTCATATAGAGGAAAATATAATTTTATGTTTAATTGTTCATACATTACCATAAAAAAATTTATAATTGTCAAAATAAATTTATAATTTGATCCATAAAATTGTTTATTATAAATTTTATCTAAATATAAGGAATGATATAGATAAAATTGCATTCTTAAATAAATATTACAAAGAATACGATAAAATATATTTTGTGAAAATAGTATTTGCAAATGAATAATATTTTATTTTTTTATGATTTGTAAATTAAAATAAATATCATACAAAGTATGATAAAATATACACATAATACATGTTGATTTCTCTAAAGAATTAAAGAAATATATATTGATTAACAAGATTTTAAAACATAATGCGGTTTTGTTTGATTTGGTTCAGATTACAAAATATAAACCGCAAATCAAATTAAACCGCACGGTTTCGTTAGAAAATAGCTCAAACACATCCGAATTAAATACGATTTTTTACAGTTTCGTTGATTCGGTTCAATTTTGTGATTTTCTATTGAGCCGGTTTAGTTTTGAACACCTCTAACCATAATATTGTATATCAAATGCGAGCTTCAATCCGTGAATTGTGATTCTACTTCAATTGTATGCGCTCTTGAATGACAAAATCCTTCTTCTAACAAGCGGCGACGACAAAGCCTCCATGGGAGTCGTGGATCACCACACCGATCCCCGACTAGTTGCAATTAGTAGTGGTCTCCACGTTGATTTTGAGAACGAACATGTTGAAAGTTATTCTTAGAGCAAAAGTAGTGTAGAAGTAGTATCAATAAAAATCACAATGTGATGATTAAAACGTGGAATAGTATGATAGTACAACTTAATGTAACAATTATTATTCTAAGAAAAAATATTTAATTTGAAAAGTGGTTTTGTTTAATAACATAAAATAATACAAAGTAAAAATAAGTGATAGAGTTGTTGGAGTTGAGTTAAAATTATTATTACTACATGCAAATCAATCATCAATTATATTCATTTTGGTTATGAATTCATACTATCATATGTTGCTCAATAATGTCTAAAATGTCACTATAATATCAATCATATTGTTTATTCAACTATATGTGAACACTAAATTTAGATTTATCTTAAACTTTAATTTTTAATAGATGATTATCTAACTATACACTTAAAATCACTTCTAGTCATCACATACATCCACAAATCATATTATAAACTGTCATTATAGGCATACAAATACTATATTTGGCCTAAACCTAAGAGCATCTCTCAGCATAGATAGATTCACGAATATGATACAAGTATAAAATGCATTAGACAAAAATGTAAAGATCAAATTTGTTTGATTAACTAAAATAGGTATAATGTAATGACCACACCAAATACATTTACTATTATAAATAACACGTCTAACGTCGGATGTAAAATGTGTTTTACCTTGACATTAAAAATGAGATAAATAAGATCGCCATAAAAAGTAAAGACTAATTACGTCGGTGTTTAAAACACTGAAGTCTAATTTTATTAGGGCATGGGTTCGAAACCCAGCTTCTACAATTTTATTATTTACAAAAATTATCATCTTTTTTATCTCGGTTTATTAAGAAAACTGAGGAATTATTTATTTATTTTTTTATAATAAAATTCGTTATATTGTTTTCACATAACATTAATAAAATAATTCGTTTACAAACTACAATGTTTATCCAAAATAAAATAATTTGTTGGATCTTCAATTCCTTGATATTTCGGGCAAGATCAAATGTATGGGAAACTATGTTCTACCAACAAATAAATGGTATTCTCTATAGATTTTGCTTGCATTTGTTTCTGATATGAACAAAAAATAGGGTTAACAAAAAAATGGTTAGATAATTTTCTGCTCAAATAAGTTCTTAAGAACACAAACTTTACACCCAAATAATTTTCTGCTCTTGCAATCCATCATAGAGAACTATTCATGACAAACACTTGTTGTACCCCAAAATTCGTCCTCTTCATTTTAATGTAATTGGTTTATACTTTATCATCATATGCATACATACATGTCATTGGATTTATACTCATGGGATCAAGGATTTTTTCTGCAAGAAAGAATTGCAAAAGATGATTGTTCCGTTAAGCAGCACTATGAAGCAGAACTCGAAGTTTTCAGATTTTTAATGCACGTCACACACGTTCCAAGCTATCCAATCAGGGATTAATCAAGTCATCATTATATCGAGCTCTTATGCGTTCCAACATATTCTGAATTATGCAGAAAGTCGGGCGTTTCAATTGATTTGAGATAGTGCAGACATAAATTCAGTATTGTGTGTTTCAAGCTCAGAAATTTATAACTTGAGATCAGAAAGTGATTTGAGAATGATTCTTCCGTCATTAGAACCGTCTCGAGATATATAACCCTAGTCCCTATCCATTATGGGTCAAGGGTTAATGCCCACACTTTTGCTCACATCAATCAAATTTCAGATACTCAAATTTTAATTAAAAGAATGATTTAACCAATAAACGAGCCTATTTATGCACCCCATCAGAATTATAAATAACCCGTTTTCACAAATCAAAATTATTCAAGCCCATAAAATGTTAGATAAATCTAACAGTCTTATCATGATTTGGCATTCAATGTGGTTGAATCTATGAAAAACCATAAATAATTTAATCTTTTTAGGATCGTCGATTGATGAGGAGACCTTGGAAGATAATAGTATCTCACTTGCTTGGAAATGCATTTTTGGAATGTCATCAGGGTGTGCTTGTTCTTTCTCTAATTGGATAATGAACCTTGTTTTTTTTTTTTGCGCCAATAGCGGTTTTAGTGTGTTTTCTGGTTCTTTTGAGGTGTGATCCTAAGCTGCGTGTTCTACTTTGTTGATGGCGATATGATTTTTCTAAGATCTAGCCTAATTCTTCTATTGGTAGCTATGGATATTTGTTGAGACTCTATTTGCCTTTCTTTATTTGATATGCCTATTAGTTTTATTTTTTCTTGCCTTTGTTTTTTTGTTAGTTTTTTTTTTACTAAAAATGATATTCATTCATTCAAATTGATAGAATACGTCGAATAATACAAATTCAAAATCATTATAAACTGAAAAGGATGAATATGCGGATAAACTCACAACACTCACATTAATAGCATATAACAGCAAAATCCCTACAAATGTGATAAAATCACTACGCCAAATAAGCTATTTAATAGCGCTTTTTTTTGTTTTTGATAGCGCTTAAAAGTGCTATTAACCGCGCCACTATTGTAAATATTTCTTATTTAATAGCACTTTAAAAGCGCTATTAAAGTACCAATTTATAATAGCGTTTTAATTAAAGTGCTATCAAAGTCAGTATTTTGCATGTTTTTTGTTTGTTTTTTTATAGCACTCTAAACAAAAAGCACTAATATATAACATATATTTGATAGCGCTTTCAAATAAAGTGCTAATAAATGGTACATATTTGGTACAATATTTTCAACCGTGTCGCTAATTGCAAGATTTCCAACCACAGTGATTTCCGCAACAACTTTCTTACCAATATCAATGTAATGAATGTAGCATTTTAATCAAGTCTTAATAAATGAAGCTGCTTATTCAACCTCAAAACCTTTTATACTTAACTAACAGAAAAATCTGGGTTTCCCCTATTAAATAATACTACACTTGTTGAATGAGGCGTGGTAAAACAACAATAGAGCCTATTTTATATATGAGATACTATTCATCCCTATTTACATGATATGATATGATATATCTATATAATGAATACAAAGTTTAGAAATGGTCATGAAATAAAATCATATTTTGTATATAAGAGATACTATCCCTAGTTACATGATATGTTATATCTATACAAAGAATATAAAGATTATAAAAGATCATGAAATGAAATCATATTTTGTATAAGAGATACTATCCCTAGTTACATGATATGTTATATCTATACAAAGAACACAAAGAATATAAAATGGTCATGAAATCATAATAAAATCAGGATTCAGGCGCACTTCGAAGCAAATGGTTGTTGAGACTAACAAAGCAAGCTTCATGCTAAGCTTGCTCTTTGGAAGCTAACAAGTGGCTACCAATAGCATCATTGTTTAAATACAGATAAGTTTTTTTGCCAGAAGATGTAGTAGTAGGTACGTTAGAAAAACCAGTGTAGTTGTCATTCAACTTCGATAAGCATATTTTCGCAATAAAATCAAAGAGCTCGTTTTCTTGCACAAAAGGTTGGGCTGCATAGTCTTCAACAGGCATCCACTGAATAGAAAAACAAACTATGTTGGAATATGGTCACCACCAGTCAAAAAACATCCTACAACTTTATAAAGATACCTTAGTTGCTTCAATTTCTGAGGCCTGACTTTGAATGTCAAAGGATTGAGGTTGCAACATGCAAACAAAGAACAAGTCTGATTTCTGAAAAAAAGATTTATGGCTTTGCCTGATACCAAAGAGACAGGAAGAAAAACATAAAGGTCAGTAGCAGGCCAGATATTGAAGACAGAAAATTTGTGAACTATATGCATGCATTCTAATGATTCTTGTGTAAAAGATATAGTTGTGCCAACATTCAGACTGCATGCTAGTTGACGAGGTTGGTGTGTGTAAGTCACTCTTACCTGAAAGCTAAAACTTCAACAAACTCTGTCTCTACCTACATGAAGAACAAAAGTAATGGCATTAAGACTTCGAAATGAATAGTCCATTTTTTGTTTTAATATACAATGGTGTAATATAAATTTTGAAGAATGTTTAGTTAAATATATTAATAACAGACGGTGACAAGAAAAAAATGAAATAGAACAATTTAATCTGTACTATATTTTGTGTTTGCTTACCCCTGTCTCTTCCTTCACTTCTCTAATTACAGCATCACAAATATCCTCGCCCTGCAAATATGATAAAAATGAATCAAAAGAACATATTATAAGTTTCATAATTTGATGAATAATCATGTTGATGTATACTTCATTAACAGCTCCAGTAGGCATCTTCCATACACCTGTGCCTCCAAATCTACCACTGGTTTCCTGAACCACAAGCACCTATCAAACAAAACGAGACTGTTTAAAGTATAATATAACAGAATGATTGATGAGAAAGAGAAATGAAAGAGGAAGAAGATTACCTCTCTTTTGTTATTGACGACAAAAGCACCAACGCCGAGACGGTGTGAAGCATTTGCAGGAATGCTATCAGGGGTATGAGGGATCCAATATACAAGCATCAAGTAATCTGACTCAGCATGATGGTACCTAAATCCAGCCTGCAATGCAATAAAAAATTCAGATAATACTAATATTGGGTATTCAATTACCAAAATCTTATTGGTCCTAAATCATTCAATTTGCCTCAGTCATCATAAATAGAGTGATCACTCTAATTCTACACAAACAAATCACCTTACCGATTCCTTTATGACAAAATTCCAGACATAAACTCATTAAAAATATTTGGCACACTATGTTATGCTTCTGGCATGCAGTGGGGCCTTATCATCGACGCGGTTGGTTGCACATCTGGCATGCAGTGGCAGATCTGACATTCGCATAGGTACATTGCTCACAAGACCAATGATTATCATCAGTAATTCTGCTGGACATGCTAGCTCGAACCGTCCCCTTTCCTCTTCCGCCTCTTCCCTTGCTGCTCCCTGCAGCATTTTTTGAACCCGTTGCTTTACTGGAAGCAGCTCCATTGCTATCCACATCGCATAAACCATTCTCTAATTCCCTAACCAAATTCTCAAAGTAGTTTCTAGTCACACTGCAAAAACAAATGAATTAGAAAATTAAACCATACAATTTGGGCACCATAATTATTCATTAGCTATGTCATTATTATACTATTCATTGGTATATAACTGCATGCTGAAACAAATTGTCACACCAACAGAACCAATAGATGGTAAACATTCTAAAACATGAATAGAAAAGCAAACAAAACAACATGCCAAACATATGAATTTCATCAAATGCACGATAGGTATGAATCATGATGTACAAAATGCATATATTTCCATTACAAGATTCCATCTCGAGATGTAATAGCAGATTTACCATTTCTAATTCAAAACAAATGTACAAAGTATGTCTCTTTTCAGCAAACTTGAGGAAAATGTATCAAATATGAAGTCAAACTCCAATCAGAACAAAAAAAGTAAATAAAAAAATGGGAAAATTCTGAACAAAAACAATAATAAGTAATAACATTAACCTGGTCAATCCAGCTAGCTTTGTGCGAAAATCATTGAAATCTTTAGATGGGCCATCACCATTGAGGAATACTTGGAGTTCCTTTTCGGCACATTGATGAAGTCTCTCTAAACCTGATTCAGCCTCACCTGAAGATAAAGAAATTGAATAGTTTATTTCAAGGAAATCACCCAAAATGCAAGACATCTAATCAAATTGAAATTGACAACAAAAAAACCTTGCAAGTACTCAAAGAACTGCTTTTTCGCATGCTCATGCTCCGCTAAATAGAATCCATATGCATATGTCCACTTTAATACCCGCCTGCACTCAACTATCTGCAGAGGTGATACAGAATTTAGAGAGATATTAGACGTCTATTTTACAACAGTCAAAGACATTTCACATCACCCAGCTTCAGAAAATAGTTTAATGAAAAACTTCATTTGTGTCCTTGGGAGAGGGTTATGAAAATATGACTACACAACAGTCTAAGAAATGTGTAAGGCAAATTTATCACCCAGGTCATCAAACAGGGATTTGAGACATGCATCATAAAACTAATTTTTTAATTGTGATACACAAATCATACCAAATCATAAAGTCTGGAAAGGACAAGAAAAATAGCATGAAACATATTAAATAAATTATGCACTGTTGTATAAGCAAAATGTAAATATAATTTTAGGCCAGGGACCTTTAATAGCAGACTACCATAATTCACAGTTTCTATATTGTTGCATGATTCTGGGAATTTGTATTGTGATTCCAGCCACCACAGCATAAGCTCTTTATTATTATTTACATTGCAATACATCCTGTATGAATCCCTGAATGACACAACTTTTACGGCTATGATCAAAGGTATAATTAGTATATTCATTTACCTGTAACCAAGCCTCAGTTATGAACTTAAGCTGTGACTCAGGTTGGCACTGTGTATCACTAAGCTTCTCAATCTGCCAAAAAAAAACAATAAGCCAACACAGATTAAGCTCTAATTTATGTCTTAGATCTGAAAGCATCTAGAATAACAGATACCTCACAAAAATAATAAAAAGACTGAAAGAAACAAAGAAGTTAAAAATAAATAAATAAAAAAACAGATTAGCAGCTGTAAGCAATGATGGAAAGGTCAAGACTTAGTCTGAATATTTTAGAAAGTTTAGTTATATAACCAAAAAGGCGTCTAAGATTCAATTCTAAGTAATCGTATGACAAATGATTTAAAATTTATGTTACATTACTTATCACGAAGTAAGGAATTTAAATTGGCAAATTCATATTTGTTATTCCTGAAAGTTGTCAAACATTCTCAAAAAATCAAAAGTTGATTAGCACGGAAAATGTTCTTTAAGTTGCCAAAGTCACATACAAGACAACATGGAATTTTGGCTCATGGAAGGGTAAGATGGTCAAACACCGAAAATGAATGTGTAGCTTACATGAACAGTTTGCATCTGGTGTAGATCTGAGAGAGCTTTTTGCCTTGACTGCAAGAGAAAGAAAATTAATCACATAGCCATACACCATAGGAATTCTAGCTAAATATAAAATAAACAATGAATTAAGAAATTGTAGAGCATGAGTTCAGATATAAAAGATACTAAACAGAAGGGAAAAAAAGTATGGAGTGATACATACAGATTGGTTGCTAGCCCACCGCTCATAATAATGAGTGTACCTCTCCAATGAATTCTTTGCCATCTCTCTTCTTTTTTCAGTTTCATCATACTACATACAACAAGATTTCTTTCAGAATCTTTATACTCTTATCAAAATTATACTAGGCCACCAATGAAACAGCCTAGCAATATTAGAGTGAGAAACTCCATTATCAAGCAACAATTTGACATTTTCAGGCAGCCCACTTTGACAAAGAAAACAAAAACGTTTAACACAAGCAATGGTTTTTTTGTCAGATTGAAGAAACCCTTTTGCACATTGATATGCAGGAACTATATGATTCTCTAAGCTTCTTCTAAGAAGTCTAGGGCTTGAATTAACAATACGAACAATATCAGAGGAAGAAGCGCCTTTGGAAAGTAAAAATTGAAACTTTGGTAAAAGAACCTTGTTGGGGTCGCATGAGAGTAGCCAGGGTTCACGTCTGATGATGTCGCGGAGTTGGGAGATGGAGAAGCCGTGGGTAGTGAAGAAGGCGAGAATTGAATCGGGTTTTTGGGAGTTGGAGAGAGTGAGATTTTGGAAAGCTTTGGAAGCGGTTTCTGGGGAGAAGCCGCAGTTGTTGATGAGGTAAGAGACGGTGAAAGATTGTGGGTTAGTGGTGGAAATGGAGAAGAATTTGAAAAGGGTTTTTGGTATAGGAGAAGGAGAAGAAGATGGTGTTGTGAGTAGGAGGAAAATGTTTTTGTTTTTGGCGGTGAGTGGATCTGAAAATGTGTTTTTTTTTTTTTTTATCAATTAATTAATTAATTCATTATTATATATAACATAGCGCTTTTTAATAAATGCTATTATATAGGTAGTCAAATAATAGCGTTTTGGTACAAAGTGCTATCTTAAAGAAGTTTAATAATAGCGTTTTGGTACAAAGTGCTATCAAAATTACATAGTCTGTATTATATAATAGCGCCCGATTAAAAAGTGCTATTATAAATGTGTTTTTTCCATTTTAATAGCATTTTTTTTAAAAGTGCTATTAAATTAGGTGATACAAAAAATCATTTTTGGCGTAGTGAATCTACAAATATAACGAAATTGAAATGTTTTGAATACTCATGTCTTTGAGTCTGCAGTGTTGAAGACGTCAAAGTCATTAAT